>AP027102.1:40581639-41146599 GCA_028142955.1 Pinctada fucata | reverse complement strand
CAAATGAGATAGGTTTTGAATTTGAAAAACAACCTCTTTCATAAATATTTTTAGACAGTTAATATTCAAGCTAGACTCTTTCAGTTTATCTTAGAATTAACTTACTGAAATGTCGGTATTGTCTTTATACATGTATGTCTGCAGTACACTTGGTAAATATTCTTTCAAATACATGTAGGAAGCGAATGTCTAAACTAGCACAAAAACCTTGTCTACACATATACGTCATCGAATGACGACGAAATGTATAAACCTCCTCCCCCCGAAACAAATTACTTCACACGTTGGGTAGAGAAGATAGGCCCATCCTAAAATTCGTCAAAATCATTTTTTGCAAGTATCCAATGTATGTAATGTACTTAACATTCTTACTCTGGACTCTCTGGTCGCCGGGACTTTACTTCTCCACCCTATCAGACTCTCTGGTCACCGGGACATTAATTCTCCACCCTATCAGACCCTGTTCATCCGTTGACTTTACTTCTCCACCCTATCAGACCCAGTTCATCCTTTACTTTACTTCTCCATCCTATCAGACCCAGTTCATCCTTTGACTTTACTTCTCCACCCTGTCAGACCCAGTTCATCATTTTTGAAATTTTATTATTGATTAGCCCATAAATGGTCCATAAAAGTCAACTCTATTACATCTGTTTGTCCTCATAAGTCTTTTCTGGTCCTACAGATACTTGCACTGTGGCAGTGCTAAATTTGGTCCAAAAAAGCTTGTTTTTATCACTGAGTGTAAAGAATGGCCTGGAAATGTCTCTCAGTGAGAGACAGATTATACAATGGATGATTGGCGTGCTACATCACCAGTAGACGATCTATAATCCTATTTAAACCAAGAAAATCACAAGTCTTTTTTTTATCTATCGGAAGTTTCACTATATGTCTTCAATGGGATCCCTCGATCTTTGTCATCTGGATCGAACTGAAGTGTTTGCGATACGTCTTGTATCACCTACAATGTAGTTGGATGGTTTTACCGATTAAATTTTATTGAATTTCCAATTCTAAACGAAGATTAAGGCTGATATTTTTTTTTTTCACACGCCGCAAGTACAAAAAGGTTGTATAAAAGATTTTTTAAAATTATTTAAAGGAATTCATTTCTTTTAAAAAGTTCTTCAGTTATCAATCTAACTTTACGAAGGAGCGGGGATGTTTCAAGCCTACGGTATGATTTCGAGAAAAAAAACCCTTCAAAATCGGGAGGAAAAAATCGACATTTTTGCAAATTCCAGGAGCAAGGGGGGGGGGTCTATCCCATCAAGGTCTGCGCTTAAAATATTTACTTTGAAATATTTCCTTTTCTTTAAGGCTTACGTTTCAAAAGTAAAGCCTAAAATTATTTTCTTGTACTTTAAAATAAATTTATGCAAAATATGTAACATCATGCTGAATCTTAACTTTTATATTCATGTAACAATTTCGCGGACCAACGCCTTCAACCCCGCCCCCGCACGTAGGAAAAATTTGTCACAGGGGCCGTAACTAGCAACAAGTATTCATTCAGCCATGCTCATCGTCGGAAATTCTCCCCAGGTTCTTTTGATATAGTTACATTTTATGTCAAATCCCGTTATACGCTAACTTTCCCTCGGGTAACTCGACCTTACATTCAATTCTAACCCGATCTATTCGGGCGAAAGTATAAATTCAATACATGCAAGTCATGTATGCGAAAAAGGAAAGAGGAAAGTTCTTCATACAATAAATGAATCTTAATACAATGATACATCCAATAATGATACATCCAATAAACCTTCTAGAATTTCTCCCCCTTAGTCTTACACATTTTCACTGCATGAGTAGTTTTTGACGTGGAATCGACGTTTCTTTGATGGATTACATGGTAATTGCAAAAGGATTAGAGGCTGAACTTGAATGTTTAATTGGAGATGTAAGAATTTGTCTTTTAGCAATGAAGAAATACAAAATAATTCCACTCCAAAAAAGACAAATCTTCCCTTTTCTCCACAGTAAAAACAAGTTTTGCCAAAAAAAAAAAAACCTGTTCCATAAGTTTTAAAAGTACATTCAGGGAGTTTGAACTCCCTTGCAATTTTAATTGACATATTGAACTAATATATTGGAGGAAAAAAATACGTAATAAATAGAAATTGATCTTTTCCAACTTTCAAAAGTTCAATGTATGACGCCAATTTTCAATCGGATTTGAAATACAATCGTCGGATAAAATTTCCTTTGATCTGGCGAAATGACTTTTTTTTATATTCATAAGCTTCTAAATATACCCTTTTCTATGACAAGTCATGCGTGAATCTCAGACACAGATATAGTATGTGACAAAAAAGACTTCGATTGGTTTAAAATTATTCGCATTTGTATAACTTTAAATATTTGAACCTTGATTTAGAAATACTAAATCAAAACGCTTATATACGTTGAAGAATTCGAACACATAAACACACTTTTTGTATTTATGTCACTGTAAACGTCAATATTTTGAATACTTTTTTTTAATTTTCAATGATTCTCTCCACTTATCAAAAAGTTCAGCGAAGTACGTGCACTTCAGTAAAAATGCAATATTAAACGGCTATGTACACAGAACACCATACAAAACATTATTTTATTGACCAAAATAGCTCCTATTATTGTATTATAAATGGTCCACTCTAATATGGTCTATCAGAAACAAGGATTGGTTCTATTTAAAGGGTTAGCCATGGAATATAAGACGTAATTCTCATCTTTATTTATAGTCTCTTTGTTCTTATATACATGTAGATTGAAGTTTTATGTCCATGCAGAGGCACAGATATTGATTGCATGGAGTTTCTGAATTTCTCGGATTCCCCGACACCTCTCGAAATTCAAAGTACCATGCTTTGGCGGTTTGACCTGGCTCTTCTTGTTCGCGTCTGAAAATGCATTTGTATGATTCTATACATGCTTCTATTTATCTTCATTGCTTTAAGGAATCATTGTAATATTTTTTGGTTGATCGAGGTATCAACACCAAAAATTGAGGGAAAACTGCATCGTGCGCGAAGCGCAGAATGCGTAAGTTTTCCCTCAATTTTTGATGAGGACTGAATTATGCAAATCTGGTACACTGCTAGCCATGGATGTGGTTATACTGGTCAAGCGCAAACACTGAGGGGGTTACAGGGTTTGGGTGGATTTGCCAAATACCGGTATGCCGATTTTTCATATTTCAGGTATGCTCAAAGTCATACGCTAGAACTCCCCTCCCCCTAAATGGGTCAGACTCGAGACCCATATATATATATATATATATATGTTGAAATTCTCCAAATCTGCTCATGTTTGCCCTAGAGTATTCAAGAATCTCAATTTTCTTTCGAAGCGTACAGATAGAAAAAATCTTGTGGGAAGCGCGGCTTCTGCCTTCAAATCACTCTTATTGGGTAAGAATACTCCAACGATCGACTAGTCTATATCCAGTCAAGACCATCACGTCATCTTCCCAGAATCCAAGGGCCTTTTCACACCGCCATAGACTCCTTGAAACCAATCAGTCCTGTCTCACAAATGATACATTAATATTACCTTAGTGTTTTAGCTAATTTTCCTCTATTAAGTCCCAGTAAAACTCTGTTGATAACGGTCAATTCCTGTAAGCGGAATGTTCATCGGAATAGATAAGTGGTATTAGAAAAAAAATTAAGTAGTAGCGGCAAGGATTTGATCTAATTGTAAATATTGATAGAAGGTAATAGGAAATATAAATACAAAGTGATCACAGGCAATTATTGGAATTCTTTTTTTTCCCTCTTGGTCACTGCGCGTATTGATTTTCGGTCGCACACTTCTAACGGAAGTAAGCAAAAAAGAATGTTTGTTTACTCACTTAGGAAAATCTGATTATGCTATGAAACACGCTCTTGTTTGCTTAATATTCTTGGAATACGCTTAAAGAAAGTATATAGCCAATGGCCACAAGGTCAATATCACTTCAAATAGACTTTAACAGTGCGTTGAACCCGCTTGATCGATTGTTCTCTTTTGCCTACATGTACATATGTACATGCAAAATGTATACTGCATAAGAATATCGAATGTCCAAATAATTCGGATGATCGTCGAAATAGAAACTGTTTGCAGTATAACCTTTGCCCAGACGCATAGTAATCATGCATAAATAATTTGTTGTACATATATTTGCCATCTTTTTGGCCAACACTATTATATACGAAAGCTTATTAGTGCCATTTTTTGGAAAGAAAAAAAATTAAAAAGTCGTTCTAACGAGTTAATAAGTCGTTCAAACAAGATAAAAAGTCGTTCAAACAAGATAAAAAGTCGTTCAAACAAGATAAAAAGTCGTTCAAACGACTTTTTAACTCGTTCAAACGACTTTTAAAAGTCGTTCTAACGAGTTAAAAAGTCGTTCAAACAAGATAAAAAGTCGTTCAAACGACTTTTTAACTCGTTCAAACGACTTATAAAAGTCGTTCTAACAAGATAAAAAGTCGTTAAAACGACTTTTTATCAAAGCTGTCAATACAGTGTATAACATTAGTATTGGATCGATACATGCTATAGTAATCATGGGGACTTTAAACCTATGTTAACGTTGATATGATGCATACGAAGCATACATGTACTAGTATATCATACAATAAGCAATACATATCTTCTGATACATGTATATATGTAGATCCATCATCATGCAATTCTCTTTTAGAGAAGTCAGGGCGGTGCTGAGGAGGAATTAGGCAGACATGGGAAGGGGAAAGGGTTAGTAGGATCGAGGGGTCTTTGACTGAGACGGGACCATGCCCTTTGAAATTCTAGGCACAAAATTAATATTTACTGTCAAGTGGTTCTAAAGAAAATAATATAAATGCTCTGGCCGTGAAAGATCCGCTCTGTCCGTAGATACAACTCTAAAAGGCCCATTACATGTACGTACAAAGGTCCGAATTTCCCCTTTGGTTATTATGCTTAAAACATCGCATTTAATGAAAGTATGTTTATTATAGCTATGTACATTTTAATCAAAAAAATAATAGCGCCCCAGCAATTCAGTTTTAAAAAGTCGATAAAAAGGCTTGAAATATTCCCCAAAAGGATACACATATGTTAATTCCAGGGGCGTAGCTAGGCCTTAAAAGATCAAAGGTAGACCAAATTTCTATCAAAATTAAAATGCGTCAAAATTATCTACCGCCTTAATTTTATACCGTGGATTTATTTATCTTGCTGTCACCAGAAGGACACTCTGCATGGTACTTGACCAATCTACAGCCTGACACCAGCGCATTCTTAAACATTGCATTCTGACTGACCACGGGACACCATGACAAGTCCTGTCCAAAACAGGGCACCGATCACTTGTCCTCCCCTACGACGTTTTGGAGTCATACATACATGTATATCCAACATTTCTTTGAGATCTCTGGGTAACCAGAAAAAAAAACCGGAAGGATTGTTTGCACGTGCACGTTATCCGGATAACCACATCATTTGCTTAATTTCTGATATGGGAGATGGTCGTCGTACCAGTGTAATATACATGTAGTAGTCTTTCCCCCTAGCCATCTTTCCCCCCGGAAAAATGGCTATATAGTGGTCCCCCCCCCCCGTAAAATCTACTATATATATAGAAGTCCCCCCCAGGGGGAATTCTGCTATATTGTAGATTTTCCCCCATGTTATAGTAGATCTTCCCCCGGGGAAAAACTGCTATATATAGCCATTTTACCCCCCCCCCCCCCCCTCGAATGAATTCCGGAATGGTATTTAATCCATGTTGTAAAAAAGCACGAAAATAATCCTCCCATTCCAAACACAGCATAACTAGGGAGAAAATTTGAAATAAGATTTTGGTTTTGACAATGACCTTGAGACTTGACAGTCCTGCAGACTGGCAAGCTCATATCTAGATAAAGAGTCCGACAGACACACAGCGACAGACAGACAGACAGAAAACACAAAAACAGACAAACAGGAAGACGGACAAATACAAAGACAAAGATATATAGAGAGTCACAAAGACAGACACAGACATACATAAGAGAATCTCACAGACACACACACACACACACCCTCACCCTCACAAACAGATTTACTCACTCGTAGACAGACATGAAAAAGACAAATACACATGACAATGATTTTCAGTATCATCTCCATTTTCCACAGCATTTCAGAAGAAAATTCATTGACAGAAGAAAGACAGACTCAGGGATAGACAGACACCTAGACAGAAAAAAAACAGACTGACTCAAACATACACCCTCTCACATATACTAACACGCAAAAAGATAAATACATGAAGAAAGATACAGACAGAAAAACTTCCAGATGCATGCACAGACAGACACACACAGAACGATATACAGACACAAAGAAAGATATACAGAGGCACTTACCCACAGACAGATAGACAGACACTAATAAACACACACAGATAGACAGATACACCTAGCCAGACAGACGCATAGAGAGACAGATTGGCAAACAGACTTACACAAAGACAGACACGACAGACATACAAACAGTCAAACATACACAAATCACAGATGCACTCTCAGACAAACAGGCAGGCGGACGGACGGAGAGAGACACACAGGGATACAGACAGGTAACTAAACACACGCACAGACAGACAAGAAAGTTTCTTTTATTGATAGAAAGGAAGAAAGGAAAGGACAGACATAAAGACAGGCACAGACAGATACACAAACATGCAGATGATATAAGACAAATTGATTGAGCATTTCGAGTTAGGTCCATATCATAACCATTGATGCAAAATAATAAAAAAGATAAAATCCAAACCAGTCACGGTAGGGGGAAAATCTGCTATGGGGAAATACTACTATATAGCAGTTTTTCCGGGGGGGGGGGGGGGGGGGGCTACTATGGGGGAAGCTACTATGTGGAAAAAACTACTATATAACACCGGCACCGATTGCCATTTGTCCCTTTTGTGTCTCTTACTTCCTTGTTTACTCTTTGTTTTAAAATTGGGAGTTTTGGTGTTTTGCTGTGGATGCTGCAACTGTGTCTTGTTTGAGATCCCCTTCTTTCTGTAGGATCGGTTTTGATTATTGAATATACTCGTATCTTATTATTGTCTTCATTGCTAGGCGGTCTCAATCAAATATCTAAAATGTTACAAATGTAACAATTGGTCCAAGTGAAGCAACTTTTATGTTGTCAAGGAATGTGGCTCTGTAGAGTGTCAAGCTATTACAGTCCGAGGGGGAGGGGGGATACACACCAATTCCCTTCGCTGTAAGGGTATACTTATTTATTCAGTTCATGTATATATCAGGAAAGACCGGTCAAACGGTCAAAAAGTAAAAGTGAGACGTTATCATAAATCTAGATCAAATGTGCATGTATATAGACATCAATCAGATCTAGTTTTGATCTTGTATAAATGGTTATTTCAAAAGTCGTTTGAACGAGTTTTTATCTTGTTTGAACGAGTTTCTGAAGTCGTTTAAACAAATTAAAAAGTCGTTTTAACGACTTTTTATCTTGTTTGAACGACTTATTAACTCGTTAGAACGACTTTTAAAAGTCGTTTGAACGACTTTTTATCTTGTTTGAACGACTTTTTATCTTGTTTGAACGACTTTTAAAAGTCGTTTGAACGAGTTAAAAAGTCGTTTGAACGAGTTAAAAAGTCGCTTGAACGACTTTTTATCTTGTTTGAATGACTTTTTATCTCGTTAGAACGACTTTTTATCTCGTTTAAACGACTTTTTATCTTGTTTGAACGACTTTTTATCTTGTTTGAACGAGTTACATAAGTCGTTTGAACGAGTTTCGTAAGTCGTTTGAACGAGTTTTAAAAAGTCGTTTGAACGAGTTTTAACTTGTTTGAACGACTTTTTATCTTGTTAGAACGACTTTTAATCTCGTTTAAACGACTTTTTATCTCGTTTAAACGACTTTTTATCTCGTTTAAAACGACTATTTATCTCGTTTGAACGACTTTTTATCTCGTTTGAACGACTTTTTAACTCGTTTGAACGACTTTTTATCTTGTTAGAACGACTTTTTAAATTTTTTTCTTTCCCAAAAATGGCACTTATAAGCTTTCGTAATTATACACCTCCTTCTTTTCAAAATAAACACATGAAATAAAGAGGACAAGAATAAAAGATGTCAAATTCGTAGTTTTTGATTATAATTTAAGAAAGAATAAACTTCATGCATATTTTGATCTTAGAATAAACTTCAAGCATATTTTGATCTTAACACCCGTTTCTTATAGTGAAGGAAGCATCACGCGAAATTTTAAATCGTCATTATATACGATAATGATGATTCCACATCCATTTTTGCTTTCTAAACATTCTTTTATCCATTGATATTATTGTGAAATAAAGTGAGGTACGCAAGTAACTCCCAACTATTTTCTCACGAAGCATCCATCAATACTTGAATTGAATGGCTCATATTGTATCAATGACATTTATACGTGACTTTCTCTAGTTTTCACAGGTCCTCGGTCAGTTAAAAACGTGTATTTGGCTGTCAAAATATCGTTTGGCCCTTAGCATTAAAAGGACATTAACTCTGTATCAAAGACGCATAGCCATTTGTACCCACTTCATAAAAGTCCGAAACGTTCTATCTATTAAATAAATCAACAAGAAGAATCATTAAACTTAAAATAGCTAAGCATCCAACTGCTCCAGGCGCAGGTTTCTATTCGATATCAGACAAGATATACACGTTAATTACCTCTCTTACCCGATAATTCCCCGAAGTTAGCCGTGAGAGGGCGTTAAAACGTAAATCGGAGCGCTTGTTTGGGTGGTCTGGGAGATGGTCATCAAGGGCAGACAGTGGTCAAGGGGCATAATTATGCATGTCAAAAAAGGGCCAATGACAGAATCCATCAAGAGGAAAGTGTCAACTGTCCAAAAACGGGACATATAGAAATGAAGAAAAACAAAGTACACATCATGCTGCCAGATAGTCTCATTTAAAGGCTCCAATAAGGCAAAGAAAGTATTGATTCTTTTTCTTCCTAAATAAAAATTCCCGAAAGAGAACTTTCAATTATATAAACATGAAGGGGAAAAAAAAACTCGGTTTTATCTCCGTATTTCATCAGATTTTGATTGTTCCGAATTCCTAGTTCTCTTCATCGATGACCTACAAGTATTCATATTAAGTGGAGATAAAGATAAAAAGGCATCAATGTCAAGATGCGGTGAACCATTCAAGATGGATGCCTGAAATTTCAAATTCAAAAAAATCCTTTTGATCTTCCTTAGAAAAATGATGCATTCCATCGCGTATTCGATTTTTTCAAAGAGTGTGTATGAGTGGTACTAGGTAAATATGTGTACTTTTAATTAAGACATAAGAGCTGCGAATCTTCATTTAATCCTCAAACTTGAGCTTAATTATTGTGATATATACATGATCGTCTTTGTCCTTAATGTACGCGAAGAACAAGCAGAAAATTCTTGTACGTTCAAGATGTTTCTACATTGGAGGAAAAATATCATTAAAAATATCAGGCTCAGCTATGCAATCTCTAGCAAAGAGGACGCTGGAGAACAGCGTAGCGCCCTCTCTGTAAGAGTATATCTACCTAGACACGATCTTCTCCCAATATAATAACCAGGAATATCCCTTAAACACATTAAATCCATTCATCAAAGTCCAAATATCTATCATAAACATCGCTTCCCCAAATCTAAATCAAATTAATAATAAAGCCCTCCTCGCACCCTCCATTTCATCTCGATTGTTTGTTCTCCATTCTCGTAAACTAGCGCCATCTGTACGCATTTGTGCAAAGGGGAGATAAAAGAAAAATTTTATCATGAAAAATTGCATTCGCGCCTAGCTTCCGCTAGATCTGCGGGGATCTGGAAATTATCTGCCAAGAATAAAGGAAAGAAAGAGGGGAGGGGGAGGTTTTCATCACCCCCTATTAGTTAATGGGGGACTGCATGTTCCTCAACGATGTTTAAGGTTGATAAAGAGCTCACATCTCTCCTAATGAGCGTGGACTACACCGCATGCACAGAACAACTCATTAGAAATACTTAATATTTGGAAGTGTGAAATGTTCCAGAAACTGGCACGCATAATGTCATGACCTATCTGCAAATAATTCTATATACTTGTACAATTATTGGAAGAACTTCCCAAATCAAACTTTACTTACTAAAATTATCGTTTGTCTAAAGGGTAATGGTACTTTTTCAGAGTATTGCATTCCCGTTCTTTGATAAATGCGCAAGTTTTTGGTATAACACAAAATACAAAAGGGGTTTTTTTTTTGGCGATGGATAGGTACAGTCACCTATTTCTCCTTTTTCCCAATAAAGCTGATAGACCATAAATCTTCTCCAAATCACCTTGTTTGAAGAAGGGTTTTGGGGAGTATAATAGAACATATGAAATATTTTGGTCGTCACCTAATACACCTCGTGTATTGAATATCCTGCTATCATGTATATCGCCGAGTTTTTGTATAGAGACCTCCTTTGACAAAAAATTGACATTATCTGGCGGGGTTTTACCTCGTTTTGAGCTTCCATATCCAGCTTGATTGAGTGATAAATCTATATGTGAAGAGTTATTGTGTAAGAGCCCTGCGTGGGTTCTTTGTTAACATTTTAGCTATGAGAAACTTTGGGAGGGTCGTTACCAAAAAAATCGTCAGTTTTCCCATGTGTACAACTTGCTATAGGCGTGTCCAATTATATAGTTATATAGGTTTTCAAATATCAAACAAGGATGGAGTTACAAAATATACCTCCTCAAAGCGTGCACAGAAGTATTAATTTAAAACCTAATTTATTTATTTTTAAACGATTCAATACCTTCTAGAAACGATCCTTTAGAAAGGCACATATACTGTATCTGGAGTTATATTGACAATACACTCCGAATTCATCGAAAATCATCAATTTCAACACCTTAAAGACCCAAAATGAGAACTTTTACGCAATGATTAACAATAGATAAATATGCAACCACAAAAACACACTGTCAAGTATTTGACAAATCGCTAGTAGTATTCAAACATCGGGCCGTCTAAGGACGATTCGCCGTAAACTCCTTCGGTTTTACGCTCCCTTTGGAATGTTTCTTTGTTTGAACACCTGTCTTATGTTTTTGTACCTTTTGATGGATCACTGGTATCGATCGGTTCAAGTGCATGTCAATGTGATAAATACTTCCGTGCAGGTTAGGTGCTGCTTAAACATGTATTTTTTAATGGCGAGAAATTTAAGGATAGACTCAAGTGTTTGAATACCTGTCATCAGGCTACGAATTCGTTGATTTATTTCATAAAAGTTATTTTTTCTAAATCGGGAGCATCCATAATACATTAAATAAAGCATTTTGCTTTTTATTATTTCATTTCATCGTGTGAAGTCTGAGCCTTACTTCACAGATAGCTATGTAGAGATTTTCAGTAATTTGATTTATTCTGGAACTAAATTCCTCTTTCCCAAGATTCAGAATCGAGTTGTTAAAGCAGTATTGGGATCACAATGTCATTTTGAATTGATGTAAGTATTTCATCGTACAGAGGGTAGGATAAATCCAAAAAGAAAGGTCTTCGCTCATCAAGTAGCACAATGAGGCCAAAAGAACTTTTATCCAACCTACAAAAAGTACTTAAAGCCTCCAGATAAATCAAGCATCATTTTCCTCCGACATTTGACATACACACAATTCCTTGTCATCGTTCCTTTCTGTCAGCAATCCCTCGATTATTTTGATGTGACTCGCCATCATTCAGAAAGAGAAAACCAGCGAAACGCTCCAAGATTGATTGACAAGGAGGCGAATTGTCATGAAGATGTAGTTATTTCCTTAAGCCCAATTCAATTCTTGATAGATAATAGATTGTAGAGGGAAGAAAATCAGCTGTCTACGTCGTCCAGACCTCGTCGTCATCAAGGAAAAGTCATACGCCGATTAGAGCAGTAGATAAACAACAATCTAATCGAGATCGGAATTGCATCTAATGTAAGATAACAAAAGATGATCATTTCGCTCGATTTCCATTCACTTTCCAGTCGAGGACATTTCAGACAATTTTTTTTTTTTTTTTTGGGGGGGGGGGGGTACTTAAGAGCACCTTTTTGTATGTGATTTACTGTTTGGTTTTTTTTTCATCTTGGATTTACAAATACTAGTAGTGTGTTGCATTAACGGTTAAAAAATCATTTCATTGCTTCGTATCACTAATGTTTTTTTAGATGGTAGACAACCTTCGGTTTCTTTCAAATATGTTCTTTCGTTGATTCGTGTTTTCTCTTTCTAATCCACGATTATCTTTGAAACAAACACCGCTTCCCCTTGGAATCATCACGTTTGAAAAGTGTAAAACAAACAGAATCTAAGTGGTATTATTTCTCAGTGTAATTGTATAGAACATTTTCCAAAAATTGAAAGCAAAGGGCGGATTGTTTTGTCGGAACAACGAGGGTACTGTTTCAATAACAGATGTTTCCGTAGTCTCTTATCATAGACAGTCATCTTCTTTCAACAAATTAGCAAAACCTTGAAGAGGGTAAGGCGAACATTTGTAATATATGTATAGTACACCAGAACATCGAATCATCCCTATTCACCCGCTAGTGTGTAATTTGTAGATGATTCGAACATCACAAGTAAAATCAGCACTATGACACTCAACCCCCCCCCCCCCCCCCCCCCCCCCCTCCCCAGCAGAACCCCCCTCCCACTTTCTATTTCGAAGTAGGGTGAATCATTAGTGAGTGAAATCAAACACAAAACCCGAAATAAAAATCCAAAATTCGTAATCGAAATGCTTACACATTCTTGAAAAAATATATAGAGAACTACCAAATGTAGTTCTATTTATATAACCTAGCTGCGAGACCAAAATGCTTACACATTCTTGAAAAAATATATAGAGAACTACCGAATGTAGTTCTGTTTATATAACCTAGCTGCGAGACCAAAATGCTTACACATTCTTGAAAAAATATATAAAGAACTACCAAATGTAGTTCTATTTTTATAAGAACTACCAAATGTAGTTCTATTTATATAACCTAGCTGCGAGACCAATTCTTGAAAAAAATAAATAGAGAACTACCAAATGTAGTTCTATTTATATAACCTAGCTGCAAGACCAATTTAAAAAAGAAAAGGAGACTTGCAAGCAGGACTGAAAAAGAACGAGAATAAACAGGCAGTCAAAAAAAAAGGGGGGGGGGGTGTTTACATACACGGCCATTCTATTTCTTAGCACTAGTGTATAACAGCATCGACCTCAGATTTCTTGCCAATCTTTGCTACGTTACACTAAAAGATGGTCAATGAGATGGCCAATGAGATAAACAAATATTGGGTCTATTAGTTTCTTTGTTTTTCTTGGAAATTGTGACATGTCGACGGATGATCGACAAAGTCTGTAGACGGAAACTGACATCGTGGCATGAGAGTCAACCATATGACGTCAATGACCAAAACTGCATGTAGACCAAACAAGTAAAAGAACATGGCATACAAGTTGTATGAATTATAGAACCAAAACCGTAATTTCGTTCTGAAATGAAATAATGCTAGCCACCGGTATATCAATAGAGCCGATGAAGGAATGCTTCCACTCACTCTGGCCATATTCTTTATTTCTTCTTTTTTTAATATCGGTACCCTCTAATTAATGACAAATGCATGCTCATGCAGATCAATTTCACTTAGAACTGAATTATTTATAATAGATCGCGTCCCTTGTCAATTTCTCACTTTCATCTCACCCTACCAGAAGGTGAAAGGCTTTGTTTTCCCAGCAATTCTCAATTCTATTGGTTTCATTTAATGCATTTTTAATTATTCATAAATTTCAGAACGTGATGACGAAACTTCGATTTGAGAACGCAAATAGAAGGGAAAAATCACTTAAGGAGATGTAAAGCTGTTAAACAACGCGTAGCAAATTGCCTTTTTCGATCCAATCATACGAAAAATATGATATAAATGGACGTCATTTCCCTTCAAACACTATCATCTCTGTTTCGAGCCTTTGAAAAAAGATGGATCTCAAACACTTTTGAGAAAAATGCTTATTCATCGTGCCTAACTGCCCCTGGTACCCTCCTGTTTTGTAAACAACCTTTTAGCAAAGTTTTAATACTCTTAAAATTAGAGCTTACTTGATATAATTCAAATATTGACGAAAGTGTAATAAGTAAAGGTTTCTCTTTTCAATAATTTAATGGTATAGTTTTAAAATATACTCAGAGCAAAGGACTAAGTCACACCACTTTACCCCCAATTCATTTTTGGTGAGATATACATTTTAGCACATGCGCACTAAAGAGAATATTGCGTGATAGCAAATGGCCGATTGCCGTAAAAAAGACGTGTTGTAGTGTGTATAGAATTGCCTTCTTACATCCCATAAGACAAAGGAACTTTCATCAAGATAATCAAAACTAATAGGCTGTAAAACTACGATACTATAATCATCCGCTTTCTATCGATTTTTCGTCCACGGCAGCCCGCAAAACGCATCTTTCATTTATTAATATTTTGCACTTTAGGTCCATTGTTATGCCTTTTGTGGGTAGAAAATTACAAATAGCAGTAATTTTTCTGACATAAAAATCATCAGAAATTTTCTGTGGTTGTCACGTTCGTTATTCTGCATAAGTCAAAGCCATATTTTTATCCGGTGCCATTTCTACTTTTCATTTAGTAAAAAAATCCAAAACGTTCATTTGTGCATACTTTCTTCTTTGAAAAAAAAGGCATAGAAAAGAAAGGACTTTTGTAATAACTTGGTTCGGGGGGATTGAGGGGTTGCTAAACTAATACTATATTATTCGACTCTAGAAGTGAAAAGCTTGACCTTACTATAGTAAGTTAAAATTATATCTTAAAATCTCCTGTTTCTTCAACATTTTCTATTGTAATATGTAATGCTAGGTTTACACTTAGCCACGATCGCCCCGATTGCCCCGATTGAGGTGAATCGTAGAGATCGTAAGAGAGCGTGGGGTTGAATCGTGACTATCGTGAGAGAGCGTGGTGGAATCGTGATGATCGTAGGAGATCGCAGAGATCGTGGCAAAATTTTTGATTCTCAAAAAATTTGCTACGATTGTCCCGATTGATCCTTACATCGTGAGAGAGCGTAGGAGAGCGTAGTGAACGTGATGGAGCGTAGTAGAGCGTAACAGATCTTGACAAAGCGCAACAGATCGTAATATGCGATCGTAGGAGATCTTGGTGAAACACGTTCTCCTACGATCCACTACAATTTCACCCACGCTCTTTGACGATTTGTTACGGTTTCCACGATTCAGTCCACGATCTACAAGATTCGTTGCGATTCCAATATTTCTATAATGAAAATAATAATAAGACAACCCGTTTTTGATGGATTACAAGTGTTTTTAACATCCGCAACAATTTCTAACATATGAAGGAGACTAAGAAAAGAAGTCTTGATAATAAGTGAGGTGCTGCATTAATTGTCTTCGAACGAGCTAAATATATACACGCAATCAAAGATTTGAATTGCTCAAGAAAAATTGTTAACTTTCATAATCGAAAAAAAGAAAGATCAAATAAGGTTCATCAATGCCATTTCCTTTGCGTTTTGCGATATAGAATATTCATCTCCTGGATATTAAGCTTAATCTTGTTTGGATATTGCAAGTGGTATTGAAACTGGTTGTCTATTTCATATCAAATCGTGTTAAATCGCGGCAAATCGTAGTCCTTCATCGTAACAGATCGCAACAAAACTTGATAAGCGTAGGGAACCGTGATAGAGCGTGGTAAAGCGTAATAGCTCATCTTGGTAATCGTACGGGAACGTAACGAAGCTTGAGAGAACGGGATGCAAATCGTAACAGAGCTGATCTACAATCGTAACAAATCGCTACAGCGCGTACCAGAGCGTGATGGAGCGTCGGAGAGCGTGCGAAGACCAATTTTATTTATAGAATCGTGGAGCTCCACGATTTTGCTCAATCGTAGACATCGTAGGGCATCGTGGCTAAGTGTAAACCTAGCATAACACTACCGTGTTGGTTGCGTCGTCAAAACAAGCATTGGACAGATGATCAAATGCTTCGTTTAGAATCTTACATCTATGTCCATAAATGACATCAACGGTATGATAATGAACATGCTATTAGCTTCCTTTGAAATAATTGCAGACTGGTACTTCCATTGCAAAATCACCTTGCCAACTTCTGCATAGCAGACGACTATGGAGAAAGGTGACAAATGATTAATTACAATCCATGAATTATTGACTGAATTAATGATGAACTAAAGCGGTCGTCTGCAATGCTTTTGTCACATCATCCTCAACTTAGAAACCCATTCAGGATATTGATACAATTTCAGCTTCAAAGATTTGGACGTGAAACCAAAGAGATAAAAAAACTTAGTTATAACAAAAATAATTTCAAAATGTGTAGAAACACGTACCTGCAGACTCTTAAATGAATTTCATGAAAAGACTTTCTTTAACCAATGTTCTATGAATTTATATAATTTTAAAAAGATTAATGAAATTGCAGATTTACATCTTATCAAATGTATGGCCTCAGATCAGCCAATCGAAGAAAAAAAATCCAAACAAACGCAGACAATAATTATTGTCATACGTATGTCTATAGTTGGAAAAAAGAAAATTTAAGATACCGGTAAGCCGACAAAGACATACTAACATACATGTACATGTACTGGTATGCAACAAAGGTTTCACAAACCTGGATTCAGAATTACATGTGAGTGTAAATTATCCTTCTATCAAAATTACTGTCAGTATACAAAAAACTACCTTGACACATTTCTTCAAGTGACGTTAAGGTACTCAAATGATGATGCCACGAGGGAACCATCAGCATAAAATAAATGGACCATGCTCCTTAATGCCAGTGTATTAGTTAGTGCTCGGTGCAGCGTGAAGACAACTGCAGCCCCAGGGTACTAAAAAATAGGCGAGGCCGATATGCTGCATGGATTTATTTTAAAGATCCATCATGTTTCAAACTTGTAGTTGCAATCATCTTACTTGAATATGAATCTCAAGTTTTCTCTTGAATTGAATTGTCTAATAAGTGTGTTAGGTATGAATTAAGCATGCACAATACGTTATACGTTAAACAATGTTTCTTTTGGTGGTTTTTTTTTTTCAAATCCTAAAAATTCATATCCCTAAGAAATCACTGCATCTCGAATGTTGCGAAGCTCACTGCCAGACACGCAAGGCACTCTTACATTAAAATACAGATAACAAAAGATAGCATGGCAAGAAAAGACCATGCCCATTGCATCAAATGCTACAAGACTCACAAGTCTTTATTTCTAGGAATGGAACGACGTTTGACCAACTTTGATCATTCTCATTATCACATGACAGTTATAGATCAAGAATGTGCAAATGCCTAATCAAACGTTTTGAAAAGATTCCAACGTGTAAACAATGGGCATAGACTGAAACAAAACCATGTGTACATGGACATAATGGACTCATGACTGACCATTCCCTGACATGTCTACGTTACAGAATTGAAGTCTGACCACTCAATGACCATATCGGATTCCCATTGTCAAGCACGATATAGAAGACAGTGACCTAAATTGACGAGCGAATTATTCTATAGTCCAAACGCCATACAGAATGTACAATACCGCCAGTCTGCGACCAAATATTGATATCAAAAACTCAGTGTAGCGGACAGATTGAGCGTCTAGAATTGCTGTCGTTATCCTCTGGGACTTGACTCGGCTGTTGTGTCTCCCTATTGACTCAGAGATCGCAGCACCAATTGTTTTAGATGATGATTAAAACGGAATGATGGAGTAGAAGGCGGGAGATACCTCGCTACACGTTCACCTTCCCTTTTACCCTCTCTGTATTGATATTTGTTTCCTTTATTTCAAGTCTTTGTAATGTGTGTGCGATACCAGAATTCAAAATACTGACCAGCTGTTGTTCTCAAGCATTGGCGGATCCAGAAAAGAAATTGCGTTCCATTTAGACCAAAAAAAAGGGGGGGGGGGGGGGAGGCGTGATTTCGAGAAATATACAAAATTGCGTTTTTGAATATTTTGATGAAAGGGACCCAGACCCCTTTTAAACCATACCCTAGTTCTGCGCATGTTCTGAACCTTTTCTTCTGCTTGACCTTGCGCCACACATCATAATGACGTAGTGAGTGATTCCCAGTAGGAAACCATATTATTCGTATTCAATGCATTACAGGAAATATGACATGTGACATGCCCCTTGAATTTTAAACATCGTCGAGAGAAAAAGAAAACCAAGCACCCCGAGTCTGAAACCCTGCTGAGCACCAACTCCAGGAGACTACAAATTTATTCCACCCACTTTAAACACTCGCATCGGATAATTACATGCACTGCTTGGAAATATTACATGCTTCGCTCGGATAATGAATTTGATACATGGCTTCAAAATAGAGGAAGAATTCTAGCGTAAACGATGAATATTTTACGCAAGAGATTATTTTAACAAGAGGACTTTGACGATGCCTTGATTAGAATGAAGCATGATAGAGCGAGAGCATCCCCTATGTAACGTTCTTACTTTATGATTATAGGTCATTATCATTGTTAGCAGCATACTAAAGGGCTTATTTAAGGGGACTTGCATTCATGCATCGTTTCTGCACATCAAAGTGCTTACAACATAAAATCGTATGTCCATGCAGGCAGACAGAGAAAGAGGAAGTATATTTTGTACTTGGACTGGCATGATCACTGCAGACTGTTACAGATTGACTTCAATACATTTAAAACCTGTATGAATTTTAGATTTCGAAACAAAGCATCCAACAAACTCTAAAATTGGTACACCAATATCAAGACTTTCGTTGTCATATTTCCAGCTAAACTGTGTATTTCTAGAGCTAAATTGTACATTTCTACATGACTCCACAGATTTTCACAACTGAAGTATCGAAATTGAACTTTAAGCCATTTCTCAGAATCGAGCGCTTAATATTTTCAGACAGCACGTAACATACACAATTGATATTAAAAGGAAGCACTTATGACAAAAGTATCTATAAATCCGCGGAGAGTAATAACAAACCGTCATCCTCCACAATCATATGCTATATAATATCTTGTCGTATTCCTCTTTGGGATCGTGAAATGTGGAGCAAAAAGCTACTCGATTGTTTCTGATCTTTGAAACGTTGGAAATTTATCAGAACCACTGGTCTGCAATACTAGTAATAGCATTTAACGACTCGAAAAACAAATCGGGTTTGGCTATCTCTAAGGCATAAATACAATCAAAAGAAAAAAATATACCAATGCAGCCATAATCATTGCGATAAAATGTCATTAAGATGCCATCTGAGATACTGTAAAAACATAGATCTAAGACAATTTTATATGCGACAAAGAGCGGTAGCCCTGTCACTGTATGTGACAAATGATGCAGTGTAGTTACAGGTTTGTCTTTATCAAACATGCAACATTTCGGCGCCATAAAGTACATGATTATAGTTGTACTTTCCTGACATCCTCTCGTGTAATCTGGATACAGTGTGATTATGTAACAAGCTTTATCTTGAACTGAAAACAAGGCATGATAGGTCTTAAAGAGTCATTAAGGCCAAAAGATTCTGGATTTATTTCAAAGTAATGGCGAGACACACAGACAAACTAGGACAAAAGCAACTAAGGTGTTCTAAAAAAAATTAAGTCAGACAGTCGTTCAACGATGCGAAACAAATCTGTGTTGCAATACGTCGAAGGCAACACAACACCCGAACACTCGTGTTTTACATTTCGTTACACGAAACACACAATAAGATCACATTTAATAGTGTCATTAAAACCTTAATTATAAGAGCGACTGCTCCTTAGGGTACCTCGTCTCCTATTTCCCCCGCCGTCCTTCCCACGTGGTGAGAGTTTCAATTCACCACACTGTTCTGTATTGTGAAAATTTAATATAATACATCTCCTCATCTACACGATGAATAATCATTTTTGACGAGAAGTAATGTTTCATTGTCATACCCACACGCAAAAAATATTTTTATTTCTATCAAAGCTTCAATTTCAAAGCTATATGATTCGCGTAAGTCTCCACCAACATCATAGAGCTTCAAACATTCGTAAGAAAATTAGGTGCATAAAAAGAATTAACATCTTCCTTATGAAACACTGTATTTCTTATTTTCATCGAGTATATTCAAACCTCACTTAGACTTTATAAAAAGTAGTTGTACAATGTATAAATTTCTTTCAAACTTGCAGACTACCAGAATCTTGCAGACGACCGGAAATCAGGAGGCAGATGTTATAAAATCTGTCATAACCATTGTAAATTCATATTTTTTGTTGACAAATTAATCTCAGCAGACGAGGGGGTTGTTATTTTCATATCACCATTCTTCTGGCCTGTCACTTCGCGATACTTTGATCGGCTTTATGTGGCTGTCCTTCATTCGGTTCAGCCATTTTCATGCAAAGCATGTCCGGCGTGCATGCCCTTCAAATTTGGGAACAGTCTGAAGATCACATTATCATGACTTTCCATGTAAATTCAGCCTAGTGAAGCCTATCTTGGCGACTCTTGGAGATAATTGAAACCTCATATTTGAGATGAATTATCATAAATGTTACATTAATTTCCTAGCCATTACATTTTTTTTCTCGCAGACAATACTTGTCCACTGGGCCGGAAATAGACAGGTTATGAATGAGCATGGGCAGTCCTGTTTTAATTATTTGCTATAAAAGAGTACTTTATATGTCCTCTGATCATTATTTCAATAGTACAAAAATGGAACTTTCAAGTATGAAAAAATAAATCTGCGATACACCTACGATATGGCCTCAAAAAGTACAATTATACCAAGTACACGTAGGCGTTCCCTCGATAAAGACCAATTCCGTAGAGCGGAAATTTGCAGAACAAAAGTGAATGCTTCCTTTTTATAGTTTCCTTTCTCCAAGATAAAATACCGTAAACTCTATGGTCACTTGTATTTGTTTGTTTGGTTTGGACTAATTTGATTTTCTAGTGGTAAAGTCCAGCTGATGAATAAGATATGTTGGCAAAACAGCCATCCGTTTCCCATCTCTTTTCATACCTCATTTATCATTTCCCGGCCATATCAGATCGCCTCTTCCACCGTATTTTTCGATGAATACCTATAATTCAATTTTTTGTGCTTTTCTATTAACTTGTGTTGTATTGATAGAATTGCCTGTTATTTAATGGAGCGAATGAATCGTCTCTGAATCCGGTACATAAATACTTCAAATAAACCGTTTGAGGAAAAACGAAAGAAACGTTTTTATTGCGAATTGATAATCGAATCAAAATAAAATGATGAGACTAAAGTAATAAAAATAAGGAATTCACCACAATAAATTTCAATAAAAGAAGAGAAAAAGAAATTATAGACCTTTGCTGTTGAATTGCGTAAGAAGGAAGTTCATTCTACTTTGATGCTGGGGAAACGAATTGTTAAGAGCTGTATTTTACCCATATTATAATTCAAAAGAAAAAAGGAAGCTCTTCAGAGACATCTTTTTGTGTCGCCTGCGAAGCATAACTTATCATTTACAATTCGCAACCCAATTCTTGTTGTTTAGCATTGGGTGAAGTTAGGCAATACGAATTTAAGAGACATTGTTGATTTTGTCATAAGAATATTAAACAAATAGTTGACTTTTGATATGTTCAAAAAAGAAAGGTCAAGTAATTTTATGGCCGATGCTACATTGTTCGTGAATATATTTCATTAGCATGATAAGAATGCTGTTGATTGTTGCAGAACCATGCAGTATTTGTTCGCTTTCCAAGAACATTGCAGTATGCATGTACTTCCAAGTGGAGCCAAAATTATTATACTAACAAATTTTATCTGTATATACAAGCGTGTAGCAAAATAGCTAAATGTTTGTTCAAAGCAATCTTTACTATCCATCGCTTTATACAACTAATTCGCCATAGAATCAGATGCCGGATCATATTTATTTGAGTTTTTCTAACATCACATCACGTCTGCTTTGAAAATTATATCCCTCTCCAGCGCTCATCCGGAACTTGAAAACCGTCACCCTTTTCGTTTTATTTTCTCCTACAAACTAACCAGACGATCAGCTTGCGGAACACTCACTGAGTTCGAAGAAATTGGAGTTAATTGAATGCGACCGTAAGCTTCTATAAATTATATAAATGGTAAATACATAATAAACACCCCTTAAGCATATGTCAGTTTCAATTTTCTTTATACCAACCGTTCTTCTAAACAGAGGTAGCTACACAACGGAAGCATGCAGGTCAATTTGCTCGAACACGAAGTTGCAACTGTTTGGAAGAATTTGAAAGCGAAGCCGTCTGAATGTTTCCCAGCATCTTTCAGCATACTGTCAAATTAAATTTTTTATCGAACACTCGTAAATTACCCATATGCTGAGCCTAAACTACTTCCAACGGCGGGAGAAATTCTGGGAATTTTGTAAAAAAAATTTTTTTCAAAATTTCAATCTTAGATCCTTAAAGTTTGTTCAATTTCAGTAACAGTCGATTGTTCTCCTTATCAAAAGACTTAGTTAATAGCATGACATCAGAAGCAAGATGATAATTTGAATGAAAAAAATATATGGGATGAATATAAATTTTAGATGAAAATAATGCCTGAAAATGTAGATTTATTTATAAAGATTCCATTGAAATGCAATATTAAAAAGCCAACAGAAGGGAAAAAACATTTTCTTACATGCTGCGAAATCTATGGACCGTAAGTGACTTCATAAGAGAGCTCCTGATCTGTAGGCCAAACAATACACCAAAGACCTGATAATAGTACGGTAAACACGAAACGGAATTTCTAGTAGCTTCATAATTTCCTGCATTTGCATAGTAATTTACAAAGACAAATAATGGAGACATCGAAACAATATGTACAAAAAAGCAAAATGTATGTCATATGACATGCATGTCGGCTCAAATAACAGAAAATGTGTAAATAATGGTCCCTAGAAATGGTAAAAGCATCCTCTAATATCAAAGAGTGTCGCATCCAGGGTTCGTCAGATCGTCATAAATCTAATTGTATAAACAGATTGCATAAAAGCGAAATCTGCATGAAATTGTAGAAAAAAGACCACCAAGCACGCTGGTAATATGGCATCGATCACGTGGAAGTGTGCGAAGTATAGGTTTGTTTGATTTTTACGAACTGAATATCAAATAAATAAAATGACATTGTGTGTTTGGACAAAGTTTGAGAAATCAGAGAACATTTGGTAAAATCATCAATAAATAAAGCAAATAATAATTAATGCCCTAAATTACATCATTACAACCCACTCTTTCCCTTCGACTCAAGTTTTGTATTTTTTTTTTAACGATTTGGAACCTAACCGATTTTTTGTTCGACTTTGAATACTATTTCCAGATTCTCTGCATTGGAAAGGTCCATCGAAGTCGCAAAGAAAAATCAGAGTGGTCATTTTATTTGATCTCTTGCTTCATTTGTCGCAAACCGGAAACTTTCTGTCTTGGCGCCAAAAATCACGAACGCATTCTGAATCAATTCAACGTTTAATTCATCAAGCAACGACCGTGATATTGTAAACATTCAAAAGCACCAAGATCTTCTTTCGTCAGAGTTAAACATTTATAGGAATCGAGTTCACTTAGTATCAAAGCAGACATAATGCAACTTGGCAGTAATTGAATCTTTTGATTTCTCTCCCAGTTTTCATTTAGCATCACACCCCATGCAACAAGTTTAGATGAATTGTAATCAAATTTCCAGCCATCCTGCAGACTCTCTAGTCATAAGGAACCTTTTTGCACAGAATTAAGCTAATACTTCGCTCTTTCATCGGCAGTTTATTAGCGACAATTTTCCCTCTATAAATCTAATTGGTTTAATCTTCCCTCTCCAACTGTCAACATTATTCCAATGTTTTCTTTAGTTTTTTATCATCACAGATGTATGTCAAACGAGAAAAATAAGAACAAACGCAGAGAAATCAAAGTCCTAAGGAAACATCCTAAGATAAGATTGTAAATTATGAAAAAAAAAAATAGAATTGTATAAAATCGTCAAAATTCAGCCGTCATTTACAAAAAAAGCAACATCAAAGTCTAAGCAAGGCAATATTTTTAATAAACCGTATATTAAAAGTTTGCAAATTTAACCGATCTTATATGTTTCTGAAAATCTTATAATACAGTGTATATGTATAAAGGGTGTACACACGGTCAGATTCTGTATTATACATGTAATACCTGTACAAGTCTTACCGTGTGTACCAGGCTTAAATTAGTTAGTAGCGTTTTTTAGGCTTCGCTTGTCAAAATCTCAAGTGAATGCCTCTTTTGTTATAATACATAAAAGGCATTTTCATAACCATGAATAAATTGGAGAAAAAGAAATAGGCTCTGCATGTTGCAATGAGAGATGCAATTTTGGTATCATGAAATCCCACTCATCTTTTAGCTTTTAAGGAAAAGAACTAAATACCTTAAATGCCCCAAAGGTCTGACACAGCTGCAAAAGACAGAATTTCTTCTGATCACCCTGTTCCGATGCTTTGTGTCACCTGCATGGATATTTTTAGCTTTCAGCTGCATTTTTTATCTCTCTGAATTCCCCTGGAAGAAAAAGAAAACGCTTGTTACTAATCTATCAGAAGATTTATATTAGTGCTTTTCAATAAAGAATCTGAAATACAATTTAAGGTCAATGATTACCTTCATGAATTTACGATGCATACATGAAGTGACGAGTGATTGTTTTTTTTTTTTTTTTTTTTTTTTTTTTGTAAAATGTGATCAAGATACTATACATTGCATATTAAACTCTGATTAAAAAATATGTAAACAAGCTTATTCTCATATTGTTTTACTCATTTATCACGTATAAATTTCGTTTTTTCAACCCAAACAAATTCTCATGAACATATTTTCATGGACCGTTGAGTTAATCTCGCATATGTTTCTTTGGTTATAGCTAATCCCCCCAAAAAGAACTTCAGAAGTTAAGACTTCTGTTAAAAATGCGGTATGAATTCCAAAAGAAATCCCCATATCAAAAACAAATGATAGCCTATCTGTTTGGTTTGGTTCTAATTTATAACAACAGCGGGCAAGTTTAAGGTAGACATATTGCAAACGTTTGGACTAATTCCTTCAAGGCAAACAAATATCGCTGACTCTATTTATTGAGGTTGATTTAACGTTATGAAGTTAACAAGAACTAACGGAGTTTAGATAAAGAATATTAGGATTTATATTGAAAAAGGCCGATAACCGCGTCGGAGATCGGCGAAATGATATTTCCTGTCAATTATTAAAATTGGTGGAACGAAGAAAATCTCATATTTTGCTAGGGAGTAAATAGCGAAGTAACTATAATGCTGCTCAGCAACCGGTCGCGCAACTTGGCGACACGTAAACAAAGAAAAACCAAAATTCCACAGCTTTTTGATGTTACAAAATAATCTCTGTTTTCACAGGAGGGAGTAAGGGGAGGGTCTTAAAGTTATGTGTATTGGTTCAATTAACTTGATATATCAATCGGGAAGGTATGTTTTTACTAATACCGAACTAATTTAGAAGGCAAATTTTTGGGGATAATTGACAATTTTTTCTCTTCTACCAGATGGATACTGTTTGTGGCAAAGCATACTATAATCTGAGCGTCTGTTTGAGAGCCAAACGACACGCACATGGAAAATATACATGTATGAGCGTTTTTCAAGGCAATACTTAATGAACCCTCCGCCTTCTCTTGACAAAATTCTCAAATTGTCTTTCAAATTTCATTCCAACGCCAAAATAATTGTTCTCTTCATGTTTTAAAATTTTTCACTTGCGTATCAAATGCAGCCGTTACGCTGCAGGCATCGATTATTTTATGAAATTACGATTTAATGCATTTGAAATGTTGCACATGTTTTTATCAATTCACCCATTCAGTGCAACATAAAAATGTCGGAGCTGTGACGAATGCACTGTATTGTTTACACAGGTGAAATACATTTATTTATTCTAATGATCAGAACTGTTCAGTTCCGCACAAAGCAAATAAACTCGCGTCAAACGATGCATCTCGATGCAGATGTCTGCTTTGATGCAACTAGAGATTTCAAATTTTGTTTTTTATCTACAATTCATTGAAATTGAAGTTCTCAAATTTTCATAAAGTACGAAATTTCTGTCGCCGAAATCGACATTAGTATGACCTGAGGCGCATTCACGACCCTTTATTGCGCTCGTCGACAAGGTATCAAAATTCTCGAATTGCACATAAATGCATCGCTTCGCCGATCGGAAGCGATCAAATGTACATAATTCTTTACACAGAGAACAAGTATTTCAAAAGACATTTTACTCCCGTATCAGTCAATATACAACTCCCAATGATATAACAAGTGCATTATTTATTTACAATTTGAATGCAATTGCGGTATCTAGGTTGATTCGACCGTAAAGAATGGGTATCAATTGTTGCGAGATAACCACTGATAATTGCGAACTGGAGACGACAATAACATGTACTGTAACAACAGAAATCTTCATAGAAGTCTGAAAGAACCCAACATGTCTAAGTTTTCAAAACATCAGACATCGTCATGAAAAGTCCGCCATCTGTTCGTGCCAAAATGTTTTTACTTGCACCCGTGGATATAAACTAAAATGCAAGACTAAATAAACAACTCTCAAGGCAAAGAAATCATACTATTTGCCCTCGTCTGATGTAGTATTTGCGTTTTTGCAAATCTCTTGTCGATACTTCAAAAAATAATGTCTCTATTACAGAATATAATGTAATGGATGCTGTGCATTGAACCTGCTTTATTTCAACAAGATTTTAATATGATCGGATAATGCGCCGTCTAGCTCTCGTTGTAAATAGATGACATCGTTCTTATATATCTTGGACAAAATTAATATTAAAATGTCTTTAAAATTTTCATAAATTTGTTTCCTCTTGAATGGCAAGTAAAAAGATCAAAAAATGTTTTCCACTTCTTCTTTTTTTTTTTTTTAAAGTTTCATGATTGTTATCCATCAGTGCAAGTAACTCTTGGGAGGAATTTAAAGATATGCCTTTTTCAATGAAAAGTTGCATATAATGTAGATACATTGTAGAACGAACACCGAATTTTTCAGGATCATGAATGGATTACTTATATCATGAATAAAAAATTCTCATATTCAACTTTGCTCCTAAAAGTATATATTAAGTTTTTTAAGGAAAACAGATACATGCAACTTCGTGTACATAAAACTGTACTTTTGTACATACAGTGTATTTTATACCATCGCACGTTCTCGGAACAAATTCATCACTACTAAACAAGACATGATGGAATTCCCTTGCCGTCGTTTATGTCACATATCTATTTGTAGCATTTCCTTCGAAATAAACATGTCTCCCACTTCAACTTTGCCGTAAAAGAATTCCTCGTAAACTATTAAGAGAAGCCAGTTTCCGCGGTCTGCAATGTAGAATGCACTTCAACGGTGATCTATGCATAAAGAATGTTTCACATTAACAGGCCAAAACAAGATGTTTGTGAAACACGAATGTCCAAGGCGGAAGATTTGTCAGTGTAACAGCTCTAATCCTAAACTTGGGTCAAGGTCAAGAGGTCAAAAATTTTGGTTCCATTGGTAATTTAATTACACATGTAAAATTTGAAATCCCTATCACTAATACATGTTCAGGATCAATTTTTTAGACAATCAGACCAAAATTAGATGCTGGGGTCATACAAACAACCTAGCAATACTTGATTCCGGGGGAGGCATAAATCAACTCTCCTCTGGAATCAAGGTAGATTTATTCTACAGAGCAATGCAAAGAAATTTTGACTTGCTCAAGTCCTTATATCAAATAATTTTAAAATTAAATACATTTAAAATCACTTTGTATTAATACAGTGAAATCTCTTTTCTAGGAAGCAAATCTCTGCAACCAATTGCTCACTAGTACTGCTTATGGTTTTAAAGGGGCATTTCTTTTCTACTTGAAAAATTTAATCAACTAGAAAGGTTTCTTGTTGCGGTTGCAACAAGAGTGTCTTCCTCCTATACAATTTTTGGTTTGGAAATATGAAGGACGTCACATTACATGTATTTATATTATATATTTAAATTTTCAAATAGCAGTAACATTAAATTTTCAAACCGATAATTGTTGGTGAGCAACCATTTGATTTGGGGGGGGGGGGGGGGGGGCAGTTTCAGCAATTTTCTGAGCAGGCCATTTTTTTCAGCCATTACCAGAGTCAGAGAAAAATTTTCGCCGGTTCTTCGGGCCGGATTTAAACAAATTGTCAAATGTTGTGAATGTCTGTGTAAGTTAAACTCCCCGCTGTTACAGAGTATGAGTTAATAACCGTTCCTTCAGATGTCTCTTTGCAATTAGCGAATTTCAGACAGATTGTATGATGTTTAAATAGAACCTTTTCTAGATTTTTGTGCCTATGCGTATTAGGTCTCTGGTAGATACAGCGATGTGAACAGTTTGTATTTATATTAATTAATTTTTTGACTTTAAATTGTCTGGCACAAAGGGCCAGCAAAAATTTCCATATCATGCAATGTATCCTTACTTTTGCATGGTCCGGGAAAAAAAAATTGCCGGCCCTTTAGGCCGGAATATTTTTTTCAGCATTTTTCAGAGCCGGGATTTGTTTTTTTGCAAATTCTTCCTGCCCCCTTCCCCCATAAAAAAGGCGAGCTCGTAGCTGTAGAACCAATTTTCTTGAGAAGAGAAATGGTAATAACAAGTTACGTTCAATATATATATATAAATACCATGAGGTTCTCGCTGTGCAGGTTCAAATTTGGACCCCCCCCCCCCTTCCCTTTTTTCAAAGTTTATTTTGTGCCCTGTTTACACGACGGGTTTAATGCGCATTAAATCGAATTTAATGCGCATTAGATTTTAGCTGCGTTCACACGAGGAATCTAATGCGCATTAGTTTAATTCGCATTAGATTTAATGCGCATTAGATTTTGCCGTGTGAACGCAAAGCGAATCTAATTCGCATTAAATTTGGCGCATGCGTATATGATTTACTAGAATTCTACAGTACATTTCCATCATAACCGGGCACTTTTAATCACCCTTGGACCTCGAAACTTAGAATAAGAGGTACAAATACTTGATTTCATTCACAATTAACCCTCTAACTAACTGTACTGCGTCTCTTAACTTACGTAGAGTAACATTATATTATGACGTCATTTTATCTCACAATGACGTCATGCAATACATCCATAAGCCCAACTTACGAAGAGGTAAATTATTATGAGCAAAATAACATACAGGCATGCATTCGACCCTTTTACTATCTAAAGTACACGGCTCTCAGTGCAAATGTACCAAAATCTAATGCGCATTAGAATGTGTCGTGTGAACGCAATGCGAATCTAATTCGCATTAGAATAAAGCGCATCAAATCTAATGCGAATTAGATTTAATGCGCACTCGTGTGAACAGGGCATAAAATTTCCATCATGGCGACATCGTTCAATATAAACAGAACTGTTTTCGAAAAACGAGGGGAGGGAAGAATGTTGGAGAAATAGACCATTTTCGAGTTACAACTAATGACCGTTATAAACCTTCAGTTTAGTCACTACTATGACGCACCTGCTTAGTTACGTCAAGTAGGGTTACTTCCGGTCTACCTTAGCAACGTCACATATTGTGACATCAACGGTGTAAAATCGATCTAATCTACTCAAAATTGAAAAACTACTTTTCATTGAATATGGAAATTATTATAATCGCTGCTTTTGTTTGTATTGACCATTAATTTGTTTACGTCATCAATGACAATGTAAATTATGTCATCGGATTTTTGTCATTTTACTTTTTAAGTTTTCAGTAATTTCATATATTATATATATTAATCTAATAAATATTGAAAAAGTGAAAAACAGGAAATTCTTTGAACGGAAAATTTAAAAGTCTTACATAAAAAAAAAATAGAAAATGGTAACCCAACTGAATTTCTTTTTTAAACATAACAATAATTGTGATTTAATACCCCCCCCCCCTTTTAATGCAATTGCCTTTTTGTGCAAATATATCCCTAAGAAATTGTCAGTAAATAAAAGGTTCTAAAATTTAAATGACACTAAGTATTTCTGAAGTAATATAAGCCGCTTTCTCTTCTGAATGCATCAATTCAGTATGAAAATCGGTATTAACAGGGGTTTTTTTTTTTTTTGGGGGGGGGGGGGTAAAACTATTTTGATAAATGGCAGCGTGTGCTATTGGTAACTTGAGAAAATAAGAAAGATACGAAAGATATGTCCCTGTACACCTGACGAATGAGTTAAAGAAGATCCTGGCGATAATCTCAACAGCACTCACAATAGAGAGCATAATTAAACATGGACGGACCTCTAGCAAGCTAGAGGTGGGACCAGGTGCCCGGGAGGAGTAAGCATCCCCTGTTGGCTAGCCGCACCCGCCGTCGATGTTTATGAAGCATGGAAATGAAAATATAAAAACTTCATGCACTGTCTGACGTTATGTCTATATAGAAAGTGCTATGGCGACAATGTCAGGGAAGTATATTCAAAACACTTACTGTCAAACGAAGGCATTAAAAAAAAAAAGAAGTTCAAAATTGAAAAAAAATCTGAAAAACGGTACCTTGGAATAACGAAAAAACAAAATGTATATAGATAAAAAAAATAATGCGTGAATCTAAAACATTTTTCCAAGGATGGGGTTCATCCTGGCTCTGAAGTTGAGAAATTGGGAGCGTAGAAATAGAATAATGACATCTTGAGGGGGAGGGGAGTTCAGAGCCGCAACACCCGCGCAGGTGTACAGCCCCGACCAGTCGAAAGTTTAATATTCGCTTTCAATTCGTAAACGAATTGAAAGCTTTTTGAAAGCTTAGCTTTCAAAATTTCGTCAGCGATTGCTTTCAAAATTTTGAATACTCAAGAGATGACGAAATTTCGTCAGCGATTTTTCGTTAACTAATTTTCGTCAGCGATTCCCTAGCTTTCAAAATTTTCGTCAGCGATAGCTTTCAAAAATTTTGAAAGCTACAGTTAACGAAATTTCGTCAGCGATTAGCTTTCAAAAAATTTGAAAGCTATAGTTAACGAAATTTCGTCAGCTATAGCTTTCAAATTTGTGAAAGCTAATCGCTGACGAAAATTTCATTAACTATAGCTTTCAAAATTTTTGAAAGCTAATCGCTGACGAAAATTTCGTTAACTAGCTTTCAAAATTTTTGAAAGCTTTTCTCGTTAGCTATATTGTGTCGAGAAAACCAAGATGGCCGAAATCAAAGCAATCATCTTCATAATTTGCTTGATGAAATAGTATTTATGATGTTCATTCAGATTAAATTATGAAAATATATATTCCTGGATTAAATTAAATATTGTATGTTGTTTAATTTTATAAGTTTATTTGAAGATTCCGTGTCTCCCAGATCGGTGTGTTCCCCAAACACCTACTTGGTTAAAATAACATTATGTTAATTGGGGGTGAATGGGGCCATCAAAAGGGTATTCTTTGCACTAATTAGTTACCTGAATTTACCTGTACATGTATTTGTATTACCTGTAAAGGTATTCCATCTTTAAGTGTATATATGAACAACTTCCATTTTACCTAAATGTATATATATACCAGAAAATTTACATCTGACCGGCAAAATTCTGACTAAATGAGGGGAATTTATATCCAGTAAAACCCTGGCTTCTCTGTGACTGTCGGAAGTTTGAAAGATATTTCACAAGTAAAAGTCAATGGGTGAATTTTTAAAGTGCCACGCCGATAAAGAGACGGCTTCTTTCATCCTCTAAACGGTGCAGAGGAATTCGCCCAAGGGGTGCTGCAGCCATTGCAAAAACAATATGGCACCCGAGCGTTCAAAAAGCTTTCAAAATTTTCGTCAGCGATAGCTTTCAAAATTTTCGTCAGCGATAGCTTTCAAAACTTTCGTCAGCGATAGCTTTCAAAATTTTCGTCAGCGATTGCTTTCAAAATTCTCGTCAGCGATTGCTTTCAAATATTTTGAAAGCTCCGAGATGACGAAAATTTGAAAGCTCACAGCTTTCAAATTTTTCGTTAACTAAGATTAGTTAACGAAACTGTCGTCAGCGATTTTTCGAAAGGTTTTTAGAGCTTTCAAAATTTCGTCATCTCAGTAGCTTTCAAAAAATCGCTGACGAATAGTTAACGAAACTTTCGAATTTAGCTTTCAAAATTTCGTCAGCTCGGCGTTAAACTTTCGACTGGTCGGGGCTGTAAACTTCACGCAAAATAAAATGTAAATCCTATGAGACTCAAAGTTCAAGTAAACGTTTTATTTGCCGTACTCACAGATAGACCTTCTTGTATCTATTTAGTCATGATCCTTGGACATACATTTCAACTTACATCTGGCCTGCAAACTTTAAAATGAAAATTGTTTTCGTGAATCTCTAGGGGACGGAGATCACCCCAGTCACGCCCATGGCCTGATCAATATTTTACAAACGAGGAATGGAAAGCCGATAGAAGGAAAAGGGGGGGGGGGGGGATCAGCCAGGTAAGGAACTCAGTCCTGAGTCCGAGAAGATAATTATTTCAGACATTTTTTTTTTCATTCTTCATTCTTTTAGATTCTGCATGATCTTTTTCCGATTACAGAGTCACAGATACAAATGGCAATACAATGTCACTGTGTATATCAATACTATCATGATATTCGATCGTCAGCAGGGTACACCTTCCTGGGAGGGGGTACCTCTCTCCCCCTCCCACCCCCTTACCTCCCCCTCAACTCTCCTCCTTTTCACCCTTCCCTTACCTCCCGCTCCCGCCCCTTTCCTCCTTCCCCCTCCCTTTCACCCTGTCCACCCCTTCACCTTCATAAGTTTTACCCGGCATCACGTCGTTGGCCGGTTGCCGGGGTATACTGGGTAGATGTACAGGTCAAAATCAAACATTTAAACACCTGTCATGTCAAATGCCTATCCCCATCTAACTGTCACAAACAATAAATTCTGTCACATACACCTGGACACGTGTCCAGAGTCTCTTGTTATATCTCCTCGCGGCCTCGTAACCCCCCCCCTTTCCTGACCTTTCAACTTCTATATAGAGCATCCCCTTTGACTGATACCTTTTGCTTGAATTTTTCCAACCCCAAATCATGTAAATGGTGCACATTTATGACGCTACAATGCCATTTGGTTGCGTAAATAGTTTGTTTCTTAATCGTGATCACGTTATTTTTAGACTCCAATGAAAACCGGAAGTAGGGCATCTTGACAAAACGTCGAAGCGGAGTATAATATCCGAACGTGATCGGTAACTCGAAAATGGTCTATTGTTCATCAATTTGTAAATAAACCAACCGAAAATTATGTTCGAACGTTTGCTAGAATTAGAAATTAAACTTGATGTTCAAAATATAGTTATTGAAGTTTAGAAACAGGTTTGTAGGTTAGAAATCGGAATCAAACTACCACTTTTTGTGTGTAAATTCTGGTTTGTAGCTGATCTCTTCTAAATTAATCAACTGTTTTAAAATCAAATTGTGTATATCGAAATGTATTTATGAAATGCATATTCATCATTGCCGTGAAATCGGAATTTGAAAATCTCAACACTGCTTTTCTCGAGTCGGACTCGGACTACCAATTTTAGTGTGCGCCCGATCTGTTGGCGTGAAGGTGTATCGAAATACCCAACTCAAAATTTCGATGCTCATATGTTTTCAACAGTAAGAGATAGGAAAAATCAGAAAGACTAAATAAGACAGATATATGGATAAAAAATAATAATATTGAAATTTTTAGGAAACTTCATAAGCTTAATTTTTGTTTACTATTATAAGCAAAAAAGTGTCTTCCTCCTATGAACTTCTGAATTTGGAAATATGAAGGACGGTGAAGGACGTCATCGTAATAAATCGTTACAGTGTGCATCTAGCATTTCATATCTTGCATGGCTGTCGACTTTCAAAAAGAATGGAAATTGTAGATAGCAAAATACGAGATATTTAAGCTTACAAATAGCAAAACATGAAATTTTCGGTCCTTTTGAGTAATTCGACGCTCCCGTCAAATATTTGAATCTACTAAAAAACATGATAAAAAAAAAATAACAGAGACCAAAAATAAAAAAGACCAATCTGGCTTTTACTCCAAACGTAACGTTGGAGAACTTTCATTGTCCTAGCTTACAGGGTTCTTGAGAAATCGCTGATCCAATTTTCCACGGTTACGAAAACAATAGGTCTTCCGACGGAAGTCGGAAGACCTAATAAATGTAATTCTCATGACTTTATTTGATATAAGGACTAGAGCAAAAAATTTTCAATATTAAGGATAACACAAAAGAACAACGTGGTTCAGCCTACCATCGGATCAGACGTCAAGATAAAAATCGCCACTGCGAAATTTAATCAATTTTATATCCTGAGCCCAAAAGACGACAAAAAAAAAAAGAGAGAGAGAACAAACACACGATGGACAATACCAAATGACCGTGCTATACCGTCAAGTCGATGGCATACTACATTGTCATAGGCAGACATATTGCCTATTCTCAGATTAATCCGCTACAATTGATACATGTGATCATAGCAGACGACAAAAGCAGGCGATCTTTGGGAGTTATTATTAAATCCATTTTCTCGATCAGTTTTAGCGGAAAAGAATTGGGTGAAAATTTTTCCCAGAATGGAAACCGAACATAATTTCATTCATCCGGAGTAGGCACTGCATGTATCTGAGGAAAAAATATACATGTAACAAGGGACGAAAGAACTATCATCGAAGAGCACGCTTGATTTATTGTGGATGTCATATTGACGTAATCACTATGGTCGTCTGCAGCTGCGTCTACTTATAACATGTTTTATTCTCTTCTTGACGAGCTTTCCATTCAGCATAAGAGACCTCATACAGTACCGTAATATGCATTGCACATGTAGCTCAACAGACCAACAACCGATGAAGACATTATTTGCCATGATCTGTTAAAAATGATCATGTTTATTGTACCGTATGCTGCATGTTTTCTGCAGTGTCATGTTGTAATTTTATCGTCTGCATTTTCAGCAATGAGAAACACTAGCGACGGCTAACAAGATAATTTAGTGTTGATACCAAATCTTACTTAGTTACTGTTCATGCAATTCGTGTAAAATTTTACTTTTGTTACAGTTCATACAATAATAGTCCTCAATGATCTTTTTCTCAAAAGGTCAAACGTCAAGGTTAAGGAAATGCAAAAACAATTGAACTAAATGAAAAAGTCTTTTCACAAGAAATACACTTTTGACATTCAAAAGTTTCAAGAACAAACAGAGACAAGTTATCAGATACATCTATGCCCCAAATCTTATTATATTCTCCCGCGCATTGAGGTGATATTGTCACAAACTGAAGCAGACGCAAATGCCCTGTAGTGTATGACAGACATGAACAATGCTTAATATATACAACATTTTACCCCGGTTTCTCGGAATTCCATTCAAGTTTGTGTCTCTATGGGCAGATCGTTTGGATGATTACATCTATATGACGTGATCAGTGACAAGATACTGTCACGCTTGCAGACGATCAGATGATATCCTTCAGTGATGTTTCAGACGTATGACAGGAACTATTTGATGATGAAAAACATTTATATCTAAATCTCATAAATGCATTGGAGGTATTCAGTTTTGTCATTCAAATAGCTAAATTTAATTTTTCATTGTTCAAATCAATAGATTCATTCGTTCAAAATTTCTATGGGGACATCCCTTCAAGAACAAAGGAAAATACTAATCTGTGCCACTGGCAGCAGATTGGAGTGTCCGGGGCAAAATAAGCCAAAATTGGCTATATCGTGTTTCGGATATAAATGTTAAGGTTTGATTCCATTATAGATTAATTCTCTGAAATACGATTATCGAACACATTAACAGTGATGCTGAAAAGTGCCAGTCCGAAGAAATTGCTCGGCTAAATTTCATTCGGACTGGCAAAAAGATTAAAGTTCTGCTACATAATTTTTTATTCGGACTGACATCATTTTCAAAATGACTGGCATGCCTCAACAGTTTTCAATATGTCTGCTTTAATTTTTGGACAAGAAAGTTTTATGATAACTATCTTGTTAGTAAATGCCCTACATCTGGATTGTATACATGTATCTTATATTTTGAACTTATTTCTGCGGCGACGTTGAATTTTGATCTTTACTGACGCAGACGTTGAAGTTGAACCTGACCTCCATCGCTTTATGGCATTTGAAAGTTCTTGGTTGTGTGACACATAAAACATGTTCCAGGAATTTCTTGAGAGAAATGGACGGATAGACGAACACAGAAATGCCGGACAGTGTTATATGCGACCTGAAATCCGCTTCGTAGGCGACGTAAAAATGAGAATTATCTTCTACACTTTTTGCAATTATATCCCAGTTCTATTCATAAAAGATCCTTGACGCGTTTGGCACAGAATGTGAAGAGGATGGCGCCAAAACTGGCAAAGAACATGAAGAAAGCGCTGTGATGTCAACAGTTCTTGGCAGTCTTAGAATGTATATAGTCCTATATTAAGAGGACCCGTATGTTCATCTTATATTTTGTCATAAATATTCTTATTCAAGAGTCAGCAGTACACGAATATCTCCTCTTCCTTCATTTAGAAGTGTCAAGAAAGCAAAAACTACCGCAAATCGGGTCAGTGACAAAATCATACTCTGCGCGATATGTTTCGTACACTTTACTTCCTTTGCAAATAAATTTCGCTTACATGTACATTCACGGATCTAGAATTTTTTTCAAGGGGATCTATCTAGCTCGGCCAAGATGGGAAGGCGTCTAGCTTATGATTTCGCGAAAATTAGACGTAAAAATTAAAAATAAATAATGGTTTTTTTTTGCAAATTCAAAAGGGAGGAGGTCCTGACGCCCCCCCCCCCCCCCCCCCCCTGCCCCTTGATCCACACATGACGTCTCGCTTATAAAATATACAAATACTTGTCATCGTTTTTGGTTAGTAACAAAACCTTCCATACGAAATTTTCTCGGAGATTCCAGACCAGAAATTGGTTGATAATAGAAAGGAGCAAACTTTAAGATACTTGAAACACAAGTATCAATTGCCGACTTAAAATAAGCAATTCGTCAAGAGGGTCTATTAACTACTTAAAGAGCACTTTAAAATAGAAGTAGGGAATCCTATACATCAAGGAAAAGAACATTGCTGTGAAATCATTGAATGATGTAAAGTTGAATGAACATCTTTAAATATTTGAGTCAATAGTTTTTCCTGATGTTTTGATTAATCCCGAACAAACTTTCCTTTTATAATATATTCAACTACAATAATAAAAAACTTTTTTTCTATACATTGACTAAAATGACGAAAAACATTTTCCCTTTGTATGTTGCATGGGATTGTGCTCACTCATACAATGTACAGATGTACACACCGACTATCCGATCTCTCTTGATGACATGGTTCGGAATTGCCACGTCATGTCCGTGAAGTGACTCGTATCGTGTTTAGGCGTATCGTTTCTGCTCGTGCATGCATTTTATTCATTCGCGAGCGTTTTCCCTCTCGTTTACATGTGTTACATAATCCGAGACCACCTCGAATTAATTTCATGCTCACTTACTCCTGTTGTGCAAGCGTTCGGTATAAGATAAATCTCTACGTCAAAATCTGTGTTTTAATTGCCGAACTATGGAAATGCAATGCAAATTAAGAGCTCAAATGTTGAAATTGCGCATCGCTTTGTGCAGCCACTATCAAACGTGCCTTCCGAGAAGCGATCATGAAAAATGCTTTCTTTAATAATTTGATAGAGTAATTCATAAAATTAACAAATTACCCATTATTTTCTTGTTTAAAATGTTACGCCATCGTGATTTATACGCCTTTGCTGTGGTTCAAGCCGTAATTTCTATCTTTAAATTCCCATCCAAAGCAAAAAAGTTGTTAAATTTCTGTAGTAGTATTTCCAATAATCTTAAAACAATGAAAAATTCCTGTTCGTCAATACTAGGTCACAACATGTTATCAATGCATATTATTCATGAGGGCAAGACAAGAGAAATGTAGGTTTGACTCATTCAAATCGATGACGAACTAGTTTTTTTTCCAACTCCAAACTTCGATTTAGAGTATGCCGACGGTGTCCCTGTGCAAAAATTCCTTCACCCTAAATGAAACATAGGCTCCATGAGCGGATCTAGTAAATATTTTCGGGAGGTGGGATCCAAGTCATCAAGGGGTCCAGTGTATGGTTTTGAAAAAAAAATTACGTAAAAAAGGAAAAATCAGCATATTCGGCAAATTCCAGGGAAGGGTTTGACCCCCCTACCCCCTCCTTCTAAATCAGCGCTTGATAACAGTCGATACTACAAGCACCTCCTAAAACCGAGCTACGGCAATGTCTCACTATTTCTACGAAGAGCTCAGAGTTTATGAGAGAGTAAAGCCATAAAGTGCAACAAAAAGAAGCAACGGAACATAATCAAGATCAATTAGTCCATTAAAAGAATGGAGTCCAAGACTCTGAAAATGACACCAATGATTATAATTTCATATGCAAACAGTGCTTGTCAGAGAGAATTTTGTCCTAAATCAATCTTATAATGTGACAGTATTGCCAAGCTTCATGAATTTTATGGTCAAAATATTGGTATGAGCAACAGTTCATTGAATGACAAATATAGGACATAACTGAACGACCAGAACCTCATTTTTGGAGATGTCAACATGACACACGATATATTGTATTCCGATTATTATTTTTTTCTAATCATAAACATTTACAAACTCATCATAGGTGTCGCCACTGGCCTGGTTTTCAAAGACCAGTGGCGACACCTTTGATGAAATTGTTACATGAAACATACCCGCTGGAGGTCGACATTTGACTTGAGATGGTTCTATGATCTCAGAGCTTGAACTTTGCTCTTCCTAAAATTTGAAGCAAGAGAGCTAGGTAACGTGGTCAAATTCTTGGTGAGGATACATCTCAAACTTTTGGCATTTAATCTACATTTAAGTACATACTGTAGAAGGAAGGGGCATAATAGTGTGGTTTTTTTTTTTTTGGTTGTTTTTTGTTGTTGTTGTTGTTGTTGTTTTTTTTTTTTTTTGATTGATTTTAGACAGATATCCAAATATTGACAGCTGGTCATTCATCTTTTATTAGACCCCTAGAAGTGACACATCAAAAAGTCTTATAGAACACTTTTTCTTTTCTGAATGAAGACGAATTTGTCATGTCCTCTTGGTGACTACAAAAAAAAATCTAAGGAGAATGAATTACATGTATAATTAGATTAAAATAACACGGAAGGTCTCGGCCCTTGGGCGAATTTCTTATTTTTTAATCAAGATCCATCAAGCTTCCATTAAGGGGGACGATGGTCCATAATTACGGACAATTCCCGAAAACACCGCTTGCCGATAAAAAACGAGGAGGGGAGTCAAAGTGAAAAATGACCTCATTAACCCCCGATAGTTGACTGCGGGATGAGAAGTGAATCAGATGGAGTAAAATAGAGAGACCTGACGGAATTCCTGACATTTCCCATTTTTCCTTCCCTGATGATGAAGGAAAACTATCGGGAAGAAATCACGGGGTTTGTAGCGTCCTAACCTTACAATGTGTTGGGTATTTGTTAGGCCACAGCATTCTGCCTTTCCATCACAATTATACTGACCACAGTAACCATTATATAGACAGGATAACTAGATTCTGATTGGAGTATGATGGGATACCAGGACAATGGTCGATCTAAGGGTCTTGTGTTTCCCGGAATGACTAAAAAGGAGAAAAAGACAAAGGGGTCTTTGGGCAGGTTCCGATGCCAATTGCAAAAGTCACTGACACTTCGATATGAAAGGTTTTCTTTGGAACTGCGGTCCTTTCAAAGTGCAGTACGAAATATTTGGTAGATGATCTAGTACAGTAACTCGAAAGATCGAAAATGTTCATTCCGTGTTGTTTTGTCTTTCGTGCGACTGAAAAAAACAAAACTGTCAAGAAGAGAATCAATCTTACACATTTTAAGGATTATTGTTAACGTTCATTATTTTTTACTTCGGAAAATGTCTATAGATTTTCCGTAATTGTCATATCAATTTGTCAACTGTTAAAGTAATCATTATGAGAAATAGAATTAATAGTTGACGCTTCTCGTTGATCATCCAAAAGAAATATACATCCTGTATTCCTCCGCAAGTTTCCATGGTAACCACCTCATCATATCACACGGCCATCATTATATATGACAAACGATTGTATGGAGAAATAAGAAATTCGTTTTATTCCATCACAAGCTGGATTTTTTTTTCTGGTCGATAAAGACCTAGCAAACAAAGCATCAATATCTGTAACCCGCTGTGGTGATGTAATATAATATTGAGATTAAGCAAGTCCGGAACAGAGAGTTCCGAGTGGGATTTACTTTTAGTTTTGATGAATGGAGCAGACGACAGTTTTAACCATCCGTGCCATTAATATCCAAACAATGGTAAAATCCCTAGCCTTGGCCTCCTTATACGGCTGAAATAATGTACGGTCGAATTTATTTGCTATTCTGAAATTCAGACAAAAAACGACGATGTCATAAATTATTGTCATAAAAACCTTGTTTTGTTGTCTTTGAAAATGATTCTTTCATTGTCAAAAATGCATTTTAAAAATCGTCTTACATGTATGTATACATGTACATGTATATCATTTGCTCTTGGGCACCTAAGATTACATTTTTAGAGCGTGCAAATGTATGTAAAACCAGAAATTGTGAAATTAAAACCAGACGATACACAGATTTCTAGAATCATTATGTAAAATAATAAAATAAAATGGATAGCTAGCAATCAGACGCACCCAGAGATGGCATCCCACCTTTGATTTATGTCATTAGCCTATGGGTAGATGTGATTCATAACCGATTGATCTATTAAATGTGAATATATACACAACCGAAAGTTCATCCTTTTTTGGTAATGTCGCTGTCAGCCTTCAATAACAGCTTAGTGTTATTATATTAACTCTTTACCATATAAATCATGTTTTTCCAGCTGAAAATCGCTAGTCGGATCAATTTTACCCTTACATCTATACAAAATTAGGGATATCTATTCAACAAAATCTAATTTAGAGATGCTTTGAAATCGCTCAAAGCTAAAGCTTCCATTAATCAGCGGTTTCCAATAACAGATAGTATGCTTCATGTTCCGCGGAAGGACTGAAGCATGTTAATTAGAGAGTGTATGCGGTGCATTCATTAACAGGCTATAGTGCAAATTTAGTCCTACATCAGAACAAATATGCATTGTAAAACTACTTTTCTCTACTCATATCAATTTTTTTTTCAATCTTCTCAAAGGGCATAATGCGCTTGATGTCAATTTTCATCTTTTTCTCCCTTTTCATCCCCAAGAGACTATTGGATTAGCCTCCTTCAGAATCACTCATATCGGTTTAAAATGTACTTGAAAATGAAGCTCCTAAATTTGAAAATGGTGACAAATTTTATAAATCCATAACAATCAAAACTTGCATGAGAAATATCATTTATCATTACCGCTGAGTGACAAATTATGCATACTTTACTCGTCAGCTAATCGAGTGTTCGAGTAGTAGCCCGGACAGGCTTCTATCATTTCCTTAATTGCACATTAACAGATTTATCCCGAAGAACTGCAAGTATAATACACAATTTGTATAATGGAATTCAGAGTTTTACCCCAACTCTAGGGAATTCACGATGGAACTGCGTTCCTATCTAATAAACATGGGAGGGCAAAACAATGGTCCACGATCTTTTTGAGTCATTTAGAGTTAAATTTTGCATATTTTACAGGGTAATAATCCTTAGAATGTCATGCCAAGTTGATGTTTATTACGTAAATGAAATATTCAAAGCGTCAAATTGTAAATCAAAAATTGCTCTTATCTGCTCATTCATGTTTTATTCATGTTGTAAAATGTTCCCCTTCATTTCTATTTTTCCTAAAAATAAAATACCAAAAATTTCCTCAGGGGCTCCCAACTGCCGGGTGGGCACATACAATTTTTGATGGGAATAACTTGCGTGCGAGGCCCGAAGGGCCGAGTTGGTGGGGGGGGGGTCCCCTCCCATTGGTGGAGGTTTGGTGGGCGTCCCCCCTGAGAAAATTAGAAAAAAAAAATAATAAAGCAATTTTGTGGCATCGGAATAAAGCGTATTTGAACTGAATTTAGAAGGGATCAGTCAGTGTCAGCAACAATGATTTGTATTTTTTCTTTTTTCCCTTAAACCAGACAACTTATTAATGTATTCCCAATCTTTCTTGATATAATTGCCATGGTTACTTTTTGACTGTCATGTTTATTCATATGGTCAGCAGATCTTATTTGTGCATGTTTAGCATGGATATTCTGGGTTGAGAGCCATTCAGGAGTCAAACGGTCAAGACCAGATTCCTTCAATCAGAAAAGCCCACGGTTTGTCCCTTATATTCAGTGTTTATGGGATAAATTATACAGTTCGTAGAATGCTTAATCAACTGCACCTATCCCCTAAGTAATTTGTTGATAAGCACACATCACCCAACGGGAAAGGGCAAATTGTGTAGTCACTACCCCTGACTAATTTGCAAGTAAATGATCTTGGACTCTACTTTAATTATAAATTAACAAGCAAATTTGCTAGTGACGCATGTGAAAGTGAGATGTATGCAAATGGATAGCAAAGAAATATCACAACAAAATATTTCTAAATTATCTGTAAAGTCCATTTTTGCATCAAAAAGGGAGGAAAAAATGCATCGACGAAAATTTATAACAGTGAATTTAAAGACTTCAAGAAGACTGCATGCTTGAAGTTTCCATACATGGTGTGCAACTGCGAAACCAACAATCTAGAAACCCAGAGCCAGTGTCGTCGTGTCGTCTGATTATGGCACATTTTATTATCTTCTGCAGCGAGCAAAATTAGAAGGAAGGATAATTACAGAGGACATAAAGTAGAGAATGGTATTCAATAACATCATCTCAGCTGTAAATGATCCGTGCCAGAAATTCCTCCGCTTTATTGCAAAACAATGATGACGTTTTGCATATTACGTTAGATTAGAAATGAGTAACTTCCTAATCAGAATTAAGGAGGCGTTTCCCTACAACCATTCGGCGCGTTATAAACACCTAATTGGAGTCGGAAATATTCCGTTACATAATTTGGTCATCAATCATACGAGCGAATACACAAAAATGATGGGATCCCATTTTGACGTGATATATGTGTAATGGTGCGGGTAACATGATATTGGTAAGACCATGTACCGTACATGCCTGCTCCCTACTTATCAAACCCAATGGTGCTTACATTATAGCTACGACATATTTTGGCTTTCAACTATCATAGATCACACGAGGGATATATTTCTGAGATGCAGTGTTATGAGAGAGACTTCTCAAAAATCAATTTATTGACAACGTCACTTAGAAAAAAAAGGGGGGGGGGGCACTACAAATGAATACTTGACTAGTTCAGTGGATACTTTATATCCGAATCATTCATGCACATTGCACTTGAATTGGTCTCTATTTGCAAGTTACTGAAGTGTTCGAATCCACTTAGTGGATCCTGTATTGTTATGACCGCTGCACGGACAATGATTTTTAGTGTGCTTCAAATAGCCGAGTCAGTGCACAAGAAAGAAATAATAGTAGGTTTGCAAGTTTGATAAAACAGAGAATAATAAATTGGTTTTTCATCACATTGGCTTGATGGATGTACATATAGATGATTAAATATTGATTCACTTACACATGCATGTACAATAAAGCATAAAATACCCCATTGTCAATACTGAATTTTTTATTGCGAAATGACGTATTATTAATTCTAAAATGGCAGCGTCATTTTGTAAAAGTTTCATATCTAAAATATCAGCTTAAATTTCTCGAATCGGACTCAGAATTGGATATTTTTCAAAACTGGACTTTTTTTTTTCTTCAAAATCTGAATATAATAAACTTTGGCTTTAAATCTGTAAAAACAAATTGCATCTGTGAATGTCATTCTTTGTACGACTTTAAATGTCGATATTCTTGTAACAGCAAATCGGTTTGTAGAAATATAAAATAAAGAAAATCACGAAGTCGACATTGACATTTTACAACCAGTCTAAGTGACAGTGTAATTTCGTGCATGAGGAGAGCTATAGGATGATAAGGGTATCATCAAGTTGTGACAGTATGCTTTGTGGACAGGTGACGATGCTGTGTAGACATGTCTTAATGCCATGCAACACAAGTACCAGCATTTTCCTATGCCAATATGCCAAAATAATTCAATTCTGGATGGAACAGGACATTTGTATTAGGATCTTATTGAACTACATTTGGTTTATGTGAGCATTTCTTGAGTCGCATTATTTTACGTATACAGGTTATGCACTACGATCTCTTGAGATTTTTGCAAAAGAATTCCCATCTCTCTTTATCATCCCATTCAAATTAAATTATGAATACAAAAAACAAAGATAGGGGCATCAGATCTACATTAAGACGAAGTGAAACAAAGAGGCATGTAAAGCCTTTAATGACTACCATGGCAACGTCAAATCCACAAAAAGGTGTAGCATTGCAAACCATTCTTCTGTAATAGAAGAAACATCGATTTTTTTTTTACATATCATACATATTAAACAGCGAAGCAAAATCCCCTATAGATATACGTGTTGACATGTTTGCAATAGTACCTCAAACTTGTGCTCACTTCTTTTGATACCGCCGTTATACCATTATATGACTTTAAGATTAATCTAGTGCAACAATTATAGTTCTTGTAAGACCAAATCCACAAATGATTTAAATCATGAAATCTTGTCCCCAAGAGGTGGGATGGATAGGAAAGCTACTCCTAGAAGCTGTCGAACTGCGCGCCAAAAGCAACGAGGACTTCGTGAAAAGGATTTTAACGGTGTGTTACTTAATAACTCCAGAAACACCCCTATATGGACGTTCTCCATAATTTTGTCACGCATAATTTGATACGTACAAAGAATGCGTCTGGATACCATCAGACGACCATGAATATTTGATGGTGATACTGAAAGCCCCGTCTCACAAGAAAGACTTGCAAGATTCCCTATAAGATGGAGATTCAATCTTTTGGACAAAATAGTGAATTTCAATCATTTAAGTAGACAATAAACCAATTTCACAAAATCTTCGTACCAATCAATTAATTGAAATAGATTAAGCTCCATCTAGACAGATTGACTTATCCGAGCAGGCTTAACAAAGCATCAAACGGACAGCAAGTCGTGCATTTGTTTGTAAAGCATGGAGCTGAAAACATCAAACCATGTTAATGGTGTTGTTGCACTCATTTGACTTGTAACCATCGTTATCTTTGATATTTTTTCTTCTTTTTTTTTATTACAAAAACTTCTAAATCTAAATGCAACTGATTTCTGAGAAAGCATAGGTCACAAAGAACACCCGATATCATTGTATACTTGTAGTAGCCTCCTGGCAAAACTCATCTAAAATGAGTCTCGAGCATTTTAGTTCGGGATGTCAAAAGCAATTTTGCTGATTAAATTGCCCATTAATCACGATTCTTTAGATCCTAGTGACAACAATTGACTTTTGTGTATCAAAAATCAAAATGCATTGCACCTCCAGGCAAAGATGAAATGAAAATTGCAACAATTATCGCTACCAACTCATTACTTTGTAAACCCTACAGACACCATCTTCACTTTCCTCGTATTAAAACGCGGCATTGCCTTTCTACATACTCGAGTGACAGTGTCAGGAGACTCCGGTTTATGACATGATAGCGGCATGTCCGCTCATGTGACGGACTACAGACACACTTTCAACTCTCGATGGTCACATTAAACTAAATTTCACTTGATAAAAATGTCAAAGTTCGTTTGACCATCATGAGTTGACTCGAAACACAAAAGGGCTCGCAAAATGAACAAATCTTCTTTTATTCTAGTAAATTTCATAGATAATAAATCTCCTTAAAGCCTCATTGCAAAAGTAAGTTGCATTTAGTATGTGAAAGATTTCATTTCATACGTAATTCTTCAGAATATATATATAAGATATTATTTGCTCGTCAATGTAACATCTGATACACCACATTATCACTGAGATGAGGATAATTAATAAACATGCTCTTCTGAAACACTGAATTTGGCAGTTTTTGGTCACGCGGGATGCCTCTTTATAGCAAAACTCGAATTTAAATTTCTTTTTCTTGATTTATATGTTTTTCACTAATTTTTTTAAAAACTTTGAGACAGACAGATTAAAAGTTGAATCTACAAACGATTTTTGCTTTATTTATTCGCTAATATTAAGGATTTTCTTCTAACAATAGACTTCTCGGTATCAGACTGATACGACTTAGCATGTGTTAATATAACCATCTGAATCGATATAATTCTGAGTCAATATTGTATCTAAGCACGCAGAAAATTGCATCAAAACGAGCGAGGCACGTGTTGCAAGAAAGCCATGGAGCATCTAGCGTCAAGTAATGGTGGTCAATTTGACCAAATTAAATGAAGAAAATGGCAAAATCGCTGGAATAACTTAAAATGATTTACTCTTGCAATGATACAAATGAAAGCATAGCTGCTCAGTTGAGATATATATGGCAAAATGCTTCGACCTGTGATTTCAACTATTTTTTTTTTTTAATACTTATTACTGGAGTTTGATTTTCTTTTAATTTTATTTTCTTTTAAAATCATGCTTTGCCGTCTGATTCGCATATTTTTTTAATTTATGCTTCTATATTTTTGATGCAGTTGATTTCATGTAGTTATTCTACGAAATGATGTCGATATGTTACGTTACTTTCAAAGTATTTTGTTCTTCTTTTGCAGTTCGATTTGGGACCTATTTAAAGATACCGGTCAAAAGCCAAGATGCGAAGGACATGAAATACGTACGTCAAAACGACATTTGTAAAAGTAAGTAAATAAATCCACAGTTGTATCCAAACACGTCATGTGCTATGAATTCCAAAACATTTATAAAGAGGAATGTTCTGAGGATAATCTTTTAAGAGAACTGAAAGCTCGAAATTTTAAATTTCAATGCAAGGAGTACCAACAGCAATTAGGACATGAACACTGAAACACGCCAAATACAAACTTAATTTCGCAAAAGAAAAGGATGAAAAATAAAGCCTGTGTTTGTGAAACATGAATGCCCCCGGTGGCATCTTTGTTAGTATAAACTTCATTTTCTGTTAAGTATGTGAAAGGTCAAGGGCAACAATTTTTGTATCAATGGAAAGGTCTTGTCACAAGGAATACACATGTGAAATATGAAAGCCCTATCACTTACCATTCAAAAGTTATGCCCAATGTTAAAGTTTTTGAAAAGTAGGTCAAAGGTCAAGGTCAAAGTCAAGGGCAACAATTTTGGTATCAATGGAAAGGTCTTGTCACAAGGAACACACATGTGGAATGTGAAAGCCCTATCACTTACCATTCAAAAGTTATGCCCAATGTTAAAGTTTTTGAAAAGTAGGTCAAAGGTCAAGGTCAAAAGGTCAAAAATTTTGGTATCAATGGAAAGGTCTTGTCACAAGGAATACACATGGGAAATATGAAAGCTCTATCACCTTCCATTCAAAAGTTATGCCCAATGTTAAAGTTTTTCGGACAAACAGACAAACAGACGGACAGGCCAAAAACTATCTGTGATTCCGGGGGCATAAATATATCGACTCTGATTAACATTCGGTACATCAAACATCGAGAAATGTATCAAAATGAATACATATTCTGTGTTCATGTGTTTGCTATACTTCCGACCTGTCTCTTAAACACAACCAGGCTCAAATTCCATCTTCACAATATTCTATATTTCTAATAGTATTTGACTCTGCTATTGAGAGATCATGGTGTAAGCCTTAGGTCATGGAATATACTGTATACCAACCCATCCACACGACCTCAATTTGCTTCTAATGAAGATCGTAAAGCAAGGAACTTTATGTGCTGGTACCATAGCAATCTACTGCTTTATTGTCCTCATCATGAATTTTGAATAAGTTTTACCGACACTGCTTAGATTATTTTGTTCCGTAATGCCATAATGTCTTACACGACGTCTTTGGTTTCCTTGGGCGTTTTGAAAACATTTTGAGTTAGAGTTACCATAAACTTTTTTTGCGATGATTGATACATTAATTGACCACTGCACCTTCTTTTCTAAATATAAGAGGAGGAATCTACACAAGAAAATTTCAACAATTTGTATTTGGTACCAGGAACAAATATAGTATATCTTGCATTTACCAATATAAAATTCTATGACATTTAAAGGATTATGCCACACAATGAAATATTAATATTGGGCAAATTGTAACCTTATTAATATCAAAAAGCCCTGGTATACAATATAAATCTATCGCCAGGTCGAGGTAGCCATGTACAAAAAATTCAACAATGAAGCATTGTAGGTTGACATCAACAGCATTATCTAAGCTCATACATAATGATTCTGAAGGACGTCTCGGCAGCTCAACGACAGTTCCCTTTCTAATCTGGTTTATATGTTCTTATCTAACCCTACAACTTGTGTATAAACATGGACAATTCAATCCCTTAAGAGACTCGGAGATTTATCAATATAAGCAATCATGGGAGACTCTCGATCCATCCTAAATTTGAATGAAGAAGCAGACTGACATGCAAGTCTACTGCCATGTAAAACTAAGGCAGTGTCTGAGAAATCCAATTTTCGCTCTGACAGTATCCGACAATTTGGTGGCAGCAGTGATTATTTTAGAGAGCAGATAGGGCTGATTGCTTGCATTGTAGATTCAATCCTTCGGTTGACCTCCCTCTTAAAGGTGCATCCCAATAATTGATCTCGTGAAGAAGGTAATGATGTACTTGCCTGTTTCTGGAAATGCCGATATAGTTATTCAAGATTACAAGAATATTAAATAAGAAATCATTAGTGAAGGACTGGGGCAAAAACAAAGCGAAAGTAAAAACGCACCTATATCATGAATTTTATGAAAAAAAAATTGTAAATTTTAAGTTACGAAGTCTTGTAAATATTCTGATCAATAATAGTTTACACATTAAAATAGAACATTTCTTGAACAATATAAAGAGAAAAAATACAATTTCTTTTCCCACTTAGCATAATGCTTCTTCTTTAGACTGAAATGGCACTGCAAAGTTTTCAACAATGACATGATCGGGTTTTCCTTTTAGCCCGAAGATATTTAACAATGGCCATAAATCGGGATTTTTTGACGAAAATTTGTCGTTTTTACAGCTCCCAAAGATGGACGAGCTCCTAAACCTATTACTTCTCCCCCTTATGATAAAACATTGTGAGACGCGAGAAATTCTTCAATTCTATCTTTATTGGCAACTGAGCGGATTATGATTCTCAATTGAAGGGGGTAAAAAAATTGTCTAATATAAGATGTGCTAAGGAGTATCAAATCAAATTTTCTTTGAACGAACATCTGCTCGACTATACCAAATTTGGTGGAATGGTGTCAAGGCACGTGTCATTTCCTTGAGAATTTCATCACATCCAATTGTTTTGTTGCAAAAAGTAGTGGTTACCATGGGGACAATAAATACGCCAGAGTCACGCGCGATTTGAAGATTTTTTTTCGGGGGACGAGCGACAGCCTATCACATCAATCAAGCTTTAACAAATAAAGCATTTCCAATTTCTAAAAGGATTTACGACTTTAGTGCCGTGTTATGTAAATTTCATTATTTTGTAAAATCTAGAGGATTAAAGGGAGACTCTGCTTTATGAAAGATAGTCCAAATCCAATATTTTTTTGCTTATCAAAAGATCATTACGAGAGTCTGTTGCATTGTAGTAAAGGGATCAAAGAAACGAGCTTAGTCATACATCTCTTCAAAAGTCTGAAAGTGAAAAGATTGACGCTTTGATTTCTACTCGCTTTTATTGTAATAGGGATTACCATCGATATCATATTTATTGTTTCATAGTATCTTGGCCATAAAGACAAACACGATCTGATGAATGTCTTCACAAATAATAGAGGACGTACCTTACTGATAAAATATTCTATTATAAATGTTTCCGTCAATTCCGAAGAGAATTTCATGAACTTTCAACTGCGATCATAATTCATTTACGTGAGGTTTTGCCAGCGTAGTCTCAGTCTGAAGGATGAGAATAGTGTTTACAAGGGCGGATCTAGAAGGGGGCGGGATAGGGAGCTCAGGACTCTCTCAAATAATCTGCTGATTTTATTTCCGGTAGGTCAATAACAACAATCATGGTCAATATAAGCAATCCCAACACTGAGAAATGTACACAAATTGAATGTGATGTCCGTCATGTTTCAATGGTCTTGTTGGTTGTTTGTTTGTTTGTTTGTTTGTTTGGGAGGGGTTTGTTTGTTTGTTTGTTTGTTTGTTTGGGGTTTTATTATATATTTTTTTCTCTCCTATTCTCTTTGAGTGTTCTCTTTTGCATAATTGTCTCCGACTATTTATTTCCATGGTCCTTTTGAAAGAAGGGAGGAGATCTCCAACAAGACACCGTTTTTTGAGTAGTGTTCCTTGTTTAGTCGGTCTTGTGCGGGTGTGTCCCGCTGTGGTCGTAACGAGGTCTTGTTGGGGATCTACAACAACTAGATATACTTACAGGTTCATCTTGGAAAAGAGTCACAAGAATCTGAGGTCAGACAACCACACTAATCAGATGAAATTTGCTTCGGTCTGGTGAAATGTTTTTACAAAAGTTCAAAATTGTCTTGGAAGTTGTAAAATTTCGCGATTTCTGTGATGTAGTTAATGTTACAAATTAAAGACCAGTTAACGATTACACACCATGCTAAATTATTGCAATTAACAAAATCATGTCGAAAGAAGCCCGAAATAAGATTGAAGGTGATTTTTTGCGAAAGAAGGCCAAAATAAGATTGAAGGTGAGAAAAGGGAATTACGAAAGCCGACCAGCTTGTGAAACATGACAAAAAGACAAATCTGAAGCTAGAAGAAAACGGAAAGGTGAGAAGTCATTAAGGCATAACTTGGACAAATGGTGCCAATAGCTTCAAACACCATGGGGTAGAAGATTGATGAAACATCGGCTATTCGATGACAGAAATCATCGATAGAGGCAACATGACACCACAATAAAATCGATGACTGTAAATCAAAGTCGACCAACTGACACTATCAACGAATTTTGATAAGTAAAATGAGGAAACCCGATCTTCTTCAAACTCTTATCACCCTGTGGTAATGACGCTAGTTTCAAAGTTACTGTTGAGAATCTTTGTGCATTGCTGTCCTTTGACTTATGATTGATAACAATAATAGCAGGGACTCTTCCATCGTCTATTGATGCCAGATGAACATACATCACTGCTTTTTCTGTTGCAAATGTCTGAGGATGATGCCGAAAGTTATCATAATTAGATATGGTAATATGAAGGATTAAAAGCAAACTGTTCTTAGACTAAGACTTGTAAATGATAATAAAGGAAATGGTTGTCTACGAACCCTTAATCATAGTAAGATCCGAATTGTAGCTAACCCTAGTAACATACTAGTCGAAGAGACCAGTACATACTTCTTGCAAAGAAAAAGGAGTTGATATTTTTCATATAGGGCAAAAAATAGAACGGACAATGAATGTTAATGTATGAATGAAAATAAGATTTTTTTTCTTTTCTCCGATTGACTAATATTGCAGTTCGGCAAAGCTCTGCAGAGTTGCGTTTGCACGACTGATGTCGTCAGAGGTTGATGTAAAATGTTTAAAGTCCTTGAAACAACTGAAGACCGTCTACATATTAAAAGGTGAAAAAAACTTCCTCTATCCTTTTGAAGCAGAGAAGTGTGAGTCATTGTGGATTGGGGAAATCTCGGCAGTGGTATCAAATCTCGCTTGGTGGAATTAACTTTCGACAAAATGGATTTAAAACGGAAATCGACAACCACCAAAGTGCAATCATGTCCTAATTAACTGACCAGCTGTACATTTCCACTGACCATTTGACTGAAAACAAATGTCAATGGCAGAAAGCATTTGTCACATCGGACTCCCTCGGAAAAAGCCTCGTATTAAGAATGATTAGGTATAAGCTTGCACATGGCCGCAAGACGAGAGGCAATAATTTGCATGGATTAAATGAAACTCACACTCTTTGCAGATTGTGAAAGAAATATAAAAGAATTCATGAGAATCTTTACAGAAACAGTAAGGCGCCGGTGTTATCGTGTATCCTGTTTCGAATTTTCGGATACAATATTTCATGAATATTGAGCGAATTTAGTTTTATATCAGGAATTATATAAAGCAAGTGCATAGCATTTATAAAATCTCAGAATTTTAAACTTTTTAGAGAACTAAATTTGTCTATCCATAACTTTTATTTCCTTTTTGCAAGACCACTCAATAAAGTAAATTAAGCATATACATGCTGTAAAATAAATCAAATTTAAAGTAATCATGCCAACAAAAAGATGACTTTTTATATGACTACTGAAGCTATTGGTATTTTTCTCTAATTTGTATAGCCTTAAAAAAATCAAATCACAAAAGACTCCAAAACCAAAAGCCCTCGTGACAAAAGAAATGAAACACTCCCCCTGTCACCTAAAACATGATATCTTGACACAAGGGTGTCATCGACAGACGCAGGGGTCATTTAAGGTCACGTCAAAGGACGTAGTAATAGTCTCTAATTATGCCAGAGTTTCAGCAGTAATTAATCACTTCTGATAATCCCGCGCAATATGCTTTGTTCAGAGCAAGACTTGCATGGGCGAAAGCACATCTTCAGACGACATCGATTCGACGAATTAGAGGAGGCGATCGTTGCTAATTCAATTTCATCATTGTATCAAGATAATCATTTTCATAAATTGAAATTGCTACTGCACTTTCTCATCCTGTCGATGCATGTCCCTCATCTGTGCTCTTATTAGTTATCTTCAGGATCGAAGCAACTCAAGTAAACTTATTTTTTACTTCAGCATATGCATTCGTGTGAAAGCCTAATTGTTAATACTACAATGTTTTACGTTTTTTGCGATATTAAGTTGCCCTCTGTGCACAAAAATGCATTGTCCTCGAGCAATGAAATGTTCACAGTATCTTTTGACTCCTGCCTTTACATCAATCCGGGGAGAATGTTCCCAGATATAGAATCTGCTAGAACTAATAATGGGGAATTATTTCTTTTGATGACAAACTGATCCGACAGTTTGATGAAATTAGATAATATTTTCGAAGCAACAACGCTCAATTGACGGAATATTTGAATCGGAATAAGCGTAAACTGAATTCACACAGATGGTTATGATGACTTTAATGATTTAGTTTCAACAAGGCTACTTAGTGACCTCGTGCAAAGGAAAAAGGTTTAGAAATAATGAACATTAATAGCCTTTTGCTTCATCATCCTTTTTGGGGAGGGGCGATCTATCTCAACAAAAATCATGATACTACAATGATCATTGAGCCCAATTCAATTTGTCAGTTAAGATTAAAAACTAAGAGTTCCCCTTTGGCGTTGCCGGTAGGGGACTAATAAATGAAGAATATGTATACACACCTATTCCGAAATTTGGAAACCTATAAGAGCAGAAAAAGTGAGACATTGCTACCAGTACAAGCTGTATTTATCATTTCCATAGAAGCGGTTATCCCCCAAGCCCTAAAAACAAAATGAATAAAGCCTGTGTTTGTGAAACACGAATGCCCCCGGTGGCATCTTTGTTAGTATAAACGCCATTTTCTGTTGAGTACGTGAAAGGTCAAAGTCAAGGTGACGAAGTCAAAACTTTTTGCTATCAATGAAATGGTCTTCTCACAAGGAATACACATGTGAAATATGAAAGCCCTATCACTTACTATTCATAAGTTATGCCCAATGTTAAAGTTTTTGAAAAGTAGATCAAAGGTCAAGGTCACGAGGACAAAACTTTTGGTATCAATGGAAAGGTCTTGTCACAAGGAATACACATGTGAAATATGAAAGCCCTATCACTTATCATTCATAAGTTATGCCCAATGTTAAAGTTTTTGAAAAGTAGGTCAAAGGTCAAGGTCACGAGGTCAAAAATTTGGTATCAATGGAAAGGTCTTGTCACAAGGAATACACATGTGAAATATGAAATCCCTATCACTTACCATTCAAAAGTTATGCCAAATGTTAAAGTTTTTGAAAAGTAGGTCAAAGGTCAAGGTCTAGGTCACGAGGTCAAAAATTTTGGTATCAATGGAAAGGTCTTGTCACAAGGAATACACATGTGAAATATGAAATCCCTATCACTTACCATTCAAAAGTTATGCCCAATGTTAAAGTTTTTAGATTGGACAAACAGACAGACAAACAGACGGACAGGCCAAAACCTATATGCCCCCAAATCTTTGATTCCGGGGGCATACTTAATGAAATTTTAATTTTAAAAAATGTTAAGGAAAAGATTTTATATTTCCAATTCCCATAAAGCAACCAAACAAAAGGACAATACTTTTCAAGGTTTCAAAGATGAACCACAACAAAGATATTTCAATGGTCTTTTGTGTTTCACTTTCCTATGGTGTGAGTTGGTCTCGTTGGTTTATGTGTGGTCTTTTGTGCTTCGTGTTTTTATGGTGTGAGTTGGTGTTCCTTGCCGCTTTTGCGTCTCTTTCTGTGGGTGTCTGCTCTGTGTTTTGTGTTTTTTGCAAAGGGTGTTTTTGAGTTTTGTTGTGGGTGCTGCAACCGAGTGTTGCTGGAGATCCCATCCTTTCTTCGAAACTACAAATAATAAAAAAAAAGGGGGTCAGGAGCATACCGATGTACCTTTTTTTTGCAGATTGTCAAAAATGTTTCATCTGTCTATAGATGTACCCTGATTATGATTTTGACAGAGTACCGCACACAGTGAATCAAGTAGTCTGCCAACAAGATGGACAGACGGGGTGAACATAATGGTCATTTCTCATGCATCGGATCAAGAGACCCTATCACACTTTATCAATACTTCATACACCTACACTTGCCAACTCTGTCTCGATCTCGCTCGCTACTTAATGCCGTAAGGTGCCGTGTCCGAGATTTATTTGATTCCAAGATTCTATATATTGATAGAGGAAATGAACATTGTCTGCAACAAATCGTCTGTTATAAGCTTGTTTACACCAAATTATGGGTGATGTATACGAACTGTTCGTTCTAAAGGAAATATGTAGTTCTATTACAGCCTCTGCTTGATTCCTCAATATGTCAATGTACAATCCTTATTTGGACGCAATCGAACACACTCACCAAGGACACGTAGCATAAGTATGTCAGAGCATCATTTTGATAGAAGAAATCTCTCAGTATAGAATCTTTTGAAATGGAGAAAAAATATCAGTATCAATATATATCATGTATATGAAAGCTTTATTTTAACATTCTCCTTCATTCTTCTTTAAAAAATTTATTGAAGACCAGGGTAAAACTAATTTGATTCCCTCTCACACGTAGCATGATAGTAATATACGTTACAACGTCCAGAAACATCAAGATTTTACAATTCATAAATAATACAAACTAGACATGTTATTTGACTCAGGAGTTTTTATTCCTCGTTTGGTCTTAAAGTTACTCGTAGTTAGTATACTCCACTGCAAAAAAAGCAGATGGGACTGAGGGAATGAAAGGTTGGTCATCGTAGCAATAATGGACAAGAAATGAAATAAATTATACATGTAAAAGTCTAGACCCTCAATAATGGCCAAAACTGATGGGGGCCACTGTGATTCGAACACTCATTGTTAGCACGCGTCGTTCATAATATTGTGAGTCGAACATTAATATAATAGAGACGACTTCGAATCCACAGCAATTTACAGTAGAGAGGCCTCGAATGAAATGGAATCAAATCTACCAATATAATGTTTTATGCCTCGTCTGTTTTTATATTGCAAGATGATATATCGAGAAATTGTGCCAAATTGTGCGAGGAAAAGTCATACATTATGGCCCCGACCCCTGCCGTTTGATAACAACAGGAATCAGTAGTTTAGTAATTGAACATTTCACGTTCAGATTACCTCACCACTTATATGTATTTCTGAGAGGATCCGAACAATGGCCAAGATGTAAATAGGATTTAGGATTGCCGAGAATAATGCTTCTTTAGCGGACCTCGGGGGAAACTCTCCTTTAATCAATATGAAAATGCCTGTACACTAGTTCAGGGAGTTTCAATCTATCTCAAAACCTTTATTACGACTTAAGTCAGAGAGTGAAATGAATTAATGAAAACCTTTCACATGGAGAAATGAGCGCGAGAAAGTTGGTAGATATTGGTAGTAATTTACATATTATGCAAATGAAGGTGGATTACAAGCGATCACGTCACCCTTTATTCACATCACCGCCAATTTATTTTGATCTTGCTGTCAAATTCCATCTTTGAAGATGTGTAAGTTGAAAAGAGAGATTAATGTGATCACTTTGTTAGTCAACAATATGCCAATAGGACATACATGCAGATACCGTGTTCCTTGATACCAATATTTTCTTATCTAATAAAGAATCAAAAGATACATCTTAATTCTATGAAAGAATCATCACAGTACCACTTACTTAACCATAATCCTCTTTTACACCTTCTATTCTTTTGTCAATATTGAAATATATGTTCTTTGGTGCAAATTATGTATACTAGACACGTGTGTCGGATACTTTAATCCTCGTCAGTAGTACTTCATGTCAAACAATTTAAATACATGTAAACCAAAGTGAATTTCCTGGCGCCATCTACAACACAGAGCTTTAATTTATTCTATGGTGTCTTTGCATTACTTTTACAAGGGTGCAATAATTTCATTACTTTTCGTAATGTACAAAACGGATACAACATACTAGTAACTGTAACATATCTCGATTGCAAGGGGATTATTTTTACGATTCTAAGAAAAAAAGATTTTGTAATCGTTCCCCGTACTTTTAATCTTTTGCTTCTTTATTTGGATTTAGAATCGTGATGCATATAATGCCGCTAATGAGTTTTTTCTATTAATATATTGTTTGGAGGTCCCTTAATAAATCCAGGAATAAAATATCAAAGGCCATTATACAAAGGAACAAAAATTCAAAACCATTACATAGCCCATACTGATAAATCTATACCCTTATGATGACGTTTTACAGCTTGTTTCGTCGTGTTACAGTCTTATATAGAGACTTCATCCATTTGTGTAGTGCTTATAGCCATAAACTTTGAAATAAATGAGAATATGTATTAAGGAAAACGACCAAGAAGTAAGAAATTCAATATCTCAGAGACATGAAACTCGATGCCATTCGTTTCATCTCGGTGCCTTATCAGATGTAAATTGCTTTCAGAAAGATTGTTTTTATCGTCATTAAATCAGAACTATAGAAATAAAAGAAATGAATTGTTGGTACCTCTATTATATTGATAGCAAAAAATGATTTGACGAGGATATTTAAGTTTATTACTTTTTTCTCTTTATTCGTGAATCTTCAATCGAGAAAACACTACAAGAATGTAACATTACTTAGGAATCTATCGAGCATTTGTCTTAGAAGCGTAGTACATATTTTTGAATTTACTACGACAATACAGATTTAATACCCATCTATAAAGGAAAATAAAATATAACAAAATGATCATCGTAACTTCAGAATATGTGAAACTTCAACGATCTAGAATGACGGCAATGATCCAGGTAAGCGAGGAGCTCTAACATCGTTACTGCTAACGGATTCAAACGCAACACATATCTTCAATTACAAAATGAGGCCAGAATACAATAAAATTTATAAAGTAAGGGTATATAGCTAAATACCCTTTTCAAATTTTGAATATTTTAAGTGAATGATCTAGTCCTACAAATATAGCTTCAACAATCTTCATTCCTATCAAATCCACATAGATAAATATTTGGATGCCAATTGTCATTAAGAAGGTCTTGTTCTCGACATTACACATGTGCATACCTAAATATCATCCGGTGTCTTTATTCTTACCAAATACACATTACCTTATCATAGGAAGGTGATGTGAATTATAACATTATTATTGCCACTGTATAGTTGGCTAGAACACATGTAAATGTTATACGATATATCAATCTTGTTCAATTTTTTTAATGTAATGGTTGCAGGAAGAATCTATGCTCTGATTATGATACTTTATTTTTTCAGCCCAATATTATCACGGTTTCCTGTACCGTTATCATAATGACACCAAGTTGATTCCAATCTATGATTCGAATGGCTGGTTGGCAGGGATTCAGGCAATTGTGAGTATATGATATTTTTTCCTTTTTTCATCCTACATCTATTTATAAGATGTATAGCACAGATAACACTTTATAAAGATAAAGCAACGGATAAGCTTTGCATATGGATTGAAGACGAAATGATTTTTTTTTGATTCAGGTGAATTATAAATCAGTGCTTCCGTTTTATAAGATGTATTTGGTAAGCAATTGCGATTTAAAAGTCTGATTTATCATAAACAACCCTGCAATAATTAGAGACATGTTTTGAATGTTTTTACTGCGGTAAGACATTCGTTAAAATAGTGCAAAACAATTACTCGAGTTAGTCTCAATTCCCTCATTTTCTCTGTCAGACAGCAGTCCTTTGGACATAAAAATTGGACATGAAGTACTATGGCTTCTTTGCATGAGCAGATTTGGGGATTTAGAATATAGCAAGACCCTCTTGATAGTCGCAACCTAAAACGTTGTTTGCATCATTTTTCATACTAAAAGAATACAAAGTCAATCCTCCAAAATGTCATCCATATCGGCGGGACTAGCCCTCCACCTGAAATGCATCCATAATTCTTCGCTTGTGGAAAATTGTGGGGATGAGAACGGAAAATTGTAGCAACAATGAACATTGTACATTGTAATAGGCAGACATTTGTTAAAGTCCAACGTTTAATTGTCCTAGAATTATCCCCTGAAAAAAAATTCGTGTGTTTTCGTTTTCCAATATCCGAGAAAACCTCAGACTGCATTAGAATAACAAAGCCTACTTCTCTGCCATCAGCAAATACAAGGGTTAGCATTAGAGAGTCAGCTGGTCAAATTTGCACAAACATGCAAGTTGGGCTGCGGAAAGCAAACAAAATGTCGCTCTTGAAAATGTATTTGGATTTGTGACTAGATTGGAGGGTTAATTAAATCCTGCTCATGATTTAAACTTCAATGCAGAGGGTTAATTTGGAGTATTGCGTGATGAGATGAATTAGATTTGAACTTCTACACGATGTCACTGTGAAATTCACTATAGCTCATATCTAAACCAGTTTTGAATATATTTGCTGTACAAACTTATAACAGTGATGTTATATGACTGGAATTTACCATAAAATATGACACCCCCCCCCCTTTCAATCAAAGTATGGAATATAAAACAGTTTTGAAACTTTCGAAAATGTACATTTTATGATAGTAAATTGACATAATTCATACTAATCTGTGTCTTGAAATATTTCATATTTCGCCAAAATAAGACACCAGGGTTATGATATTGCATGGTCATGACCCCTTAAACAGTTTCGTACAGCAGGTGGGTTTTTTTGGGGTTTTTTTTTACAATTCACTATTTCTCGATCGTCAAATATTTTTTTAAGTCGTTGTGTTTTGTATTCGATTATTCCAATGAGATAAAGAAATTCCTGACGTCAACCTCAACAGCACTCACAATAGAGCACCAAATTGAGCATCGACGGACCTCTAACAATCCAGAGGTGGGACCATGTGCCTGGGAGGAGTAAGCATCCCCTGTTTGGTTGACCGCACCCGCCGGCGATGTTCAAGCACGAAAATAAAACAATATCTAAAAAACATGCACTGTCTTAGGGTCTATATAGAATATGCTATGGCGACCATGTCAGGGAAAAGCATTTAAAATGAGAATGAAATCGATTGTCACCATCTTTCTATAATGAGACTCATTAGTTCCGTAAAATCGCGAAAACTACACGTGCTTTACGTCGTGCGAGGTCAAAGGTCAGTCTTTCTTGAGTTCACGACTTTTCCCGGATTGTCAATCAGACAGGAAGCTATAACGGTCATCTAAATGAAAGACAAGAGAAAACAATTTTGTCCTCCTTTGTCCCTCTAATTTGAAAATCCATTAAGACAATTAGTCATTCTTCTGAATTCGTTGGGGAAAATATTTTACTGCCGAGGGGCACCTTTTATGTTCTCTTTGTGAGAAGAGTTCCACTCCTGCAGAAGATTATGGCATTTACGCGGGTAATTCGTGCGGTGATTTGGACCCCAACGGACAGACTATTTTTGAGTATTTTGTAAATCTGAGATAAAGTTGTATCAAATTATCACCCTCAGCAGAAGATGTGTGAAACTATAGTGAATCATGATCTGTCCAGTGCATGACAGATCTAATTATAATATCCTATGGTCGTTTTTTTTTCTTTTCGCTTTCTTTGGGAATGATGAATGCTAAGAGAAGGTTCTAATTTCTTTGTATGCAGTACTTAATATCAATAAAGGCACGTACATGATTGATCAAATTTCCAAATAAGGAAAGAAGATTTATGTGTAGGATTTACTAAGTAAGAGTGATCCTTTCTTAATATCACAAATTTTCACAATGTTTTATTCCTCCAAAATTTTCGTCTCTTGGAAATATCGATTTCAGATATATAAAAATAAAGAAATAACATATAATAAAATAAAAAAAAATATTGGCATTTTTATCTGTTATGAATTCTTATTTTTTCCACCAGTATGAATACTGTACCCATCCATATAGTGTTACAGACGAGAAACACCTACAATAAATAAGCATTTTGGTATGACATACCGTTATGTTTATCTGATTTATTCCAATAAATCACGATGCCAACTTGATAATTCTGCAGAGTATATAGTATATCAAATCCTACTTATACATGTAGTCAAATCCCCACGAGTCGTGGGAAAATATGTGGTTTCATTCTCAGTGTCTCCTGGGCAGGCACTGACAGATTTGAAAGTGGGTTACACCTTTATTTTGAAACAGGGAAATTTTATAAGATTTTTAAAGATTTCAACGATTTTAATACAAAACCTTCATCATTTATTTCTATTTTTATTTCCTATTTTAATCCCCCTTTATGGAAGATCGGGAAGTACATAATTTATATTGCAATTAATCTGAGAAGTCGTGGCATTGCAATAACTTATGAACGTTACGTGGGGTGAATTTCATATTTTGATAAAAATTACCTTTTGAAATCAAAGTTTGACCTTTTGAAGCTTGACCTTGACCTTTATCTTTCTGTAGTTAAGACAAGTCTTCTTACAAAGTCTATAAAGAGACGGGGCCAATAGTTTCACACTAACGTTACTTTTTGGTTAAATTGATGTAAAGGGGTTGGAATGTCGACAATTGCTTCTCTCGGATATTTCTTTTCATATTTCGCTTGTGGCAAATACTGAATACGACCTTAACTCGATCATCCCCCCTTTGTCCAAGCTACAAAATGTTTCATGAAAATATAAAAGACTTGTTCACCAAAATAGTGATTCATTTATGACAGACAGTTAAACAGACAACTTGACAGACAAACAAAACATTTCGAATTTATCATATTGAAGTCGCAGAGAATTTTGAATTACAAACTGCATCCTAACACTAAGTTACAATGCTCATAAAGAACGATTTCTATAAAGAAAACGGCACTAAGTGCAGTAGATAGAATATTGAACAGAGGGCTGACACAAAAGAAAAATGCATACTACTTATTTCAAAGAACAACGTTCAAAACGGATTTACTTTATCCGTCTACGTCTGTTACGCACACGTCCTTCGCCATTTCCCTCAATAACTACAAAAAACATTTCTTCAACATATTGTCAATCAACATATTGCAGAGCAATAAAAAGCAACAATGCAAAACATTCCCATTCCCTTCACGCTGAGATGAACCATACAAACTGCATGATTTCATCTAATACAAAATAGGGATGCGTTGTCACGCGTCCAAATAGCAATTCTTGGCGTGATTTGTCATATTTTGTCATAAATTGAAAGGACAAACTATACCTGAGATTACCATACCAACTGTGACAATTTTCTGCTATTTTTCACGCGCTTTTCATGGGTTTTCACTTCAGAAAACTTTGAATACATTCTAAAGTACAGTTTATTTTTTATTGAACGTTTCAAAGTTCGAAATTTAGTTTAGCTTCCTTTTGCTTCTCTTACTCTCTTTATTCTTTTACAGTAAAATGCATTTCTGTGTGCTCAAACGATTTCTCTGTAGAAGTTGGTGAGGGGTGACAGATTAATTCAGTAACGATTTTCGGATTGTTTTTTTCTTTTCTAATGAGCTCATAAATTTCAATGAAGAATGCGTTTTTGTTTCGAAAGAGGAATGTTTCAATCGTCATCTTTTTAAAATTTTAAGGAGTTTGTAAGATTTTCTAGTACCCAAAAATGGATACATTCATATTTCTTAACGTAGCATACTAGAATTTGAATAGAATAGTTTAAGAGAAAACTCGAACGTCGAAAGTTTGTATGATCGAAATAAAGATCACCCGAAATTCTGTAACTTAATAAATTGCTGGAAATTGATTTACGTCATTTATCGAATTCTCATCAATTTCAAATACGTCTTTATGAGAAGTGATGTATTTCTTTGATCACGAAAGACAGATATGATTCTACGATGTTTACTCTATCATTGAAACACAAACAACGGTAGAGAATTTCTTCAAAATCTAATCTTTAAAACGTCTTAAAAGATTCAAACTCGCATGCATTTTTACACTTTAATCAGAAAAAATCTTTTAAGTAAACAAAGAAAAAGTTCATGGCGATATTTCAATGTTTGTGCATTGTGCAGTGTAAATACAATAGATAGATTAATGTTGAGGTTGATGACGTAGCAACTCTTGACTTAATATTTCGGAGTCAGTTTCATTTTGGTTTGGTAAGTTCTTTCAACTCAATATCAGAGGAAAACATATACATGTAATGCGTTCCCACAAACACTAGCTCAAAGCTGAAAAAGTCAGTTAGATGAACTTCTACACTCGTTTACTTATGCCCCAATTCTGCTACTAGAAACAAACAACATAGGGGTTTTTCTTAACATCAAACTTTAAGTAAATTCTTAGTCCTACCTTCAAGTATTCTTCGTAACAATGCCCTGCTACTGCTGTAACAAACTTTTATCTGAAAGAGAAGAAATATACAGACTACTACAATCACCTGAAACTTATATCTTAAATTTTCAGATTCCAGCAAACATGAAGGGGTTCAACAGTAAGAACGAGTCTATACAATTACCCCCTATAGAGACGATGCCTCCGGTAATACCTATGTTTACAAACGCTGGTAGTCCTTATTTTACGATCACAGGTGAGTATGTATTATTGTTTTACTCCAATCTTAAAATTCTGTCTTTTTTTTTAATCTTTGTACTGTATTTCGGAAAACTACATGGTTTTTTAAAACATCTTCGGTCAATAGAATTGTTAGTCTCATGTTTAATAAGTTGTAATTGTGTTATGTGTTTCACGTTCTTAGTGCTGAGACATCTTAAAAAGTCTAAATTTTAATTTTCTTTCATCGCATTAAAATACTAGTGATGACTTGAACTTATTCACATAGTTTGTCTATTTTCAGAGAAGAATAAAATGGATAAGCTCAATATTTCAACTTTTCACTGATTTGCTATATATCGTATTTTGAAAATTTGACTTAAGTCAACTCTTAGTTTATGGTGCCAAGCCAAGTGGCAACTTCGTCTATATCTTTCAGAGGTGTTTGCTCCCTGTTTAATTCGAGAAAGGAAAAGAAAGGTTGCAAAAAAAATATCCCTGACTCCGCAAAACAATCTGTATAATCTTATATCAAATGAATTAATATCGACGATTACGTTTGGAATATCATGCACAGAAAGTAAATTCATTACAAATGAAGCAAACCAAGACATTTTGATGTAGGAGTTCAGAAACATAAGAGCATAAATGTCGCTATTAAAATCATTGAATTGACTTCGTATCGGTATTTTTCCATTATATTTTCAGCATACTTTAAGCATCCAAAACTTGTATGCAATCCTATTGCTAAAGTACAAGCAGGGAAGGGGCTATACATACAAACTGGGAAAGATCCTGTAATTAACCATAAACAGATTCCAATGGAGGCCAAAGACTTGGACGATAACTGGAAACGAGCGGATTGTCTGCCATCAATGGGTAAGACGGGTGGGGAATACTTATTGAGTTGTTACTGTGATTTTGAATTCGCCATTCTAACCAACGAAAATAGATATTCAGGATATCGAAATTATTGTTTACTGTTGCTTCAACACTAGTTAAGCAAAGAAGGAAACGCAGACTGTGTTGAGATCTGTTATAGTTTCGAGTTCTAAAATAATACGTCTAGCTAAAGGCCAAAATAGAAATAGACTATTCAAATATGTCTGGCTATTAAATGAAGGGTAGAATATTTGACATGAACTAACCAAACCATTCACAGTGTCTATGTAAGTATTTGGGTACCTTAGCGTCTATAGTAGTGTTGTCCCTTTGACAAGTGTCATTATGATACCAACTTGGACAGCAATGACTTCCTACTTTAAAAGAAAGGAGAGGATCTCCAACAACACTCAGTTGCAGCATCCACATCAAAACCCCAAAAACCCCAAATGCAAAAACACAAAGCAGACATCCACAGAAAGAGAAGCAAAAGGGACAAGGAACACCAACCAATAACACAGAAACATGAAAACACAAAAGACAACACACAAACCATGGAGACAAACTCTGCAAGATTACTGTCTGATGTTACATCACCTCGGAGGTAGGGATTAGTATGGAAACAAAAGATTGATCATGAGAAAGGAAGCGACCACCGATTGAACTAATTGTGAAGGGATTTTTCCCTGCTGTACAGTAATCAAAAGTACAGTGGCGCAATGAAATGATCAGATTGTGAAGAAACGATGATTTAACATGTGATTCTACCGTAAAAGTTGATTATAAATCTAAAGCCGAAGAAAGATTGTAATCTCTGAAACATTATTATAGTCATAAAAATCTTTTGTGTCCAATCATCTTAGATTCACTTTCATCTTCCTACCTTATACAAATTCAAGCTTGCCTAATGAACAGCATCGATGGTGATCTATTACAGAAAAGGAATTAGGTATATTTAGTAGGGGCTTAATGAAAGCTTTGTGATTCTTTGAAGATGAGAGAAAATTATTTTGCAGAGAAAAAGAAAATGGAAGGTATATTAATTCCACCTTAGGCTCCGTGACTTTAAGGTGTGAAAAACGTCGTTAAAATATCATACTTCTGGGTACAGGTATGAATTATTTAGATGAAAGCAATCAGATAGGCTTGGAAATCGTGGAGTTTTAAACAATGACAGACGGCAATAAAATAGACTTTTACCGCTTAAATTGGGTAGTGAAGGAATTACTAAGTATTTCAAATGTATCTATTATTAGTATTTATATCTGTCTTAAATGAAAGATAAAGGGATGGGGCTGACCGGACTCCAAGTTATCTGCCAGAATAGCAAAAAATGTTCCACCTCATCTAAACGATTTGCTCTTCATGTGAATCTCTCCTAGTTTGGACCAGGAGTCCCCGAGGGCACATGTAGCCAAGCTCGATCAACTTCGGTTGATCGTTTCTTCAACGCATTCGAAAATTTCTGTTATCAAAATTTCTCGGAATTTTTTTCAAACATGGGTCCTGTAGCATCATTTCTAATCCATCCTGCTACGCCTTTCCGTACATTTTTGGACATCATATCTTTAACACTCTTTGGCCATATAACATTGCATAGATTGAGGATCACTGACGAGGGTTAAGCACCCGAAACGTGCATGTCTGGTCCATGCTGCAAATTAATATGTTCTTAACTTGTGCTATTTAATTTGAAGACGTTTCAATTTTTATCAATTAATCAAGAAACAATATTCTATTTTAAGGCCTGATTCTTTAATAAAAAAAAAAGATAGAGACAATGTTGCCATAAAACATTTAAAAGAATCTAATTATTTAAAAGTATTCAATATCTTTGAAATAATAAATTCTTATGAAATTTACGCGTTCTGTATATGATTTTATCGCAATTTCTACGATATAAAATTTTAGGCAAGTGTGGATCTAGTTGAAGGGGAGTTATGGACCCCTGGAATTTGACCAAAAAAATACCCATTTATACTGTTGTAATCTTATCAAAATCATGGATCCCCTGACAGACTGGAAACACCCTCTCCCCCTCCCTTTAAAAATTGGACCTCCTTATACATGTATTACATAACTTGTATTTCCTACTTTTATGCATAATAAGACGATACAAGCACTGGAAGAGTTAAAAGGTTGGATGACATATTCGAACTAGAAAGCCAATATCCCAATTAAATTCTAATGAAATGAACATTCTGCCCAAAACTTAATAGTGGCAAGTTTACTTTGTTGATTACTCCCGTGTTTTACATCGTGTAAAGCTCAAGGCAATCATTCCATAAAAAAAGTCCATATCGAACACTCCAATCATCACGTGACTCTCAATAACCAAACTAATTCATTAGCAATTGCATAAGCCCTGAAGGTTAAACTCTCAAATAACACGAGAGTGTTTTATTCGACCTCTGCGTTTCAGCATGAGAAAACAAGTCGACACACTGTTTGCATTTCATAATGCTTGTTTTATTTCCAGATCGCATGTTTTTCGCCCCTTTTACACAAATTAATCTCCCCTGAAGGTCTGCCATACGAGATGGCTAATAAGAATATCTCTCCATATATGGAACCGACTGACAGAAAATAAAAGTTTTTAATCACTTATCTCCACTGATTTTGTTTTACGACCAATTTAACAGTGGCTGAAGCTGACAAAGTCTATATTAAGGCTGATTTCAACTCACGAAACCCGAGAAGTGTGCAGGTTACATTGAACCCTTTTCTTGCTCAACAAAATTTATCATGTTACAATGTTACGAGAGAAGATCTAGATTTTTTTTTTCAAAATAAGCTTGGTACTGTCATCAGTTTTGGATGATCCTCCCATCTCTTAAGCTTAATATATTCTCTGAATGATTCATATTTCTATTTGCAAACTTCAGCAAAAATAAGAATTTCTATAAAACTCCTCAGAAAAGGCTGAAAAGAAGAGTCCAATCCCTTTACATTGTTTTGTATCATTTCAAAACTGTGTCTCTTATGGTTGATGTTTGGCAAAATGATTCATCAAACAAGCTTTCGTTTAAAATACATTATTCAGATTTAAACAATGTTGGGGGGAATCAGAGATTGAAAGTCAAACAAATCTGAATCTGGGCAACAATAGACAAACAAAACCATGAAAAATACAAAACTCAGTCAAGTGACTGGGGAGAGTGAGTATCTCCTGCTTGGTGGAAACACGTGTTGCTTTTGCTATGAATGAAAATTTATAGAAATAGATGTGTTTTAACACTTATTTAAAACATCAAGAGTATAAAGTTTGAACTTTGGAACTGAAATGGCTTAATTGCTAGAGACTACCTCAAGACTGTTAAAAAATGTACTAAAGCTCAAGATTGAATACTACCATTACTTGTAATTGAGACCCCATCATTCAGATGGAGCGCAGGAAAATAAGAATGGGTTTAATCATGAGTGGCTCCACTTACAGTAAAATTATTATCTTATTTTCTCTGTATTATCTTTTCAATTTCCTCTCAAGCATCAAGGAAGTGTTACAAAAATCCCAGCCAGATTTACTTAAAAAGTCTCCTAGAATAGACTATAATATCATTTTTCTCTATCATATATACTGGAAATTGTTGTAATTGGCATCAATTGCCGGAGTAGGGGATTGATCTTCAAGATCCGAGTCCATGCATTCCCATGGGTTAACCGTCCAATTTTCTTTGATTTCAAGCAAATAATTGCATTGTTCTTTCTTAATCTCCACAAAAGAATAAACCTGGTCATTTTTCATCCTGTTCTACTGAAATGCCAATAAAAGTCTGTCTGCTACGGTCTTAAATATGCTTATATTGCCTATAGGACTTGCTGAGATACATCTGAGATTTTACTGCATGTCAACCATAGAAGAGTAGACATGTTTATGCCCCCTGAAAAGATGAGACAAAATGCTAAAGGGCAGATGCAAATTATATTCTTTGGGCTTTTCTGTAAAAGTTCATTAGAACAAGCTTCATCTTATGAGCTTTGTGATTTTTTTTCACCTCCTTTTCTAGAATTTTTCATTATAGAATCTCCATTGAATTTTATAATATGTTCATCAATTCACTTGAGTTTTGAGAATTTTATTTTTCAGTCAAGATCAATATTATACCACACAAATGGAATCAGATAGAAGTTAGAGATTTAAAAAAAAAAGTTGTATTTCAGTTTTTATGGGAAATCTGGATTTTGGAAAGATAATTTGCATAAATAGTGTTTGAAAGGAATATGCAAACAAATCTAGAATAACAGATCATGGAAAAGAAATCCTCGCAAAAAATTAAATTTAAAAATTTTAATAATACTCAAACTTACTGCATATATCATGTACATAAACAATTCTTATTTTGCATACAGGTACACACTACTTTTACAATCTGACCAAGAATTTGGCGTGTGAACAAATTTATCCAGTTTTTCTTATGTACGACAACGAGGGACATTTAGGGGCATTTGGTTGGACATTCCAGGGTGAACCTTTGGATGGTGATATTTCGGTGGTTGATTGGTTCAAACTTACAAAAGAAACATTTTATGTGAGTACTTGATATCAACAAATACCTGTACGATATTAGGATTGTGACGTCATTAAATTTCTTCAAAAATGTCATATTTGTAACAATGTTTCCCTGAATTTTACGTTTCCTCCCGTAGAATTTTTAAGATGTTACAATTTCTTCAACTTGACGTCAGATACCTGCATAAATGGGAAGTAACTCTGTTTTTTGGAAAGACCGAATTTTCCACATCAAAAATATACTAGTATTTATTCTTCACTTCTCTATGGAAAATTTACTGCAATAAATCATCATTCAGAAAAAAATGCAGCTGATTTACTTTGATTTCAATTTTTTTTTAAGTATGTACTATCTAAAGTCTTAGTCTTCAATTTTCCATTGTTTCTGCCATTTTCCATTGCATTTTCAGTTTGCCTTTGATCCAACACAGCTTCCATCGTGCATGTTTACTGACGGATTTCAAATTTTTGGCCTTCACATATGGCTCCAACCACATAATCGATCAACCATGATGATATGTCCCACCAAAACCATAACCAAGAAACCGACAGTAGTCGACACATCAACCAGAATATACAATCCTATGGTGGAAAATGGTGATCCAGAAATGAAGGGTCAGAGTAACCAAAATAATAACATTATAAATGCCGATCCTGGTGATAGTGCGAGTGTACCTAAATTCAATATTTCTTTGCTGTGTACTATTTTCGTATTATTAAGGACGTTGTTACAGCGATTTCAATTCAGGATCGTCTAGCACTTGCTAATTAAGTTTTCATTGTAGCTTGTTGTTTTAAAATAATGTGATGTGGTTCAATAAAACCTACTGCACTAACTGTACAATCATGACCTCTCAACCTATGATGCTTAACCTTGTACAAAAAGAAATTTTGATATGATATTGCTTTCAAGTTTAATATTCTGAATTTGGGAAAAGAATTATGCTTACATGCAGAAAACTTCGGCAACGGCACGGTTGCATTTTTTTTCTCCCCTCATCAGGTTACCCTGTGTGTCTACACATGTTGTTTTGCTCAATTTTCAAATATGCATTTGTTGGCAAGTTAATTGTAACAAAGTGCTTATACATGTACGTCTTTTTGCAAATACAAATATTGTCAATCATGAAAGCATTTATTAAGTCAGTGGATAGAACATTATTTTTTCTTCTGCATTTTTATTTCTTGAAAGAGCATTTTCTTGTTCACTGTGTGAATAAACACTATTTAAATAATAATGAAATTTACTTCTTCGCAAATATTACTACATGTATTCAAAATTGTACAGACGGACAAACATTGAGAATTGGGATGAAACCTGATAAAATCAAAGATACACATGTTTGAATCTCAGTATAAGGAATCTCCTTAGATAAAAAAAAAATATCTCAATCATTTACTGCGAGTCCTCTAATGAAATGTCCAATGTAACATTACATGAATGGGACCCATCATTACAATGTTGGTCTGTGATATCATTGTATTACATTTTATTACATTTTATTACAAATATTTTCATTTTTATCATGTATACACATTTCAGATTTTTTTGTCTTGTTTTCTATAATGTAATTATGTTGTAAATAATTAAGGTATTTTTCAATTTATTCGTTGATGTATGTGCTTATGAAATATAATTACCAAAAGTATGCTTCAAAAAGCCTAATTCTGTTATTTAGATCGGATAAAGTTACAACAGTTCCCTACATCAGATTCAAAACAAAAATTTCAAATGTATCGATGAGATAATAATTTTTGAACAATTAAATTTAAAACAAAGGAGAAAACCATTACAAACATTTTACAAAGCCAGACAAAGAAAGACAACTCTGGAAGAAATAATTGTACATATCTGTGTGAATTTTTATTCATTCCCTTTTTGCTTATTACATTATAGTGTCGTTCACAAGTGCCCAGTATTTTATCATTCATTGAGGTTCCGTTTAAATTTTTACCTCAGATCAAAGGTGGAAAGCAACTTTAATGTGTGAAAATGATATGTATGTGAGTATGGGAGAAAAATGAATGCATTGAGTAAAACTATGTGTGAAAGAGAGGCAAGTTGAGTGAATGCTTTATAAATATGAATAAATATTAGAAGTGAGTTTAGAGGTGTGAACGAGAATCAATTGGAATTACTATGTATGTTTGAAAGAGATTTTTAATCATTATGTAAAAGCATTTTTTTTAATTCAGTTCTTACAGTATTATAAAGATTAATACAAAACTTTCAATTGGTAATGATGTGTTGTTAATTCAAAAATCAAAACATTCTTTCGAGTCAATATTGAGTTCGCTTCAAGGAAAATGCAAGAATTTTTTCATCTACTACACTATATTCTAGATTTTATATGCGAGATGGCCTTAGAAGGAAGTAAAAGCAGTAGAATCACAGAATACAGGCTTTCTACTCTACCTTGATAAAAAAGTAGGAAAAAAGTAGGAGTAGTCAATGAAAAATAGTAGGAGAAAAATAGGAAAAAGTAGGAATTAATAGGGGAAAAGTAGGAAATTTTCGATCACTTTTAGTGACAATTTTCAGTAAGTATGACACACAAATCACAGTAAGCAATGATTTGTAGACTGGTAATGTTCATCTTTGAGGAAATCACAGAGAGAAATAAAGACAGATTGATTTTTCATGTAAAATATACAGAATGGGCGAGCGAAGCGAGCCTGAAATTTTTCAACAACTTTGAATCAGATGTCGATGACAAGTGAAGCAAGTAATGTTTAACTTTTGAGATGAAAAAGTAGGAAAAGTAGGAGGTTTTGAAGAAAAAGTAGGAAAAAACAGGATCAAAATAAAAAAGTAGGAAAAGTAGGAAATAGTAGGAAAAAGTAGGAACAGTAGAAAGCCTGCAGAATACCTTGCATAATTTCTAATCAAGAATGACTCTCTTATCAAGGAACCTCAAATTGTTTGATTCTTATTTACAGTGAATTGCTACCTTTTCTATAAATCACACTTGGCATACCAAATCTCATTGTTGTATATCGTGCAAATTTATATTCAGAATGAGTGAGGCTAGAAAGGCAAGTAAATGAAGAGTGGGAGGTGTAAAAGCCAAAAAGACTAATCATATTTTTATGTCTGTGAAATGACTGCTGTGTGTGAAATTTTATCTGTATCAAATCTAACTTGTTTTGACTATATATATATTGTTTGCTTGACTACAACTTGGGTGAAAATGAAATTTGTCATATAAGAAATGAATGATTAAAAAATTTATCAAAATCTCTCAAATGTGCCTTAAGTTCCATTTTGTGTCAATGTTACATTCTTTTTAGTGCAAAATGTTGCTTGTACCTGCTCGCTCATAACAAAACCTATATCTGATATTTAAAATGTGAGGTGCAACACTTTACTATTTTTTTCAACTTTTGAAACATTTTGTCTTAAAGTATCACTGATGAGGATTTATTATCCAAAGGATCTGATAAGATAAGGGCTGTATTTAGCCCTGATTCTAATCAAGTATTTCTTCTACATAATTAAGAAATGAATCTTATATTTTTTCTGTTGATGCAGGTATCATCCGAAAATTTGGACAGAAAATGCATCAATGTGCGTAGCGCATTGATGCAAGTTTTCTGTCCAATTTTTCGGGTGATATCTGAATCAACAGAAAAAATATACGATCCATTTCTTATCATTTAATCATCTATTTATGGAAAACAGACTGTTTTCTTGGATCTAAAAACAATCAATCACCACACTATATTTCGTAAGTCAGAGGGTTTCTCAGTCAGTCAGTGATACATCTGCCAAAACAAGTTAGGGCAGTTGCCATGATTCAAACAGCAAACGGTCATCTCTCTATTTCTTTGGAATAAGGACCAGTTTGAGCAAATTCTACATACACTGTTTATTTTTGAGTAAGTAGAAAATAAATGGTACCCTTGAAATGATTAGCAAACACATCAACAAATTGTATTTTCAGCAACGAGCTCATTCGTGTTTGAGGGAAACCCCTCTTCTAAAAATAGTGCTATAAATAGACTTCCGTGAAAAATTGTGCTGATCGATGTATCAACAAAATTTTTCAGCCAATCAGAATCTTTGTTTCTTGAAAATGACAATGGAAATTAAATTATTGATCTATACGCATGAAAAACTCATACAACTTTTTTTTTTTTGGTAAGCTGATTTGTAGATTCTTAAATTACGGTCCAACGAGTAGGGGGTAGCCATGTTGAAAAAAGGCATTCTGTAGCTAGGGGGGGTAACAATGTTTTAAAAAAGTTTTCCATTTTCCAACAATTTCTATAGAAAAAGGATATATTTTGCTCCAAAATTTAGGAAAACGATGCACAATAAATCTGATTCAACTGCTGATTATGATGAAACCAAGACCTGGCATCAATTTTGTGAAAGAATTTTCTTGAATTTCCCATTTTTGAAAATTCAATTTTTGCAGGGCAGATTTTACGCCTTATCTTATCAGCTCCTTATGCATGTGGAACATACATATAAATAACTAAACAGAAACAACCTATGAGACCGGCAAGGAGCACAGTATTCAATAAAACCTGTGTTTGTGAAACACGAATGCCCTGTCAGTATCTTTGTCAGTATTAACACCATTTTCTGTTCAGTAGGTCAAATTCAACAGGCAAGAGTTAATGTTAAAAGCTTCTCAAAATCAGATCAAAGGTCAAGGTTAAAAATTCTGGTATCGATAGAAAGGTCATGTCACAAGGAATACACATGTGAAATATAAAAGCCAGATCACCTTCCATTCAAAAGTTATACAAAATGTTAAAATTTTGCAAAAGTAGGTCCAAGGTCACGGTCATGAGGTCAAAAATTTTGGTATCAATGAAAACGTCTTGTCATAGGGAATACATAACTATGTGAAATATGAAAGCTATATCACCTGCAATTCCCAAGTTATGCCCAATGTTAAAGTTTTTCAAAAGTAGGTCAAAGTCAAGGTCACAAGGTCAAAAATTTTGGTATGGATGAAAAGGTCTTGTCACAAGGAATACACATATGAAATATCAAAGCTCTATCACCTTCCATTCAAAAGTTATGTCTTATGTTACATGTAAAGTTTTTTTCCGACAAACAGACATACATGCAGAGGGACAGGTCAAACACTATATTCCCCTGAATCTTCGATTCCAAAGGCATTATAAAAAAATTATCTAGAAGGCTGCTTCCTCTGGATTCTTTTTTAAAAAGAAGTCAAGGCATCATCTCTATAAAGATGAATAAAGGCAATGCCAGTAAAGCATTTCCTAGCTACAGCACTTTCTATTCTATCAGCAAAAGGTATCTGAACTTTGACCTTGAAAATCAATAGGTTTCATCCTCTTCCATTCTCTAAGGAACATTTATGGGAGTCTTTTAAACCTAAGTCCAAAATGTCCTTGACCTTTGACCCTTGAGCTCTAAAATCAATACACTTCATCCTCTCCCTATGGGAAGCATTTCTTGAAGGTTTGATGTTACTATGATGATTCCATTATCTTTTATGCTGTTCACAAGGATTTTAAGACTACGTCCACAGTGACCTTGACTTTTGACCCTTGACCCTTGAACATTCTCTCCCTATGGCAAACATTTTTTGAAGAGAAATTGTAGAATGCTTGATGCTTTGACTTTATGCTGCTCACAAGGATTTTTTAAGTCTACCGGTATGTCCTATATAGGTTATTAACCCTTGACCTTGAAAATGAAGAGTTCATCCTCTTCCCATTGGAATCTTGTAAAAGGTTTAATATTTCTTTGACTTCCATGCTGTTCATAAGGATTTTCATCACAAGTCCCAATTGACCTTGAGCTTTGACCCTTACCTTGATCATCAAAAGGGTTCATCCTCTCCATGAGGGGAACATTAGTGGAAGGTTTGATGTTTCTATGATGATTGCTTTGTCTTCTAAACTGTTAACAAGTCCACAGTGACCTCTACTTTTGACCTTGAAAATCAATAGGGTTCATCGTCCCCCATAGGAAACAATTGTGGAAATTATGATGCTTCCACATGTATCATAAATGCTATGCTGCTCACGAGAATTCAGACACACACAATCAAATAAGTTCACAAACAAACACAAACACTGATGCACAGCAGCAATACTACATCCCCTCTGCAACAGAGTTGCTAGGGAAAAATTGTCATGGTGAGACAATCTTCAACATCTCTTCAGAACAGGTCATGGCCCTCATGGTGTGGGGAAATTTTGCACAATAGGTGCCGAGAAGAAGTAAAGATGAGCCAATAAGATCCATTGGTTAAGAACCATCTTGTTTAACAGAGTAATTGAAAGCACATTTGTGTTTAGTACCTTCAATACAGTATTTGCTTTCTGTAAGATTTCAAATTCTGTGCTGTAGATGCAAAGGGTGGGGTGATGACGCTTCAGTCATTCAAGATTTATTGGCAGCCACTCTGTTTGTTATTTTAAAAGAAGAGGACCTTCTACTAGTAATGGGCAAGATCTACCAGGTGCCCTAGAGTAATGATCCACCTGTCCTTCTGTGCATCCTCGTGTCTGTCTGAGTTTTCAGTTTTGTTGTTGTTGTTGTTTTCTGAAGCATTCCATATAAAGGAACCCAAAAATTTCTGTGAAACATAAGTATAGTAAGACATATAACAAGTTCATGATTCCTCACCAAATCTTATTATGTTCTGCATGTGTGTGCCGTCCCTTCTTTTGGTATCTGGCATGAAAAAACAGCAGAGAAAATTGTGAAACCATTTTTTTAACACACCTACCTTTTTCCTGATGTTTCTCTTCTGAAGAACACCACTTAGTCACTCAGCATTCATCAGCAGTGTCTCTGAATCACAAGCAAATTGAAGACTCATTACTGGGAAAGTTAGAGTGATACAAATTTCCATCTTGTACTTTCAATTCAACTTATCTTTTGAAAATGCAAAATTCTTAATGATTGTAAGCAAAATATGTTTGATACTGGCATAATACCTGTTACAGAAGGAAGGCATACCTTTTATACAGATTCCCCTTTTTATACGTCACTTTCCACCGTAACCCTGACATCGTAGTCTCAAGATCTCCATAAGACTGATATCGTAGTCTCTCCGTAATAATGATATTGTAGTCTCTCCATAACACTGATATTGTAGTCTCTCCGCAAGACTTATATCGTAGTCTCTCCGTAAGACTGATCCGTTTTTCATGTCTTCATTCTGACGCCTGGTTTATCAAGGCTACATATTGCGCTTTCAAAATACTTGCATAAAGTAAGTAAAGTTTAAACAATGTAAGAAAACAAGAATGAGTTCATAACACACAAGGTCAATGGTAAAAATCTAGGAATACCGTATAACCAGAAATTTTCGCGAGGTACTAATTTTCGCTATATTCGCGATTGATTTGGAATCGCGAAAAAATATTCTCGCGAAAAAATTGTGTTTGATAAAGTGTATCATAAATTGTTATATCTGTTACATATGTTCATATCACACATGTGTCATTCTTCATTTTTCCTGATCGAACGTACTGAGGAGTGAATTGAGTGTATTCTTATGATCAACCTAACTAAAACTTCCGTAATGAATGGTACAAAACAGTAACATCATATGTTTATATTTGTTTGTAATTTAGGAATCGCGAAAAATCATATTCGCGAAAATAATGACACCTTATTTTACCATAAAATCGCGAAATTTGATACTCGCAAAAATTTCTGGTCATACGGTATATCACTAGATTTCATTTACAACAAATCCCAACAAATACATGTATACAACAAGTATATTTTATCGTGTTTATGATACCTTCATTCATACCCAAATACACATGGTTAATGAATCTATGCCTTTGTTTAAAAACTCAATGCACAGATTCACAAACCAAGTATAATGTCATACATGAACTTTTCTTCCATCAAAAATGTCAAAATGTGATATCAATGACAGAAGACTATTCAAGTCAACATATTTGAGATATTCAACCATTGTAAAGAACCTCATTTGTTACGCATCTCTTTGTAGCTACCTTTATCTAAAAAGATAGTCGATGCATAAAATATCCATATAGTACCAAGATTATAGAGTGTCACCATCCTACAATCAATAACTAACAAACTCATACACAAACGATTTAAATTACAATCTTAATAAAGATAAAATGTTATGGCAGTCATGATATTTATAATAGATAATGACATTTATAACATTTTTAAATTATTATGATAATAGATAATGACAATCATGACATTTATAATAGAAAATCATGACAATGATATTAGATAATGACAATCATGACATTTATAATCGAAAATCATGACATTTATAATCGAAAATCATGACAATGATATTAGATAATGACAATCATGACATTATCCGACGAACCTTTTGCCTCGTTAGACTGTTGTAGAGTCTCAGCTTGGGAACCTCTTCACCATCAGGAGCCTTCCATGGCGGCTGGGCTCTTTTCGAAGCTATGAAAAAGAAAACAATTTCATTACTTTTCCTTCAACAGTAATTTATTATTGTAAATACTTTTTCCTTCGATTAAGTCTAGAGACTGAATAAAATAAGAAAGCGTAGCACTGCTAGCTTTTCTTGTCTCAATGTGGAATGTGAAACGTTGTTATTTGATGTCATAAGATGTCATTGTTACCTTGGTGCAAAATTTGATCCAGTTCTTATTAGATCATAATAATTGAATCAGCTGAGCAAGAAAAATAGTCTATGGCAAGATTGCATATTGATATATACCCGACAAAAAAAGAAATGCACCACTTAATCTTCATTCTATAAAATGTATTATGTAATGTTTAGGTATTCTATCCCTTTGCATCATAAATCGTTAGTATACGAGTGACTTACTCTGTCAAACACCACATTTGTTCTTTCAATGATAATTAACAATTATCCCTTAATACAAATAAGGGTGAAACGTTTACACGTGCACACGGAGCCGTTTCGTTTTTTGACTGTAAACGTTTACATAATTTCTAAACGTGTACACGGGCTACTGTACATACAATAACAAGATATTCTTTAATATCGTTAATATTACGCTAAAACTCAATACTTGTAATACAGTATTGATTTCCTGAAGTCGTGAAGTCAGTCAATTGATTCTTCAATTAACGTATGTACGAAATGTACATGTATGTGCTGTCGGAGTTATGTATGCATCCTTGATTCAAACACACTGGAAAAACTTTAAACAAACGCTTAAAACGGGAAGAAAATCTGTTTGAGAATCAATCTAATCCTGTTATAGAAAGAGCCGATATCTCAAAATTGACACCGCCACAACCGTCTCTTTCTCCGTCATTGCCATCTATTTCTTCGTCTATTTCTCTGCCCATGCCTTTTCTTGATGGTCCGGTGTCCAACCTTCCTCGAGTTACTGTTTTTGTAACTTACTTGCACTTTTGAATTGTAGGAATTATTCAAACACATTTGAAAATAACAGCTTGATTTTTGAATCTTTGAAAGTTTTATTGCTGTACGAAACATCAGCATGTCGTATTAAAGTTGCGAATTTGATCTAGTCAAGCGTAACTAAGTCGTATTTATGTCAATTTATGACCATGTCTACAAATGAATACTAGTGGATATCACTTTTCACATTAGAAATACAAAGACGCGTTTAAACGTTTACGTTTCGTTTACAGCCTTCCGTGTACACGTTTAGGAAATTTGGTAAACGTTTCACCCTTAAATACAAATTCATTTAATTGCTTCAAATGACGTCATCAAACAGAAATTCAAAATTTGATAAAAACATCTCAAACATCAAAGTTTTTGAAAATGAGGCCCACGATTTGATATTTTTCGCTCTTAAATGTGTTGCAAAGAACAAAATTATCCTACTACAGCTAGTATCTGACCTTTTTTCACAAGCACAGTTTTCAGAAACAATATCTCGATCTTGACGGGTCATCTTTTACGTGCATTTTCAATGGTTTTGAACGCGAGTTTAAAGCTTTTCTGGTATTTCATTTGATTATTTCAATGCGATGTTGAACATAAATCTGCAACAGATAAATCTGAATGACTGAAACCAAAATTGGCAATCCTTTAGGACCAGAACTGCAAAATAATGACATCCTTTATAGTAAAACATACATGTACACCAATATACAGAAATATCCAGTAAGACATATAATTTTCAGATTTATTGGTATATTTTGAGTAGATTTGAATCAAGAAACCTGAGCATTCAACTACAATTTGGCTGAAAATTTGCTAAAAATGGCCAAACAACAGAATTTCAGAAGGATACCAAAGCAGCGTGCATGCAACAGGAGCTAGAAACAACACGCTTTATCCAGAATTATTATTGTGATATGATGGGAAAACATTATTGAAATGTGTTTTATCCTCAGTAATTTGAGTGCTGGAAAAAGAAATCTATAATCAAATGTCTAACTAAATTTTTATGAACATTTTGAAACAAATCACTATATAATATGATGTGCGTTTCTTTTTTTGTTGGGTAAACTTTGAACCAAGATTATACAAATATTTTCGCACACTCATTGATTGTTCTCCATTGTTTTGACGTCAACAATTTACTTGGGCAGGAAAGTTGCCCAAGTTTGGTAGGTAACTAAATGAAAATCAGAACATGCTGCATGCGCTGTAGTTGCGATCTTGCATATTGCAGCGGAGAGTCAGGGGAATCTTCTCCTTGTACAAAAGATTTGAACATGATCCACAACTCAGGAAGCCATGTAATGGATTGCAAATCTTTTACACTTGGATTAGATATCCCTGTCTCAGTCGCAGCGTCATAACAGAATCTATCAATATAACTTCAATAAATAAATAATAATTATCAAATAACAGAGAGTTTAAAGTGGCGCAAAAATTTCCATAATATTATACATGTTATATGATAATTATAAACCATACCATCCATTTTATTTCCCCTTTTTCTACTGTATAATGCTACTACTTGAAGTTGGAACCACGCCTGCTTCAGGTCACAGAGTTCAGAATCAAACTTGTTGGTATGTAGTCCTAATTTTCTGATGACACTTTGAATGTTGAAACGCAATGCCATGCAATTTAAAAAATATCTGAAAATAAGAAAATTTCAAAATCTTAATGTACAATTCATAATCATACCATGCACCCTCACTATTAAGTCTAGATCCCGTCACTCAACGAAAAAGTTATATCTGAATCGTGTGTAAAACTTTACTGGACTCATTTTTTCGTCAAGATTTTCAAAATAATCAAGCATTGTTGTAGAACGTGGATTTGATATGAAATTTTACCGCTATGATAGCTGATATATTTGTAATTAAGGTAGGTTTTGACACACGAGTTCTTTATCCTTTGTGGTTTACATCATAATATGCACTATTTATTTTGTCGTTGCACTAAAATATGCGATTGTGATGCACAATCTGCTTAATTGCTCAACAGCAGTATATTTATGGGAAGGAATAGTCCATTTCCAAGTTCTCGAAAGCGACAGTTAAAAACATTGAAGCATTTAGTAATCATACAAGATTCACTTTGAATTTGTATATGTTTATGTATATGGATCCATTTAAAAGCACAACAGCAATAAAGAAAGGTGAGGGCAATGTGAGGTAATGGAAAATAGGCATATGTAATGAAAAATTAAGTGTGGCAAGCGAAACAAGTAGAAAATTTTTCCAAAAGTAAAGAGATTAAGCATAAAAAGGAGTATTCTGAATCAATAACCTTGAATACGAAGGGGGGTCAATCTATAGTTAGTTTCCGTGATGCTATTTTTAGCAATTAGGAATATGTTCTTCTCTGTAATTGCTAAAAAAAAAAGCATCTCGGAAACTAACTATAGATTGATGTATTTCTGGAGCTTGGCTCAAAATGGTAAATTGACGTCACCACACACTTACTTGCACATTTGACACAAGCAAGGCGGTGAAACAGTATTACAGGAGTCGATTTAAAATAACGATAACATCGGCTCTACAGCATGATGTCACAAGAAAAGGAAAGAAGTTGTCGGTCAACAAAATGTCAAATTTAAGGTACCGTAGCCAGTATCACTAGAATTGTGAAAAAGTACCTCCAGGTAACGGAACTAGCGAATCCTTCGAAAATATCTTCAGTTCGGAAATATCTTCAGTTCGAAAGTATCTGCTCAACCAGTAACTATAATATAGTCCATGCCCAAATTGCAAACGGGAATATCCTACCATCACTTGATCAAACTATTAAAGCTCGATCAATCAGTAACACCTTGATTTCACTTTTCCAGAACAGATTAAAACAAATTAACCTGTGAAACAATGGAACATCAGAAAATACTTTCTTCCATCACATTTTAGTGTGAAACAATTTACGAACGAATCGTCTAGTAAACGCATTTTAAGATAACTCAAATTAAACAGTTACTAATCATTTTTACCAGTAAGAAACAATTGTTACAAGAAATTAGTGATGATAACAAGAGGACAGTGCTTACGATGACTATATCGCCATCCCCTCCGATAAAACCTGGTGAAATGATGAAATTTTGTGGAATATGTAGACAACACAACAACTTCCGGTGTTACACGCGAGCCGAGTAGGTACACATGTTCAACTCGTTTTGAAAACAACAATATGTGAAGTGTGTACAGCGAATGGTTGAATAAATTTGTGATCTAATAATCAAAGGTTTTCAGACTTGAACAGAGCTTAGTAAACTGTTATAGACGAACGTTCATTTTTTCAACACTTTCACCGAATTTCCTCACACAACAAGTGACTTTGTTGAAGAAATCTACCAAATCCTAGCATGAGTGGAATTCCAGTATTTATCGATTTACCCATACCAGAACAGGTACTTATCATTTTAAAAATCTTATTTTCTTGATGATGCTCAAACATGTCAAAATACAACAATACTCAGTGGTGATTACGAAGGTTTTTCGTGGTATGTGGTTCCGATAGTTCAGTATGTTGCAAGTCTGAGCTATTGGGATGTCCCTTCAGCTCACTTGATCTCATTTGATAATGTCCTTGAAATCGGAGCTGACTGCTGGGGTTCGATTACTGTTCCTCAAGGGTGGTCTAAATACAAGAATACTGGAGAGTGAGTTCACCAAGGTTTGTCGGACATCTTCCAGATATTTTCAGATAGAAATCATGTCAGTCCAATTAATCTCTTAACTGTGCTAGACAAAAATGTACAGTAAGATGTATGTGGATGAAAGGGACAGGGAGATTGCAACATGTACATGCAGATATGTTGAAATTAACCGGTCCGACCGGCAATACAGGTCCGAATGACTGGTAAAAATTCTGAGGAAGCGTTTTCATTTGTTTCTTATCGATCCACTGCATACATGTACCTTGTAATATTTTAGGAAGTACATGTACATTTTTTTGTATCAATGTCCATTTAAATAACACAATTTACAACTTTACCGGTATCACTATAGCAGTGATTGGGATAAGCATGCGCCCTGCGCCATGGTCACATTCAATTCTAAAATGGCACATTTAAATTTTACTTACAGCGCCAAAGTGGCGCATTGAATTTTTTAACAAATTGTGGAAATATTCCTTTTTTTCTATTCAACGCGGTGATGACTTCACCATACTCACTTACTTAAAGTTCTGCATGCGATTTAATTTGTTACTTTTCATATCAATAGATACTACAAAATGTAGTACACCAGAATTTTGAGAAAGTAATTTGAAAGTGACATTTATTCAAAACACCATCGTTTCGTACTGCAACAATCCCTATTTCAAAAGTTTAAACACGTACAATGTATGTACGTACAAATGGACTACTTCAGTTAAGACGAATCTTGAAATTTTTCGTTCGCAAATTCCATACAAAGTTTTGTCATTAGATTTGAATGTACTTTAGTTCACAACATTTTACAGCAGAGTGCGGTTTTTGGGGTGGGAAGGGGGGGGGGGTATCATCAGCATACATGTGAACCTTTTGTCTCCACAAATCTGGAGGATTTTCATTTTTCATCTGGAGATTTGGCCTCTCATCTGGAGGTTTTTAATTTTTCATCTGGAGGATTTATCGGTCATCGGCTTACCGTTATTTTAGGTGAAATGAGGGAAAATCTACAAATGAATGTAAATGTCTTATGATTTTTCTTTATATCACTTTCTACTTTGCTGGTATGTTAGGCATGCCTGGTTAGAAAGAGGAACAATTTGTGATGAGTAAAAACAAGAATCTTTTTAAAACAGTTAACAAATTCAGTGGCGGATTCAGGGGGGTGCAGAGGGGGCGCCCGCCCCCCCCCCCCCCCCCCCCCCCCCCCCCCCCCGGCAATGACCCAAAATTTTTCAAAAACAGGTATATTTTGGCCCATTTTCAGTCAAAATCGGCAAAATTCGCCCCTTGACCCCCCGGCAAAGGGGGCGCTGGATCCGCCACTGAAATTCATTAGAGTTTCATACGATAATTAAGTTTCCTCTATTGTCCCAGTGCTTGCTCAATGGGACTATGACCCCTTCCACTTGGACTTCAATGGACTATTCTCAAAAACAATGGGCCATCATTCTTCACAAAAATGATCAATTTTAAAAAGCTTTGCATACAATGTATGTACATGTATACTTCAGCACATTTTTTCAGTCGTGAAATTCCCCATTTATAGCCATTGCAAATAGTTTTAATACCAGCACAGTATATTTTTGGCAAATATCACAGAACAGCAAAGACCAAACTTGCAGCCACCTATTCTGCATGTTTCATGTCTACGTATGGGAAGCTTCATTTTCAGCTTGCTGATATTAGGATAGGGGGGGGGGGGCTCAATACATCAGGACAGCATGGCTGCAATTGACGTTTCTGTGTCAATTTGTACCCATTGCCTGACCACTTAAAATGACATGATAATTTTACGGACGAACGCATACACAAGTACGTCCTGTGCGTAGATAAGATACGTGAGACTGGACGTTGGAGATTTAAATCTCAGGCGCGGAACGAGGATAAAAAAGAATGTCGGAGAAAAATCAATATTGTATCATAATAGAAAAGAACCTTTCGGGTGAGCGGATCAACGTGTTACTGCTACTGGTACTAGATCTACGTTACAACGTAAATTTATACGAGTACAAAACGTTTAGATAGATTTAAAAACCGAAAATGGGCACCGCATAGAACAACGTGCACCAGGGCGCAGCGCGTTGCCGATTTAGTTGGCTGTTTTCGATCGGAATGGGACTATGTCGCATGGCCTTCCCAATCCCTGTAAATTGTCCATCTGATATTTCTTTCCGATATATTTCCTCTTTCCCCTTTACGAGAATCATAATCGGACGGTGTCCTACTACGCACCCTCGACAACATTCTTATGTACTGGTATTACGTCCCCGGGGGCAGACGAGTACCCATGACGGTGTAGAGAACGCCGCTCTAATTACATTGTTTGTCCAGCAATATACCTGTCACCTGTATTAGCACTAATTAATTTGCTTTGAAATCTGATTGTCTGCTCACTATAGACGGCGTTATGTGTAACGTAATACACAACTGGGGTTTTGCATTTCATCTGGAAATATCTGGAGGGTTTTCGTTTTCGTCGGGAGGATTTCGTTTCGTCGGGAGGAATCGGGAGGACTATTTCAGATCGGGAGGATCCACGTTTCGTCGGGAGATTTCGTCCTCCCGCCGGGAGGTTCACATGTATGCATCAGGCAAATTTTGAATTATAAATTCAGGTTCAAAGCATGCAACGAATCTGTAAGACGACTCATCTTTTGAGACTGGGTCAAATGCGTCCCCCTATTTCTCATGTTTAAGTACAGAAAAGTCCTTCTAGACATTTGGAGCGGCGGGTGATGCAGATCTACACATGTTCTTCCTTGTTAGATTGTTTGTTTTGTTTTGTTTTGTTTTGGTTTTTTGGGTTTTTTTTTTTTTTGCAAATTGCTCATGGCCCATTCATTTTCAACAATGGCACATTCATTTTGTAAATGGCACATTGATGTTCTAGGATATGGGGCCATTGTCACAATCACCTGATTGCCTATCCCGATCACTGCTATAGGATAAATATTGATTTCCGAACATGACATAGTCATGTAAGTCATTGACTCATCAGGGATGCAAATAAGCACTCGCCCGCTCGCCAATGCGACTAAAAATTCAGTGTGGACTACCAAAAATGTTTTTCTTATCGCCCACTTGGCGACCGTAAAATTCCAATCTTTATTATTTTCTTGTATCATAGTTGCCGTAACTAACGTTTGGAAACAAAAACTCATGGGTATTTGACAAATTTTCGGTTCGCTTTCTCGCGGAAAATGAATAGATCTCTCTTATTTCCTTGTAAAGACGTACTGTAATTTTAGATCAGTACAAATGTATATACCAAAACTAACTAATGTTTCCAAAAGCGCACAAAGTCACTGTCTGGAGACCGATTGAAGTGTACGTAATATGTTTATAAATGGATTTACCTGTATTTATTGATTTATTTAAAGGTACTTGTACTTGAAATAAACTCGACATGTACACTGTACAAGGTTAGAAGGGGGTTTGGGCTTAAATTTGAAAATGTAAATTTAGATACATTTTCATGTGGGCTAATCGTTTTGATGTGGGCGCCTAAATTTATTGACTTAGGAGCCCACATGGCCCCTGAAAATGTCAACGAATTTTCATCCCTGCTCATACATGTGACATTGTCCGATTTAATTAAGAAATCTCTTTTCTTCGATGTACAAATGTATATGTATTTCAAAAATCACGAAAGCATGCGCCCTGTGCCATAGTCACATTCAAGTCTAAAATGGCACATTTTAATTTTACTTAGTGGGCCAATGTGGCGCATTAAATTTTTAAACAAATTGTGAAAATCTTCCATTCTTTTATTCAACGTGGTGATGACTTCGCCATATTCAATTATTTAAAGTGTGTCCCCCTATTTCTCATGTTGAAGTACAGAAAAGTCCGCCTAGACATTTGGAGCGGCGAATGATGCAGATCTATATATGTTCTTGCTTGTTTGTGGTTGGGGTTTTTTTTTTTGCAAATTGCTAATGGCACATTGATTTTCAACAATGGCACATTCATTTTGTATATGGCACATTGATGTTCTAGGATATGGGACCATTGTCACATTCACGTGATTGCCTATCCCGATCACTGAGAGGTGATTGAGTACTTCAGGAAGGTTTTGTGAAATTCTAAATTCTATGCAGTAGTTATGAAGCAGAAGTCAAAAATGCTTCAGCCAATAGAGTTCATGAAAAGTATAGGTGTCTGCTTTATCAGATTTGCTGATAATATTTTTGTTACTAAGGTCTGATAAAAGTTCACACTATAAACACTATTTGGAGACAGGACCAATAAAAATCCTGAAATGTTTAGATATTTCATTAGGCACGGTCCATTTGATATTCTGGGGGGGGGCTTGGGTTTTTTTTCGAAAAAAATAATTTTGCTCTCAATTTTGATGAAAAAAATTAATTTCCTTATGGAGTGACAGAAAAAAATAATCTTGCTCTTACAAATAATCTGAATTTGAAGAATTACCATAAAATTTCGCTAGAATTCTTGAAAAATTTCCGGCTCGCTTCGCTCGCCACAGTTTTCAATTTGTATCAAAAATTTTTGGCACGCTTCGCTTACCATTATAAATTTTCCATCAAAACATTATTTCTTAATGGCAAAGTTCATATATACATGTATATGAAGATAGCAAAAGTTATACATGTGTGAAATGAAAAAGGGCTTCCATAAAAGCTTACATACATGTATATTGTGAATATTTATGTATTGCTATTAATACATGTTGCATGTATCCCTTCATATAACTTCAGTTACTTCTACATTTACATGTAAAATTTTGTCTAGGAGACCTTCTCCTCAGATCTTCTTATACATGTACCTTATATAAAATATTGAGAATTGTATTGTAAAAATCTTTTATCTCTCTGTTTAAAAGTGAATTGAATTCTTGCATAACAATAAACTAATATATTAATATTTAGAGTTTTGAGTAAAAATATAAATAATTTCTAACAATCAAACACAAACATTCTTAATATGTGCATCACTTTGTTAAAAAAAATTTCCTTGCTCCAACTATGCAAGAAAAAATAATTTTGCCATTGTCCGGGGCGAAAAAAATAATCTTGCTCTGACAGAAAACCCAAGCCCCCCCCCCCCCCCCCCAGAATATCAAATGGACGGTGCCTTAGAAGTTTAAAGAACTCTGGTGAATCAGAAGCCTTGGTGGCCATGTTGATCATCAATCAACTTAAAAAAATGAATACTTGGTTTCAAGATCACTTTCTTCCTGTATAGTTTTTGTGAAATTCTGTGCAGCAATTGCAGAGAAGATGTCGAAAATGTGTCAGCCAATCAAAGCCCTTGGTGACTATATAATTGTATAATTGTTGACTGATCAGTTACCTGTGACCTTGTCCTTTATGACTCACCTCATTTTTTGAACTTTCAGTCAATCAATAAATTTATTCTCATAACTTTTTTACAATGGCATAGAGAAATATACAAATTTCAAGATATAATAATAGAAAATTCATGCGCGGGAATGAAATGAAACAATATATGTGGTCTTATCTTGACACTAAGAGAGAGAGAGAGATTAAATGGTTTAAGGAGGGGGGCAAGCCTGATTTATTTTATGGATAAATATACCGGTACATAGTTTACGTAGTACTGTCTGTTTATTTGATGACATGATGGCCTTGAATGATATTATATTTTTATTCCTAATTAATTTATTTGATAAGAGAGCTATTCTGTCAGTTTGAAGAAAATTACAGCTTAAAATATAACATTAAAATACTTTAACAGACTATTAGACTATAACTTTGAACTACAACAGAAGCTCTGATACGGCATTTGAAATTATTTCACATGTGCATTATTGTGATAGTCATACTATGGCATTTGATCTTGATTTTTGGCTGGATTGCAAGGCACAATCTGGTGTATGAAATGGCTCTGTCTGTCCATCTGTCTGTCTGCATCAACACTCAACAGGAAAGAACTATAAGGGGTTCAATCTTCAAACTTGGTACAGACATAAAGCAAAGTAAGAGGATCTGAATGCAGGTATTGTCATGACCTTGAGGTTTGACCTTGACCTTGAAAAATGTAATTATGTATGTACATGTAGGTTAGTTGTGAAAGAACTATAAGGGGTATAATCTTAAGTCTTGGTACAGAGATAAACATAGTAAAAGGGTCTGAACCCAGGTATTGTCTTTGACCGTGAGATTTGACCTTGACCTTGAAAAATGTAAGTTTGTGTTAAGGTTAGTTGAAAAGAACTATAAAGGGTACAATCTTCAAACTTAGTAAAGAGATCCTGTAAGGCAGAGTGAAAGGATTTAAATGAAGGTACAGTTTTTTACCTTGATATTGTGGGTTGACCTTGACCTTTCAAAATGTTATTTAGAGTTAACCTCTATTGTACCTATAGTAAATGGAATTTCATATTCAAACTCTGCGTGGAGATAGGAAATAATGAGTCGACTTCTGACCTTTACCTGGCCATTTGACCTTGAAGATACAATTATGAATTTTACTATATTCTAGTAAGTATATCACATATTACATTTAAATTTGGTATAAAGATAGATCTAAGCAAGTGGACATGATTTCAGATATTGACCATGTTGACCTTTGACCTTGAGATTTGATATTGACTTTGAATATAAGAATTTCAAAAAGAGTTTGTTGTCCCAATGTCATATGAAACCACGAGTAAGACTTTATTGCACTTTATATATTAAATAGCATATCAAAATTTTACTCAGAGGTAGAACATGATGACTGGACTTGATTACAGGTATTGCCCTTGACATTGACAACCTTACCGTATTATGAACTCGTTTTGAACTGGACATACACTAGTACTCTATTGAGTATCACCTATAAACTTGCCATTATATACTGATAAAGGTTGAACAAGATTAGTGTAACTGATTTCTGGTACTGAAGTTCAATTTGAGGATTGACCTTGACCTTGAAGATATTTGAATTAGACTACAATCTCAAAATGAAACATTGAATTGATATATTAATGTTGCACTCTGTTGCTATCGATGAACATTGTGTTTCAAAACACAATCTCATTCTGATGCCAGTAATTTGGTCATTAATACCGTCTTTAGCGGTATCTTGTTGAGTTTGACCCGCTAGTACTTTCAGAAAATAGTTCAAAATACATACAAAGTATGGAGGGGGATTAGGGTCACAATGCTATTTGGCTTGCTTACATGCTTCATGCTATGTTGCTTCATTCAATGTTTGATTATTCCATGTTCTTTTGACTTGCTTTCATTTCAAATTGACTTTATCTTTCTTCTTTGTGTAATTTTGCTTCCCTGCATTTTACATTTGTCCTTCGTCAATGCATGACTGTCATTATACCATGTGTTATGACATCCTTCTTTCTGCCATTCTTCTTTCGTCTTAATGCTATTATTGCTTCGTCAATGCTTACTTCAATTTTGATACCAGATGGCACTTCGCGCGACCGCATGTGCCCGTTCCTTGAAATGAACTTTGAAACATCCCCTGTTGTTAGAAATTTCTTGTTTAAATTCTACTACAGTATCGTTCGGAAAGTAATTATATTATCGCATGAGAGGACAGAAGTATCTTGGCTGTATAAATATTTGAAAAATATGATGAAGTAATTAGTAAATATTTGATTTTGTATGCATCAGATTTTTGTAAGTTTTAACACTATAAAACTAATTTTGTTTTAAGGAATATCTGTGGCATAGTGGTTGACACGTTAGCCATCTTCTTTCATCTTACACCTTTCCGAGTGGGTTCGATTCACGGACGAGGATACATTTTTTTCCTTTTGTCAATTTTATGTATAATGCAACTTGTCCATGTTGTCCATCTGCCCAGAAGAGGATGTAGAAAAACTAGAAAGGTTTCTTGTTGCGGTTGCAACAAGAGTGTCTTCCTCCTATACAATTTTTGGTTTGGAAATATGAAGGACGTCACATTACATGTATTTATATTATATATTTAAGTTTTCAAATAGCAGTAACATTAAATTTTCAAACCGATAATTGTTGGTGAGCAACCATTTGATTTGGGGGGGGGGGGGGTGGGGCAGGAATTCTATTGCCAGCCGGTAAAATTTTTTTCAGCAATTTTCTGAGCAGGCCATTTTTTTCAGCCATTACCAGAGTCGGAGAAAAATTTTCGCCGGTTCTTCGGGCCGGATTTAAACAAATTGTCAAATGTTGTGAATGTCTGTGTAAGTTAAACTCCCCGCTGTTACAGAGTATGAGTTAATAACCGTTCCTTCAGATGTCTCTTTGCAATTAGCGAATTTCAGACAGATTGTATGATGTTTAAATAGAACCTTTTCTAGATTTTTGTGCCTATGCGTATTAGGTCTCTGGTAGATACAGCTATGTGAACAGTTTGTATTTATATTAATTAATTTTTTGACTTTAAATTGTCTGGCACAAAGGGCCAGCAAAGATTTCCATATCATGCTATGTATCCTTACTTTTGCATGGTCCGGGAAAAAAAAATTGCCGGCCCTTTGGGCCGGAATATTTTTTTCAGCATTTTTCAGAGCCGGGATTTTTTTTTTGCAAATTCTTCCTGCCCCCTTCCCCCATAAAAAATGCGAGCTCGTAGCTGTAGAACCAATTTTCTTGAGAAGAGAAATGGTAATAACAAGTTACGTTCAATATATATATATATATACCATGAGGTTCTCGCTGTGCAGGTTCAAATTTGGAACCCCCCCCCCCCCCACTTCCCTTTTTTCAAAGTTTATTTTGAATTTCCATCATGGCGACATCGTTCAATATAAACAGAACTGTTTTCGAAAAACGAGGGGAGGGAAGAATGTTGGAGAAATTGTTCATCAATTTGTAAATAAACCAACCGAAAATTATGTTCGAACGTTTGCTAGAATTAGAAATTAAACTTGATGTTCAAAATATAGTTATTGAAGTTTAGAAACAGGTTTGTAGGTTAGAAATCGGAATCAAACTACCACTTTTTGTGTGTAAATTCTGGTTTGTAGCTGATCTCTTCTAAATTAATCAACTGTTTTAAAATCAAATTGTGTATATCGAAATGTATTTATGAAATGCATATTCATCATTGCCGTGAAATCGGAATTTGAAAATCTCAACACTGCTTTTCTCGAGTCGGACTCGGACTACCAATTTTAGTGTGCGCCCGATCTGTTGGCGTGAAGGTGTATCGAAATACCCAACTCAAAATTTCGATGCTCATATTTTTTCAACAGTAAGAGATAGGAAAAATTAGAAAGACTAAATAAGACAGATATATGGATAAAAAATAATAATATTGAAATTTTTAGGAAACTTCATAAGCTTAATTTTTGTTTACTATTATAAGCAAAAAAGTGTCTTCCTCCTATGAACTTCTGAATTTGGAAATATGAAGGACGGTGAAGGACGTCATCGTAATAAATCGTTACAGTGTGCATCTAGCATTTCATATCTTGCATGGCTGTCGACTTTCAAAAAGAATGGAAATTGTAGATAGCAAAATACTAGTACGAGATATTTAAGCTTACAAATAGCAAAACATGAAATTTTCGGTCCTTTTGAGTAATTCGACGCTCCCGTCAAATATTTGAATCTACTAAAAAACATGATGAAAAAAATAACAGAGACCAAAAATAAAAAAGACCAATCTAGCTTTTACTCCAAACGTAACGTTGGAGAACTTTCATTGTCCTAGCTTACAGGGTTCTTGAGAAATCGCTGATCCAATTTTCCACGGTTACGAAAACAATAGGTCTTCCGACGGAAGTCGGAAGACCTAAAAATTGGGGGTACTTATAAAAATGAAATGTTTTTTATGCATTTTTTTTTTCAGTTTTCTTGGAGGGGGGGGGTCATTGTTTTGGAAAAATATATGGCGGGCAACTGTACATTATCATTATTCAGTGTAACCCTATGACCTCTCCCCTACAATAATTATTAATGATGTTTATTAATTAATTACTCTTGATGAACTTTTATTATGTTAATTAATTGTCATACTATACAGAGAGACTTCCATTCTGGGCAAAGAAAGATAGTTTTGAAGAATATTTTGGAAACACATTATTTCAATGTGTTATGAAATTCATTATTCGATCACGCCAAACGGTATTATATTCCATATAAGCGGTCCCATCCAGCTAACGCGTACACTGGCTAGCACCGGACAATCACGAGTGTAGATATGATCTAATAGGATGCAGCTGCAGATATTGCATATATTGGTGGTTGTACCTGTCCTCACCTAGAGTGATGAGGTGACAATAGTTCATATCTTCATGTTAAGTGCTGTCGGTCTCTTGTGCAATGGCTCCAGTTTGACGGGTGCTTTTGACAGATTCTGACAGTTCGTCCCTCAAGTTGGGAATGTTTAGTTAATCTTTCTACTGTTCCTACTTTTTGTGTTGCCTGCGAAGCATAGGGACACTTAGGGATCACTTTGTCCGTTGTCCGTCTGTCAGTCCGTCCGTCTGTCTGTCTGTCACACTTTGGGTGTCACAGCCCATAACTTTTGATTGGTAAGTGATAGGGCTTTGATATTTCACATGTGTATTCCTTGTGACAAGACCTTCCTACACATACCATAATTTTTGACCTAGTGACCTTGACCTACATATTTGACCTACTTTTCAAAAAAAATTAAGAATGGATATATCTTTTGATTGGAAAGTGTTAGGACTTTGATATTTCACACATGCAATCCTTGTGGCAAGACCTTTCTACACATACCATAATTTTGACCTTGTGACCTTGACCTAGATATTTGACCTACTTTTTAAAAAAAGATAAGATTCGCTATATCTTTTGATTGGTAAGTGATAGGGCTTTGATATTTCACATGTTTATTCCTTGTAACAACGCCTTTCTACACTAACCATAATTTTTTGACTTATTGACCTTGACCTACATATTTGACCTACTTTTCGAAAAAATTAAGATTGTATATATCTTTTGATTGGTAAGTGATAGGGCTTTGGTATTTCACATCTGTATTCCTCGTGACAAGACCTTTCTACACAGACCATAATATTTGACCTTGTAACCTTGACCTACATATTTGACCTACTTTTCAAGAAAAGTAAAATTGTCTATATCTTTTGATTGGTAGGTGATAGGGCTTTGATATTTCACATGCATTTTCCTTGTAACAATGTCATTCTACACATATTTTACCTTTTGACCTTGACCTAGCTTTTTGACCTTCTTTTCTAAGAAATTAAGGTTGTATATATCTTTCAATTGGTTGGTGATAGGTGTTTAATATTTCTTGTGATGAGACCTTTTTGTTACCAATTTTTACGTAGTGACCTTGACCTAGATGATTGACACTCTTTTCTGAAAATTTGAGAATGACCATCTCTTTTAATTTGTAATTAAGAGGTCTGATATATCAAATGAATTTCATTTGACAAGACTTCTCTACTGATACCAATAATTTAGATCCACTTTCTAGAATAATAATCAAGCCGCTTCGCAGGCACAAACATTCCTTGGATTGCTATTTTTCCTACTTTTTCCTACTTTTTTATTTTGATCCTATTTTTTCTTCAAAACCTCCTACTATTCCTACTTTTTCACCTCAAAAGTAAGAAATTACTTGCTTCACTTGTCGTCGACATCTGATTCAAAGTTTTCAAAAAATTTCGGGCTCATTCTGTATATTTTACATGAAAATCAATCTGTCCTTATTTCTCTCTGTGATTTCCTCAAAGATGAACTTACCAGTATACAATCATTGCTAACTGTGATTTGTGTGTCATACTTACTGAAAATTGTTGCTAAAAGTGATGGAAAATTTCCTACTTTTCCCCTATTAATTCCTACTTTTTCCTATTTTTCTCCTACTTTTTTAATTGACTACTCCTACTTTTTTCCTACTTTTTCATCAAGGTAGAGTAGAAAGCCTGCATTCGAGTCCTAGACTCGATATGTTAGATCAGATTTAGATTAGGATTTAGAGCTGCTCACACGTTGTTAAATTATTCACTATTGGAATTTACAATAAACTATTATAAAGTTAAAAGTGACTTTCTCTTTGTGAGAAATTGGACAGTCAGTAAAAACACAACGCGGATCAAAGATCTACCCGGTAACATTCAGTTCAAATAAAAAAATCATTTTTTATTACAAAACTTTGCAAAAGCATCGTTGGCTCACTGTCGTCGCTTGCAAGTCATCTATGAAAAGTCATGATTTTAATTAATTGCCTTTTATATGCCCGTCAATGTCGTTTCTGTACCACAAATAGGGTGATTCTTGCAAAAAAGATAAAACTTCTATAATAATTGACTTTGAAGTATGGACTTATGAAGATCAATGTTCAAGGTCAATCCTTGCAAGCATCAAACGCTTAGATTTCAATTTTAACCTTGATCTGGGGTCGAACAATATAGTGGCAGATTTAGGGGATGCTCCTGCACAGACCTAATATTTTCCCCGGCAAAAACAGGTTCATCAGTAAAATCGGCAAAATTTGCCTCTTGACCCCCGGCAAAGGGGGCGCAGGATCCGCCACTGAACAACTGAGAAGAATCTGACAAGTTTGCCATAATGCAATCTAATTAGAATTATACCTTCCTTGCGCTCCTAACACGGAGTATAGGAACACAATAAAGGTCTAAATTTTGGCCAATCTTGAAAAAGGCTGTGAATGACACTGAACTGTTTTTGTGCCACGTTCCTGAGCAGGCGTAGTCCTGGACCAACGGCGTAGCTCTGCCTGAAAAAGTGGAGTGGCACAACATCCCAAAATTTTTAACAAGCAAAAAAATTTAATTAATAAATAAATTAATTAATTAATTAATTAATAAATAAATAAAACAAGGAGGGGGACAGAAAAATATGGGGGTTTCATGTTCTGTATCCACAAATTTTAACATTTCTGGTGCAATTCTAAATTTTTTAGTACATGAATAAATGACAAATATGGATAATGACCATATCCCTGTATACAGCACAAAATCGATAATTCAGAAAATCAGAAACCGAAGGCATACAAAACCAGGACAAAACAGGAACTAAAGCAAACAAACAAAAACCTCCACCACATGAAAAGAAGCAAACTCCCGATATGGGAGTGAGATCAGGTGCCCAGGAAGAGTAAGCATCTCCTGCTTGCATGTCTGGCGAGCGGTAGGAATTATTTTTAGCAAAATATTGACTTATCAGAAAATACTTTCTATATCATCTATCATTACATGTAATAGTATTCTATATAGATTGAGTTAAATGTCTTCATGTACATTGATAAAGTAATATGTATAAAGGATGGATCAGAATAGCTAAATTATTCAGAAAGTCTATAAGGAACTGGCGAGCGGTAGCGCGGCCTCCCCTCCCCCCCCCCCCCCCCCCCACCCAGCTTGGAGTAATTGTGGCATACATAGATGTCAAAAGGTAAGTTTTGTCATTAGATTTGGATGTACTTTAGTTCACAACATTTTACAGCAGAGTGCGGTTTTTGGGGTGGGAAGGGGGGAGTATCAGGCAAATTTTGAATTATAAATTCAGGTTCAAACTCAAAGCATGCAACGAATCTGTAAGACGACTCATCTTTTGAGACTGGGTCAAATGCGTCCCCCTATTTCTGATGTTTAAGTACAGAAAAGTCCTTCTAGACATTTGGAGCGGCGGGTGATGCTGATCTACACATGTTCTTCCTTGTTAGATTGTTTGTTTTGTTTTGTTTTGTTTTTTTTTAGGGTTTTTTTTTTTTTTTTGCAAATTGCTCATGGCCCATTCATTTTCAACAATGGCACATTCATTTTGGAAATGGCACATTGATGTTTTAGGATATGGGGACATTGTCACAATCACCTGATTGCCTATCCCGATCACTGCTACAGGATAAATATTGATTTCCGAACATGACATAGTCATTTAAGTCATTGACTCATACATGTGACATTGTCTGATTTAATTAAGAAATCTCTTTTCTTCGATGTACAAATGTATATGTATTTCAAAAATCACGAAAGCATGCGCCCTGTGCCATAGTCACATTCAAGTCTAAAATGGCACATTTTAATTTTACTTAGTGGGCCAATGTGGCACATTAAATTTTTAAACAAATTGTGAAAATCTTCCGTTCTTTTATTCAACGTGGTGATGACTTCACCATATTAAATTATTTAAAGTGCGTCCCCCTATTTCTGATGTTGTAGTACAGAAAAGTCCGTCTAGACGTTTGGAGCGGCGGATGATGCAGATCTATATATGTTCTTGCTTGTTTGTGGTTGGGATTTTTTTTTTGCAAATTGCTAATGGCACATTCATTTTCAACAATGGCACATTCATTTTGTATATGGCACATTGATGTTCTAGGATATGGGACAATTGTCACATTCACCCGATTGCCTATCCTGATCACTGAGAGGTGATTGAGTACTTCAGGAAGGTTTAGTGAAATTCTAAATTCTATGCAGTAGTTATGAAGCAGAAGTCAAAAATGCTTCAGCCAATAGAGTTCATGAAAAGTATAGGTGTCTGCTTTATCAGATTTGCTGATAATATTTTTGTTACTAAGGTCTGATAAAAGTTAACACTATAAACACTATTTGGAGACAGGACCAATAAAAATCCTGAAATGTTTAGATATTTCATTAGAAGTTTAAAGAACTCTGGTGAATCAGAAGCCTTGGTGGCCATGTTGATCAATCAACTTAAAAAAATGAATACTTGGTTTCAAGATCACTTTCTTCCTGTATAGTTTTTTGTGAAATTCTGTGCAGCAATTGCAGAGAAGATGTCGCAAATGTGTCAGCCAATCAAAGCCCTTGGTGACTATATAATAGTATAATTGTTGACTGATCAGTTACCTGTGACCTTGTCCTTTATGACTCACCTCATTTTTAGAACTTTCAGTCATCAATAAATCTATTCTCATAACTATTTTACAATGGCATAGAGAAATATACAAATTTCAAGATATAATAATAGAAAATTCATGCGCGGGAATGAAATAAAACAATATATGTGGTCTTATCTTGACACTAAGAGAGAGAGAGATTAAATGGTTTAAGGAGGGGGGCAAGCCTGATTAATTTTACGGATAAATATACCGGTACATAGTTTACGTAGTACTGTCTGTTTATTTGATGACATGATGGCCTTGAATGATATTATATTTTTTTTTCCTAATTAATATATTTGGTAAGAGAGCTATTCTGTCTGTTTGAAGAAAATTACAGCTTAAAATATAACATTAAAAATACTTTAACAGACTACCAGACCATAACTTTGAACTACAACAGAAGCTCTGATAAGGTATTTGAAATTGTTAGCTCACCTCAACGAAGTTGAGTGAGCTTATGCTATACCCCCGCGCGTCAGCGTCCGAGTCCGTGTCCGCGTCTGGTTAAGAAGTTTGGGGAAGCTCAGTATTTGGCAAAGTACTGATGCTACAGTAACCAAACTTGCACAAGTGATTTATCTTTGGATGCTGAGGTGAACCCATGCATTGGATGCTGCATCTGACCTACATTTTCTGCTTAAGTGACCTGGTTAAGAAATTTGGGGTAGCTCAGAGTGGCTTGGTTAAGAAGTTTGGGGTAGCTCAGTATCTGACAAAGTGTTGATGCTACAGTAACCAAACTTGCACAAGTGATTCATGTTTGAATGCTGAGGTGAACCCATGCATTGGATGCGCATCTGTCCTACATTTTCTGCTTGAGTGACTTGGTTAAGAAGTTTGGGGTAGCTGAGAGTGGCTTGGTTAAGAAGTTTGGGGTAGCTCAGTATCTGACAAAGTACTGATGCTACAGTAACCAAACTTGCACAAGTGATTCATCTTGGGATGCCGAGATGGACCCGTGCATTGGATGCAGCATCTGACCTACTTTTTCCACTTGAGTGATTTTGCTTTTAAAAGCCAATATTGAGCAAAGTATAAGTACTACATGTACCAAACTTGCACATTGGATGTATCATTGATCAAACTTTCATAAAATGACCTTGACCTACTTTTTCCACTTGAATGATTTTGCCTTTAAAAGCCAATTTACATGTACGTAGAAATAATTGTTTGAATTGAATTTTGCTGCCACGAAGTGAGCTTCGTAATCTGTGATTACCTATGTTTTCACATGTGCATTATTGTGATAGTCATACTATGGCATTTGATCTTGATTTTTGGCTGGATTGCAAGGCACAATCTGGTGTATGAAATGGCTCTGTCTGTCCATCTGTCTGTCTGCACCAACAGGTTAGTTATGAAAGAACTATAAGGGGTTCAATCTTCAAACTTGGTACAGACATAAAACAAAGAGGATCTGAATGCAGGTATTGTCTTGACCTTGAAGTTTGGCCTTGACCTTGAAAAATGTAATTATGTGTGTACATGTACATGTAGCTTTGTTGTGAAAGAATTATAAGAGGTATAATCTTATTCTTAAGTCTTGGTACAGAGATAAAGCATAGCAAAAGGATCTGAACCCAGGTGTTGTCCTTGACTTTGCATACGTGCCAGATGTCCCGGCGGGACAAAAATGTCCCGGGAAATCACACCTAAAAAATCTGTCCCGCCGGGACAAAAAAATTCCCTTAAAATTAAAATTTGTTCTGAAATGTCCCGTATTTCAGTACAAAGTCATTTTTTCTTTCATCGTTCAAAGAGAGTCGCGTAATTGTCCGCTGATCTACAGATCTAACGTACGCCAAGTTACGGTGTACCTGAGATTATAGGTGTGAAGACATGTTTTGATAGTGATTACTGTTAATTAGCTTACACGTTTATATTTCATATGATTATCTTAGGCCAATAGATTTGACCTTGACCTTGAAAAATGTACCGGTAAGTTTGTGCTAAGATTAGTTGAAAAGAACTTAGTAAAGAGATACCTGTAAGCTGGCAGAGTGAAAGGATTTAAATGAGGGTACAAACTTTTACCTTGAATTAGACTAAAATTGTGCCAATACTACATAAAATCTCATTGAAACATTGAATTGATATATTAATGTTGCACTCTGTTGCTATTGATGAACATTGTGTTTCAAAACACAATCTGATGCCAGTAATCAATACCGTCTTTATAAGCGGTATCTTGTTAACAGAGTTTGACCCGCTGGTACTTTGAGAAAATGCATATAAAGCAATATCTCTACAATCTTTTATGATGTTGTGTTCCTATTTCTCATGTAAATGTAAATGACTGGAGACAAGACCCTTTCTTTGGATTCCTCGATGTTATGACCTATTGACCTTGACCTAAGAGTTTTACCTACTATTTGGAAAATACATTCACTCTCTCAATCTCATAGACCCATACATAATTTCACTTTCATATTGGTAATGACAAATTAACTTTCATTTGTTACTTTGACCTTTTGACCTTGCAGTAATACCTCCATTCTTTTGAAAAACAAAACTGCTGATGGGGGCATGGTCTCTAAAAACATTTCTTGTGGTAAATCTGTTTTTCTCTAAAGCATAGGTTGGAGCCCCCCAACCTCCCCCCCTCCCCCCTCCCCCCCCCTCCCCTCCCACCTACCACCACCCAAATAAAATATAATGTATGAATAGCTGTAGATGTATAAGTATTTCCAAAATGTCACTAAGATGTGAACTCTTGATTCTCATTGGCAGAAAAAGTGGTATTTGCCTTATCTCGATGGTGTAAGAAAGAAAACAAAATCACCTATGCCCTGACAAAAAGCTGCCCCTTACCCACCCTTTATCAAATTTAATATCTGATTCATACTGAAAAGTTGGGAACATTATTTTAAAAAGATTGATTTTGGGCTTAGTGCATATCCCAAATAAAGTTAAGTACAAAAAAGTTGACATGTATATGAATATTCCAATCAAGTTTACTTGTATGTTATAAACTCATCAGTTTTTCTAGTTACATGTAGATCTATTAAAAATATTTTCTATAAATAAACATATGAGAAAGAGGGTCGTTTAAAGTTCAGTTAAAAATAGCATTTATGATTTTCCCTCCAAGATATTCTGACTCGCCTGAGTTGAACCCCAACTGGTTCGTTCCAGTTTCATGTGTGACGCAGTAAAGTTGCATTGTAAATGTGTAACCTATCCGTGAACCACGCGGTTACCTGATGATTTTTACAGTCAAACGGGAGGAGTACTTTGCTGTGTCCAAATCGGCGGTCTGGAGAACACCCATGGGTAAGTAATATTTCATTGTGTTAATTACTAAGTACATGATATTGATAGAGAAATCCATTTAATAATCTTGAAAGTGAAGTTGAGAACAGTCATCATTGATGTACAGTATGATTATAAAATCAAGGACTTCAATCTGTTTATAACTAATGAATAAGTCCTTGCTAAAATCGATGAAAAATGAAATAATTGGCTTCAGTTATGTTGAGAGGAAGGAGAAGGGGGGGGGGGGTTAATTCATAAAATTCTGAAAAGAACTTAGCTTTGGCTATATGTATATGATAAATATAGGCCACATTTACTGTATAAATTATTAATTTAGAATTACCAAATCTATTGTAAAATTTGGCCTTAAGCCTTAATAATAATGCATCAGTCTTGTATTCTGCATCAAGTATACATGGTACATGTATAATTAGGCAAATGCGCTATAATGCTGTAGCAAGAAAAAATCCATTATAAATGCAATGAGTCATATAAGGTGATCGTCTATGAACTGATCTATAGAAAGGGCGAGTTGTTATGCATAGGGTTATCAGGAATGTGAATTATATCCATACACCCTTTTAATCCCTAAAGAATTTGTACATTTAGATATAGAATGTTTAGAAATACAAATATTCTTTAAAGTTAAAATTATGAAAGGCCTCTCTCTCTCCCTCTCTTTATCGTCCCATTTGGGGGAAAATGTACCCATTCATAATAATATTTAACATGTTTAATAGATTATGAATATGATATTGTGAACATTTTTGTTCTTCCTTGAACCACTGTGATAAATTGTATGAATAAGGAAGATGTACTCAACTTATTACTTAAGTATTCAGTTTAATCATGTCCATTGGATTAACTTAGGTCTTTCGGTGAAATAAACAAGTAGGTACTAAAGTTTCGTCAAAGCAGTGCAATGTACCACAAGTAGTATAGTGATATTTATGTATTTTTAGTAGGGAAGGGGGGGGGTCAAGGATCTGGATTTGTAGTGTATCCATAACACAATGAGATTGAACAATCTAAGGATTCCCCACTCCCACAACCCACCCAACTGGTAAGGGAATCATCCATATCCTACCCCCTCCCTTCCAACCACACCCCTTTTAGATCATTGAGGAATATGCTACAAGACTCCTCCCTTTTGTATAACATTGAGTTTAGTGTTAACCACTTAAACACAACAGGTTATTGTTGGCAATAAAAATGTAGTACAAGGTCGTAGGAAATTAAAGCTCATCAATATCTTCATTAGCATTTTACATGTAGTGGTGAATTTAAGGATTTCAAGTGCAGAAGATGAGTCATAGATCTATGAACATCAGTGATTTATGTACTGTCTGACTGTATTGCTTATTTGCTACATTATGTACAGTGATTAAGTGGATATTGATTGTCATTGTATTATGTCAAAACTGTAAGTATGTCATACTCCTTTCAACAGTATAAGGAGTTCTTTTTATCAAAAATACTTTTTAAAAAAATTGAAAACAGATTTTCCTCTACTTAATTTATGAGCCTTAATCAATTTTCTATTTCTTTTTTTTTTTCTAGATGCCTCGTGATTTAAGGAAACAATTAAGTGATTAATGAGAGTATACTTCAGTAAAACTTTTACCAATGATGGATTACCTACCTTAAGGAGATTCTAACAAGATGAGCAAAGAAAGAATGTCGCTATTGGAAAACATGGATCGTTTTGAAGTAACCCCAGTCAAAGCTCCAGAGGAAGAAGTGAGGCAGAAAAGCATAACATTTTCAGATAATATATTGAAGGAACTGACCAATCAAAATGGACCATACAAAGAACTGACCAATCAGGAGGGACCAGACTCAATAGAGCAATTGAGGGATCGAAAGTTTTCCACTGTGTCAAGATTTAGTCCAGCACACAATGTTACCATCATAAACGTTGAAAAAGGTCCCGAGCTACTGGATTATTATAACAACTATTTCGAATCCGATACGTACAGGGTCAAAAGGTCAAGGTCATTGGTATCAAAATGCTGTGTTGGACTTGCATTAGCACTTATTTTAATTTTAACTTCAGTTTTGATAGTTTCCACCATATTATTGAACGTTCAACATGGGCATGGACACATGGATAGCGTTCTATCTCAGGGACAATATAATTTATCGGTATCTAATGTTACTGTTAATAATACATTTTCAGTAATAAATAATACACATTCATAATTGTTGCATTCATGTTAGAGCATAATTATGTCAATAATCTCAACTGAATTTTACTCTGATTTGCATAACTTGTTGTGATTGCGATTTCAAGACCACACCTTTGTTTGATTTATTGATTGATTTATCATGTTTATTGATTGATTTATGCATTTTGATGCATGACTAATTGTCATGTTGATAATATTTTGATTCATGAATTTTGATAATTTTTGTAGATGCTTTTGAAAAGATACTTTATGCATTATCCAAACAACAGGGTATTATATGATTTATTATGGAGACCAGAACAAACTTAACTTTTGTAGTATGTCATTTTGTATGTTGATTTTATTGACTTTTTGAATCAATTAAACTTTTAGAATTTACAGCTGTTTTTAACATAATCTACATACATTGTGTATTTCGCATAAGCTTTATGAAATGAGAATAATTCACACAATATCATTGCTTGTTCGAATGTATAATAGATCTATGTTCTTTGTTTGGTTATCATGACATTGATTGACTTTAATAAGAAGATATTTTTTTTGTTTCTCTTTATTTTTCTTTGAACTTAAAACTCTTCAATAAGTACTAGGATATTTTTTTTTCATTTTTCGTATATTCAACAATTGAGAGTTTGAAAATATTCCCAAAAGCTCTTGCAAAGTTTTGCCATATGTTTCCTGTATAAGCCAGCAAGACTTTGAATTTCCAAATATTCTGCATTTTTGTGAATGTTGCATTATTTCAGCCAGAGAAGACCTGTAGTTTCCATTCAGTTGATCACTCAGTCCTTTTGTTTTCACTTTACTTTTCCACCATTTTCAATATTTCTTATAGATATTGAGTTGGGCACATATTATTTGCAAAGGTTCTTGTGCCTATTTTACAAAAATACTAACAAAAATTTATAGGAATTTTCGTAACTGTCATCATCAAATAAAAGCTTAAAATCTTATTCACTTTAGCATGTTTAGATTATGTTGTCCTTTCTAATAGCATTTCTATATCATGTATATACTAGATACAAATTCAGAAATAAAACATCACAATTTTTAGTTTATAAGAAGTACTAGGCGATCAAGAGTTGCGAAAATTCCTTAAATTTTTCGTAAATATTTTTGTAAAACAGGCACCATATTTTGAGGTTCCTTCCAATTTAAGCATTGTAAGTAGAGTCAACTTAAGACTTACGCCAGACAGGGACTTTTATCATAATCCAACTTGTTTGAATGCATGTTCTTTTTTGAACATGAATTTTTTATAGCATTTTTATTTTAAATCTTAGAAGAATGTTGATCTCCAAAAATAAGCTGGCATCTTCCAAATGTTACTGAAAACTTTCAGTATTTACATGCATATTTATTTGAATCTCCTTTATATTTTTTGTATTTCAAAGTATTCTTTCCTGGACTTTGCATTTTCTGTCTCAGATGAAGAATTTTTTTAAGGATTTTTTAAAACACATGTATATTGTTGTAGCAAAGTTACCTGACCTGATAGAGCTCAATCCCTCCTGGTAATCTGACAGACAAATTAATTGTGAGCTGCAGGTGACATAATCTGAACAATATGCATGTGATGGGTACTGTAAATGTGGTTATATTTTGGCTGGCGGAAAATTTCGCGATTATAACATCAAGACGTTACGTTTGGGGGAAATATTCGCGGAAAAAAATGCATTTCCCATTGTTAGAATGCAGCAGGGATATTTTCACTTGGGAGAAATTTTAGGGAATTCCAATGATTCACGAAAAACGTGAAAATTACCCCATGCGGAAACTTTCCACGTTTACAGTATACACTTTTTACTATACATGCAGTACATATTCTACAATAAAACAAAAGTAAGTACATTCATCTTAGTCCCATGATTGTATGTGCTCTACCAGGTCAGATCACTTTAAAATATTGATGCAATGTATATTGTCATGAATAATTTAAAATTTCAAAATGCACCCTTTTTATGCCCCCGGAATCAAAGATTCAGGGGCATATAGTTTTTGGCCTGTCCGTCTGTTTGTCCGAAAAACTTCAACATTGGACATAACCTTTGAACGGGAGGTGATATGGCTTTCATATTTCACATGTGTATTCCTTGTGACAAGACCTTTCCATTGATACCAAAATTTTTGACCTCGTGACCTTGACCTTTGACCTACTTTTCAAAAACTTTAACATTTCGCATAACTTTCAAATGGTAAGCAATAGGGCTTTCATATTTCACATGTGTATTCCTTGTGACAAGGCCTTTCCATTGATACCAAAATTTTTGACCTCATGACCTTGGCCTTGACCTTTGACCTACATCTCAAATACTTTAACATTGGGCATAACTTTTGAATGGTAAGCAATAGGGCTTTCGTATTTCACATTTGTATTCCTTGTGACAAGACCTTTTCAATGATACCAATATTTTGACCTCGTGACCTTTACCTTGACCTTTGACCTACTTCTCAAAAATTTTAATATTGGGCATAACTTTTGAATGGTAAGCAATAGGGCTTTCATATTTCACATGTGTATTCCTTGTGACAAGACCATTCCATCATTGATACCAAAATTTTTGACCTCATGACCTTGACCTTGACCTTTGACCTACTTCTCAAAAACTTTAACATTGGGCATAACTTTTGAATGGTATGTTATAGGGCTTTCATATTTCACATGTGTATTCGTTATTTTAAGACATTTCTATTGATACCAAAGATTTTGACCTTTGACCTACTTTACAAAAACTTTAACATTTGGAATTCAAAAATTTTGAGTGGTAAGTGATAGGGATTTGATATTTTGCATGTGTATTCCTTGTCACAAGATTTTTCCATTTTCCATCGATACCAAAAATTCTTAACCCAGTGACCCTGACCTTGACCTTCACATACATGTACTTAACAGAAAATGCTTTTTTATACTAACAAAGATGCCACCGGGGGCATTCGTGTTTCACAAACACAGGCTTTATTTTTCTAGCACTGAAGCTATATAAATTAGAAACTGCAAATATACATGTCACATGAATGTAAAAAGAACTTCTCCCTTTTTAATCATGCTTTAAATATTAACTGTCATGTATTAGTCTAGCTAGTTGTTATCAGAGTGATTTAGTGCTGATGAACAATAAAATGTCACATATTTTCTATTAGAGAGGAGACTACAAAGATTTTATGCCTCCATCATTAAGATCAACAATTTTGGTGCTTATATATATAAAATTTGTCTTCTTATTTCATATATTTATTGTTATGAAAACAAGTATTTTTTTGAGTCATTATAAAATTAATGTATTTGTTTTATTGTTTACATGTTCAATTTGTTCAATGTTATTGACTCCTATGAATTTGAAATAAAATTCAGAAAATGACAAAATATTGTGTATATATATTTTCTACTGTTTCCATCCCTTTTTGTTGTCTTTCTTTGATGATACTAATTATAGTCAAAACTTGAACTCAGTGGAAGATTGAGTGAAAATTTTGAGAAAGTGCAAGATACATTAACGCATTTTTGATGTTTAAGCAAGGTTAAACATGTTCAAAGCTTATAAAGTGCTAAGTTTTGTGACGTCACAAGGTTGAAACATTGTGGTGTCACAAGATTTAGCACTTTCATTTTGCAAACGGAAGGTTCTATTGCACTACAACTTATCAATATAGTATGAATAGTCATTTGTTCTAATAGTACATATAGATCTACCAGTATATCTACTATTTAAGAGGAGCTATACCTTAGTAACAAAGTGTCTTCTCAAATGTTTGCTATGTGCACAGGTTTATAATGGACAGGAACCTGGATTATTCACTTTCAAGGTCATTTGATGGAACAATGTACCGATACGTAAAAAAAACCTGTTATATCAAAGGAATGTCACCCCATAAATTGCATTCCTGAATTGTGGGACTGCTTCCACATCGTTATATGCTTGATATTCTCTGATAGTCCAATGGTAACTCAGACTGAGAGAATCCAAAAAGGAATCCGAAAGCTTCCAATAGCTTCTAAGTACTTCGTGGAATAGAGTTTGACTGCTGACTTAAGTGTAGGCCAACTGGAGCACAGGAACAAGGAACTTCCTCGATCAAAAGTTTACAAAGGTCAAACCTAAATGTACAGACAAGTGAGTCGAAGTGATGGTGTACTGATGGGAGGTCCCCAACTCAAATGAGATAGTATTACATGAATTTAGTTTTTTTTTTTTTTAAATTGGTCACGTTATGAACCATTTGACTTTCTTTTTGCCATGTCAAGGTGGAAGGAAATGGTCTAGATGGGCCTCATTTTGCAGGATTGCTAAATATCCCACATCAACCTGTATAGATGTAGCTTATATGTTTCCTGAACATAAGTGAACATGCTGAAATACGTCTGTCTCTCTCGTAGTCAGTCTTTCCTATAAATGGCTACGACATACTTTATTATGATATGCAGAATACTTCCTTCAAACTTGGAGGGAAGGTCAAGACTCAACATCTAATGAGAGTCAAGGTCGCATATTTAGGGTAAAATATCTCACATGCTAATTGATAAACTATTAATTCACGATCATAGCTTGCTAGAATATTCTTTTGCATTCACTGAGTCTAAATAACATTAAATATGTTGATAGATAATAACTTTTCAAGTTCTATGGAATGTGAAGGGATTAAAATAAATGTCAATATGATATTATTTTCAGAATGATTCAACATGTTTTAAAAATCATTGATATTTCAACTGTTACAATCCATGTGTTTTTCAGGCTCTGGAGTTGAGGAGTTTCCTGAAGTCCCTAGAGGCTGATATCTCTGCAGAGCCCGCGGAAACTGGGATCCTTACAGACCTACGGCACATCATAGAAGCTAGCAATGCATGCTGGTCCTCTAAAGAAGTCGGCGATGTCGGTAAGTTTGAAAAAAAAATAATGCAGAGATATTTGGGAAGGGGGGAGGTCAAAGAAAATTTTTAGGTCACTTTGGCATGTGTGGACTCTAAATGAGAACGCTGCTTATTTCATGCACCAGGTGACATATGTTAATGCACAGTGTAGTGAATGGACATCATCAGTCAGGCCTGTAGCCTGAGTACTCTTCGAGACTTCAAGTGCACTTTCAGGGAAGGGGGTTTGGGCGACGCCTTGACGCCGCGAATTCGCTCTGGTTGAGACTCATTAAGCAAAGTCCCCAGAAGTGAATTCATTTTTATATATATACAATGTCAATTTCTACACTAGGAATGACTCTTTGTAAACTTTTTTGTCTTAACAATTTGGAAGCACCTGGGTACTTGCTTAGGCCTGGGTATGCGCCTGTCAGTTCATTGTAGATAAGTTATCTTCAAGTTGTTCATACTACATGTACTAAGCCTGCAAATTCATGAATAGAAAGATACATTTCTCCAGCCATCTTCTGACTTCTCCTTTTAGCATAAGTATTTTCAGTTGCTCTGCGATAATGATAGGAGCAACCAATCGCATCATACTATTTTAAAATTTTTTGCCTGTTTAATTTCAGACCTTGAAATGGTTTTCAACAGTATCATCTCCCTCATTCTGGTATTACCAACTGAAGAAATGATGGAACCAGTCACCCATTTCTGTGAGAAGATCCTTAAATCACCTCAGGGAGATAAAAGGGCCGCTACAAGACTCAAACTGTAAGGGTCTTACCGATGCCTCTAACATATAAAATTTGATTTCTGAATTTCATGTCTCAGCTCCACTATTTAATAAAAATTAAAATTAACTTAAATGATCCAACTTCATGAAAACAACTTTTCATATTTCACATGTACATAGTTATTTACAATTTTTTTTACGGTATTTATTTTCGAAATTGATTTATTTTTGTCCAAACTGCTATTGTTTTATTGATAATTTCATCATTATTTCACAAGAGCAACGCTTCTTTAATACTGACCTAACAAAGAAAAGAGTCTACTTTCTGAGTAATACCTCAATTCAGATGCATAGAAGATAATAATTGAAATTGGAACACAGTCTTTTCTATTCAACTAATGTAAAATTCAGTGAGAGAAAATGAATTTAAATTAATGAAATCAACAAGTATCTCTGTGTAACAAATTCAAGTTGTTAAATTCAGATCTTCTATAAAACAACAGGGATATAATATTATTCAATTTTATTAATCTGGAAACTAGTAAAGTTCATGTAAAGCTAACCATGCATTGTACATGTATTACTGTATAAGTAGAATCATTCACTGGTACATGTACTCTCTTTCGCGGTTTTATAAAAGTAAACCTATTTGCATGGACAATGATATGCGGATTAATCTCATGTTCCTTTAAGTTATGCCTTTGGTATTTACTACATTCACTGAGACAAACTTTCGCAGTAAGAGGCCGACCGTGAAAGTAGCAAAAGTTAATACACAGTGAATGATTCTACATATACAGAATTGAAATGATTCTGTGTAATGAAACTTCTCAAGATGTAAATAAAGAATTATCTAAACTGGAATTTCAGACTGTCTAACCTATTTTATGGCCTGGATGAGAAGTCCCCACTCAGGGCAGATCTGTACGTGTCAATGGTAAAACTAGCCCAGCAATCGGACCTCGTCCCTCAACTTCAACTCAACTTAGACCAGGTATAGTATATACATGTAATTATCTTTATCTTGAAACAGATTCTAAATTGATAAGAAAAATGTTTTGCTACTTGCACCATTATACATGTACACTGTAAATTGACAAAAATAATGTGACCTGTAAATCAACAATTAGATGATGGAAATTTAAAATCATGAGAAATTTATCCTCTTATTTTTAATAGCATCATCAAACTTAATGAATTAAAACTTTGGGCTGCAATATTTCCTTAAGTAATAATTTCCAATGTTTTGTTTGATACAGATAAAGAAGTGGATTTCCCAGTGGGACATTAGTACAGTCAAACTCCAGAATCTTCTCAGATCTATACATGATGCTCTTATAGACTCTAATATGAGGTAAGACTCCAAATTTCACTAATTATTTATACGCAGTCTTTCCGAAAACTCACTAGCCCCACCCCCAGGCTTCAAAAATTTTTGCTGGGCTAGTAGAAATTCTTTAAGAAACTAAAACGTATACAAAGAAACTAGTAAAATTTATTTTGGGCTAGTGACCGAGAAAAGTTTTCGGAAAGACTGTATATGTACTTAAATCATATTGTTCTTTCATATTTTCAGATGATCCTACTAATTGCTTTAAACAAAGTGCTTTATTTACTGACATCTCAAAGTTTTTACCTCAGACAAGCAAGTTCCTAATCTTGTCGAAACTTGATAAATGCATCAACAGTTCACGAATTTTCTAAACATTTTTGCCCAATCAGAAGGCTCAATAATGATTGTTGATCAAGCTGAATTGTGTCACTCATGAGAAAAAGGTTGATATACTTCAGACAAATTATCAAAACAATTTCACTTCTTCGTTATTTACTTTTCAAAAGCTTCGAGGTCAAAAGAAAACTTTTCTGAAAGTATATCTTGTTTTACAAGAAATGGTGTGGTGTCCTTGAAAGCTCTCTTTATGACTGCTATACATTTCTTTTTTCCCAAAATATTTAAGATCTTTTTAAAAAAATCAAATTTATTTATAGTACAAGTACATCCTGCATATTCTCTTTAATTTTTTTTTAATCTAAAAAACAAAGATTTCATTCAATTTGGTATTCAAAGAAAACAGAAATTAGAATGATATAAAGTTAATTAATATGAAGAGAACTTTTGCATGTCTTTAGAATTGAAAAAGATGTATGAAATCATTTTCATCACTTTATATTTCAGTGAAATGGCCACCAAGGTTATGATTGATCTACTTGGAACGTACACAGAAGATAATGCTTCACAGGCCAAGAATGATGCCCACAGGTATCTGATACAGTTTACTCTTGATTACTCAAACTCGGTTAACTCTAATTTCCGCAGAACTCAAACTTTGAAAGTCCCAATTCTCCTCCATTGGTTTCTATGTATTTTTACTCCTGATAACTCAAATTCTGATAATTCAAACTTTTCGTTAAGTCGAACTTATGTTTAGGTCACATAAGTTATTTTATATTAAAAATTTACCTGGATAAGTCGAACCATAAATAAATTTCAATTCTGAAACAAAAATCAATTAATCATAAGGAGATCGGTGGATGGATAATTGATACTTTTTTACTCTGGAGTTGCATATACACATATTAAAGGTGGTAGCTTGGTCGTTTAAAGTAGACAACACAAACGTTTGTGAATAGTAATAGAGAAAGGGGAATAAGTCTTACTCCAAATCGTTTGCTGGTCATATACTCAGTAAATCGAACTCCTGATAACTAGAACTATTTCTGATGGTCCCTTAAAGTTTGACTTATCGAGAGTAGACTGTATTGTGATAATGCTGTAATACTCGGAAATATCAGTTTTCCATATTCAATCAGAACTTGCAGATAGGAAATCATGAGACGTGATTTCACTGAACTGTGAAATTTTAGAAATTACGATTATCTGAAATTTACGTAGTTTTGAAGCAAACTTCCAGTTCATCTAGCCTATGAATTTGATTAAAGAGTTTGAAAATTATATTTTGGACAAACTCAGAAGTTGGATGAGGTTTACTGATCCCTCCTCAAATAAACATGTCTATTTACATCCCCTCCCTCTCAAGAAAATGACCACCAAAGTTGACATTTCAAGACCACAACGGTATAAAAAATGTTGTGCTATGTTATTTGTACTTTGAGTTTGATTATAATTTATAAACATGTTTTGGAATGAGTTTTTGAAACACTTTTATTATAATTTCAGATGCATAGTCACACATCTAGGTGACCCTAACACATTCTTAATGGACCATCTCCTGGCACTGAAGCCCGTTAAATTCCTGGAAGGGGAGCTCATCCATGATGTAAGTTTCTACTGAAACAGCAATGGTCAGATATGTCTTGTGTGTCATGTAAATTCACATACACAATATGGTTTCTTTGGAAATATTGATGTCACGTTGATCTAAAATGTTGGGGATGTATCATGTTATGAAGGAAGTGATAGAAAACTTACCACAGAAAAGGTCATACATGTACATGCATATTCAGTCGTTTTGATATACATGTAGTTACCTCCCATTTGGGGCAACATCTGATGTAAACTGATTGTGACATCATCAAATAGTCCAATTTCAAGAAAATGTTCATAACTGTTTTAAACTTTGATTTTATATGCACAGACATCACATCATTTGGCAAAATTTTAAATTGTGACGTCATATTTGATCGCACTGGTTTTTTGTGTTATCGGGTTTTCTATTTGGACGTCACAATGAAAATATCGCCAAATTTTGTTATGTCTGGTTTCTGTCCGCCAAATGAATCTACAGGAAAAGCAGCTATTCAATGGAAACCAGTGTAAAATTCAGGGGAAACATTTCTAAAGGAATTCTATTGCACTATAATGCATTTACATCCAATACCATCCAATAGGGATAGTAACTCTGAATTTCAAAATGACTGAATATGAGTAGAAAATTACAGCATGTACAGGGTGTTAAAAGTTGTCTGATGTCTATTTTCATTGCACCCAATCTTATATTTCATTCTATATTAATGTCATCCAAGTCATTATTACTGAATCTCTTTTTTGCAAAACTAAAAACATAACAATATTTTGATATTGTAAACTTGTATGTATGAGGTATAGATTCTCAGTTTATTTAAACCCTTTTTCAATGCATTTGACGTATGCGAACCCACATCGGATATTAGGTAACAAACAGCTAAGGTAAGGAAATGAATCAGACTGGTTGTAATTTGCCAGACAGATCTGACAGTCCTATGTGTTTTGCATACACTGGATTCTGTTTTAATTTTTATCAATATGTTTTTTCAGCTCTTGACGATATTTGTATCCGGGAAAATAGCAGATTACCAACAGTTTTACAAAAACAACACTGACTTTGTTACCTCTCTTGGTAGGTTATTAAAATTTTAAAGCATTCTCTTTTCACTGCATATCTATAGACAATGTTACGCAGCCTTCATTTACATAGAGGAAAAATGTAAACAATAATGATAGAATACAAAAATTGCAGTGATGTAGTGATTCATCAGTACAATTTCAATCTACGGTAAACCGTCTTTTATTCGCGGCGTCTTAAGTTGGCAAGAACAAGCGAGGTGACTAGTTCACTACGTTTTATTTTCGCGACATCATATATATGTAACTTACTACACATATGTTACGACATATTCGCGGTACAGAGGACTCCTGTTAATTTGATAGTCAATTTGTCAGAAGATCAGTATTAGATTATCAGGAGTTCGAAATTCCATGGAAATACAATAAGATAGGCCCCTTAATTGTACTAGAATATATCTCAGACTTTACTATATGCATTGATTTAATGATATAAGTACTTTCAAGCCATTTTGAATAGTTTCAAAGGGTAAAATACCAATTTTAATGATTTTGATATGATAATCCATTGAAAATGACGTAAGTACTATAGGAAAAATATCATAGTTGACGGAAAATCATATCAGATTAAGAGGAGTTCTTAAGATTTTTGATAATTTCTATTAGATTAAGAGGAGTAAATTAACATTGATTATATAGAAAATGGTTTTGTGTTTTGAAATCATATCAGATTAAGAGGAGTATCAGATTATCAGCTATCAGATCAAGTGGAGTCCTCTGTATTTTACATTTGCGAGTCGAAGGACCTCGTGAAAATCATGAAAATAAAACGCTTGAAAATAAAAGACGTTTTACAGTACTTCTTATTAAAAGAAGAAAAAAGTTTGATGTGAATCAAGGATTTTCTTGACTTAGTCAAATTGACTGAAATAGCGTTCTAACATCATGCTGTACTGTATTTAAACATTTGCAGGTCTCTCCCATGATCAGAATCTCCGTAAGATGAGGTTCCTCACCTTCATACAGATGGCTGAAAACCGGAAAGAAATCGACTACAGCATTATCGAAAAGGAAATGCAGCTTGAAGAAGATGATATAGAGGACTTCATCATTGATGGTATGTTGAGCCATAGTACTTTTCAAAAATAATATAATTATGGTCATTTTACATGAGGACGAATTGCATACAATTCTTTGGAGGGTCAGCATTTCTTTAACAAATGAATAATTTATTCTCACAACCAATGAAAGCAATGGTAAAGAGATATGATATTAACGATGATATGATATGTACAGTGCTCAGAGAAAATAGTCTTTGCATAATGATCTACATGTATATATATAATAATAACAAACTTTTCATGAAAACAACATGGAAAAAGAAGAACCGTGCAATTGATGGTCTTTATAAATTTACATAATTTTCGAAGAGTATCCTTTGCCTGAAATAATTTTCCTAGTTGGTACATGTTTGGATTATTTTGGAATTCTTGTGTCAGAGTATTTTTCCTCGTGTTTCTTACATCAGGTCAAGTTGTTGAATATACATGTAGATTTTTTGCATCTTGTATATTATGACTTTGAAGACCTGAATGGTAAATATTGTTTATTTTCGTAGCATGAAATGCAAGTCATTTGAAAAGTCAGTATGTAAAAGATCAAGGTCACTGCCAAGTCTGCAAAAGGTCAAAGCAAGTTCTCACCATTTTGTGTGTTACTGAATCTTCTTTTTATTCTGATGACTGTAATGCAGTAATATGGCAATATTGTGAATTATGAAAGACAACTCTGCCTTTCTTATCCATTTGTGATTTGCCTGTATACAGTCTTATAATGCTGTAAATCCATGAATGTTGTTCTCATTCAATAATAAATGGATGGGAAAAGTTACGATACCTTATATGTTTTTATATTATTTTTACAGTTCTAAGAACCAAATCTGTGAAAGCTAAAATAGATCAGATGCAGAGAAAAATTATCATCCACTCTACGATCCATCGTACGTACGGACGTCAACAGTGGCAGCTTCTGCGTCAGCAGCTTGTACAATGGCGGGAAAGGCTGGCACAAGTACAGACGGGACTCCAGCAGCTAGATATTATACAAAACCAGGCAACAACACAAGCTTAGAGAGTGAAAGCTCATTGGAAAATCAAACTTAGGACATTCATCTTCATTAATTGACCTTAAACATATAAGATATTTCTGTGAACATTTAACCTTATCTATGAAGGTGTATGTGAAAAAATGTTTCGATAATGAATTAGCAAATGAATGCATTTACAGGCCAATGAAATATGGTTTGTTTGAAAAAAATTCTTGAAATAAAAACAAAGAAAAATGCTGATTAACCTTCATTTGTTTAATTTTTATGATGATGCCTGTGAAACACATGGCAAATAGAGATGATTTTGTCCGGCATACAATTCTTGTTTGTTTGTCTAGTATTAATTGTTTTACATTTGTATATAAATATAGATATTTTTAAAAGTTCTCCAGATTTACAAGGAATATGAAATACACAGAGACACAACACCAATAAGTGTTTTCAAAACTTAATTATTCTTCATTCATTATGGCAGGCCAGGAGTTCCATTATATGAATCGTTCATATTCTGAGAAATGGAATAAGATTGGTCCTAGAATGGGTATATGGAAATTATTGATGTCACAGATTTTTAACATGTGAATGCCAGTCGATATGGCTGTCTCATTTCCATATGGGAAGTATCTATTTTTGATGACCATGACCATAGAATTTGTACAGGTTCAAGAAAAGTCAGTCTTTTCACAAAGTTGTGTATTGATAATCTTTTGGCATTCTGAAGTCTGTATCTCTAATTGTTTTACCGTGGGTTGGAAATAATGGACAGGTATAAACAAACCTCATTCACATTAGAAGATACTTTGATTGAGCATCAAGTATAATTGTGAGATGAGAATTGTTTATAAGGAAGGATATTGGCCCTTGATTTTTAAGGTCATGAGTCATAGGTCAAGGTTATAGTGTTAACAAACGTTATGTGCACTTTATGAAAAATTCCCAAAGCAACGGAAGTATGGAACCAGGTACAATACAGACCAAGTTATAGAGAATGTGAGATTGAGAACGGGACCATTTAATAGTATTTTCCTACAAATTTAGTTCAACTTATCATTATTATTATAATTCATTTACTTTTGATAGTCAATGACAAAAATGCAGACGATAATGACCTACATGTATGACATGTTTACAAATTATTATTTATATTGCCAGCTATGCGATGACAACATGTATGTTTCACCATAGACGTACATGTATATCTGTATATACGTCTATGGTATCACGTTATCCAGCATCTGTCTGATGGTCACACTTTCTTATAGATGACTAACTTACTAGGTTCTCCTTGATGGTGCTAGGAGATTAACTTATGGCCAACTACAGACAAAAGGCAGGTATGTTTCATAAACACATCTTGTTTGATGTAAGGCGGGCCATGTCAACTATTGGTCTGGTCTATAATTCAAATGTTGGTGCAATGAAACTTGATGCACTTATTCACTTTGAGTCAAGGATGACCTCTTTGATTTTTGCGTCAAAAGGTTAAGGTCATAGGACTCTGATGAAATGTTTTTCATATAAAATAAAAGCATGTATTGAACCTATCATCATGAAACTTGCCAGAAATGTTTCCCATGAGTCAAGGGTGACCCTTATTGATTTTGGGGTCAAAATAAAGGTCATATAACTCTGATGATTGAAAATGGTTTTTGGTCATGTTGGAGCATGTAACTCACCTATTATCATGAAACTTGCCAGAAATGTTTCCCATGAGTCAAGGATGACCCCTAATAATTTATGAGTCAAAGGTCAAAGGACTCTGGTGATTTAAAATGGCTTCCAGATTATATTAGAGCGTGTTTTGCACCTTTTATCATGAAAATTGCCAGGAATGTTTCTCATGAGTTAAGGATGACCCCTAATGATGATGATTTTGGGGTCACAAGGTCAAGGTCATAAGATAGTCTATGAATCCCATGAGTCATTACAGACCATACACAATTCATGTAAATGATTCACACTTACATTTCCAGTTTTGCAATTCAGCATTTTGCATCTTTTGATGCTTTGGTTAAATAGGAGGGGGCGGGGGTAAAAATGCATTCAAACTTAGAATTGTGGAATGTAGCACAATTTTTATTTCATACTATAATGTATGTAATGACGTCTCCCCCATGCAAATCACAGAATTTCGAGATATTTGAGTCTGACAGGTTCGATCATACAGATTTACATCTCTTTTTGCCTTTGAAAACATGGAATGATATAGTCTCTATATCCATTCAATTTGGTGTTCTCTCATTTTTTAAACGTATCGGGAAATAACTATTTCATTTTTATTTTCACACAGGTAATATATGCCAGTTTGCGCAAACAAAACGGGCGGATTTGAGATTCGGTATATGTAAATGCTCCAAATGATATTTTGTACCAGACGGATCGAATTTCCATTCTGAACGACCTTTTAATCAAGCTGAACGCATTCAGCGTTATTTATTTGAAGGAAGTATTTGATATAATTCCTTACAAAACTTCGAGCATAATTGTGAATTTTAAACATACTTGAATATGGATTATTCTAGTTATTAAAGTACTTGTTAGATTTGCCATCTCATACACATGGATAGATATGTGGAAATATAATAAAATTGTAAGTACATTGGATTTTTTTTATGTCGAAAAAAATACGAAAGCTAAAGCAAGCTCTCTCTCTCTCTCTCTCTCTCTCTCTCTCTCTCTCTCTCTCTCTCTCTCCCATTTATAACAATGTTTAACGTATTCAAATTCAATTGCACCATTTAATTAACACATATAAATTTGCAGCGGCATGCACATTTCGAGTAAATCTATATTTACGTTTTACTGGTATATTTTAATGATGGCCAGTGCCAAGTACTAGTCTTGAATGACATTTCGCATAACTAGAGGAAATCTTTAATCTTACCTTGTAAAAAGGTGTTCTATTCTGTGGACCAGACAAGTGTAAGACCAGGAGAATAAATGAAACACCTAAAAGTAATTTCTTTTTATAACTAGAACGGTAAACTATATTATGATGCAACATATGAATAATTTTATTTTTGTTTTGTATTTATATATATATGATTTCGGAAAGTTATGTTCGATTGGAGGGGGAAATCCGTGTGATAAATATAGCAATCTACATGCAAGACATGTGCTATGAAAGAGTTTCTCGGAAATATATTTACAGTCTGACATGTAGGTATATTTGAAGACCTAGATAAATCGATCAAGGTCGCAAAGCTAGGTTAATCCACTTCCTTTTTTATTTTAGAAAAAAACGACTTAATAGCCTTTATTGATTGGCCAAGTATAAATGTTGCTATCTTGGATGTGGCATCAAGGATATAGGAGCGTTTTCCTGGAAAGCGGAAGATTAATTCCAAAGTTGTTCCTGAGTCGGTGTTATAAATAAAACATAAAATATGTAGATGTAGATATAATTATAATGATCAACCTTTTCATGCCATTTTTTAAAAGTTATCAATAGTCAAATATTCAAATGGAATGAGTCCAATAATCAAGGTTATGTACTACATGTACTGGTATATACAGAACTATATAAAGGTCAACATTCTAATAGAATTTCTTTTTTCAAAAGAGTTATCATTTCTCAAAATTTTAAAGGAATTTTTGGAATACGTCCCCGAATCACAATAAAATCAAATATAATTATGTAGATCTACCTATATTATGGTCAACTTTTTAGTCCCAGTTTTTTCTCCAAACATGCCAAAATTAATCAAATACTTCAATATTCAAAAGTATTATTGGAATACGGTTTCCGAGGTACTATGCTGTCATGTTAATGAATGGTTATATATATCATTCATGTACATGTATTATATTAATGAATAAATGTGCAACATATGTCGTACATGTTGAAGAAAATGTTCCTTTTATCTATATTTTATTACTCTATGCATGTATGAAATTTTGAGTTAAAAAATTTATATGTTGTATATGCACCATCTATGATATATGGACTAAACATGATTGGAGCTGCAACGATTCACAGCGATGCATCGACAATCGTGATTCTTACCTCTGACTCGAATCGTGAGACACGAAGTCAAAGAATCGAATTGAATCAAAAAGTTATATAAAGCATATAAATGTGTCCAATAATGAGAAAGGTGAACATCACAGGTGCTTTAATGTCACATGATGCATAAAAACAAATATTGGGATATACTATTTTAATTAGTTTGTTGCAATTTTTTTGACTTACAAGTAAGGTAAGATTTTCATATTTGGTCTCAAATTCAAGGAAAAATAACTCGAATCGTCAAAAATCGAATCGAGACTGTAAAATCGAAATCAAACCGAATGGAAAAGTGCCTGACTCGTTGCAGCTCTAAACATGATGCATACTACACCTTCACTTTACTCTGAATATGTATTCTACAGGTATCAAGGTCAAGATCAAAATGTCAACAGCCTGTAATTATTACACACTTACTTTACGTTGGATACCTTCTAGTTCGGAAATTTTCATTCAATTTCATTCCACAATGAATCCACAGTAAAACGAATTATACTAGATAAAAGATTTATGATAAATTGACGTGACCTTGCAACTATTCGTCTTTGAATTCAATTGTATTTGTTCGAGATTTAAGAAAAGAAGCTTTAAATAAATTGTTGTGAATTATTAAAAAAAAACGATATTCAAAAGTGTCAGTATCATGTCCATTATAAAATTATTTAATTCATATATTCTATTACATATTATAAAATATATTAAGTTCATGTGTGTCTGAAAATTTCACGCAAATGAGATAAAGAAGATCCTGACGACAATCTCTCAACAGCACTCACAATAGAGCACCAAATTGAGCATCGACGGACCCCTAGAGGTGGGACCAGGTACCCGGGAGGAGTAAGTACCCCCTGTTTGGCTAGCCTCACCCGCCGTCGATGTTCACGCACGAAACTTAAAACAATATCTTGAAAACATGCACTGTGTCTGAGGCATACTGGCATCCCGATTTTCTTATGTATCATATTATTTATCTCAACAGAAAAGAAAGCTTGAATAAATGTCAAAATGAATTTGTGAATGGAATAATACGAATACTAAGGTACATGTATGGAGGTAATGGAATGGACATTAAACATTATAATTATACTTCAAACATTTTGTCAAACATAACTCTTCTCTAAAGATATAACACGTGTACAATTATCCTTGTATTCGAAATCATACCAATCGTGTAATTTTAATGCATTATTCCCGCTCGTCTGCTTTATTACGGAAGCGTAGTGCCAGATAAAACTATTCGTTATCTTTTTTTCTGTAAAATTTACACTTTTGTCTGTAAATGTTACACTTTTAAGTGTAAATTTTGCAAATTTTTCCACATAAAAGTGTAAAATTTACAGAAAAAGGTGTAAAATTTACATCTTTATGTGTAAATAACAAAAAAAAAGTATCAAAATGGCACCAATACGCTACCGTAGCTTTATACATTTTCAACTGCTCTTTTTTTCTGCAATTGCTACGCATACTTAGCGTAAGCGAAAAGGGGAAGTGATAAAATAAATGCAGTGAAGTGACGATTTGTAGGAACGAAGTTGTAATATGCAGTGAAGCTAATTAAGTGACGGTTCGAAGAGAAAAAAAGTTACAATATAAATTCAGTTGCTAGAAAGTAAATTTCTTCCTAAATTTGCATCGTAATTTGAAGTTCGCTTCTTCAAAATGTCACTTCGTTTATTCACATCCGATTCACTACTTCGCTAATTCGCGCTTATACAGTTTGATACTCGAAGAAACATTTTCTTTATTTCGTTGATATGTTCAAGGTTTTTTAAGCTCTACAGCGATCCTTTTGGAGGCATTGCTATACTTTTCGCGTCATCGACAGCAAAGAAGCGAATTAGCGAAATGACGACGTGAGAAGCGAAGTGAAGATGCAACGAAACGAAGTGACTATGCAGTAAAGCGAAGTGACAATGCGAAAAAATAATAATAACGGAAGTAACAATGCCAAGTTGCTAGTAGGTAAAGGAGCTATAAAGATAAGACGTAAAATCTGCCCTGAAAAGAAATTTCAAAATGCGAATATCTAGAAAAATTTTCTGTCAGGTTGGATAAATTATTTAAAATATAAGACCGATTTTGAGGTCAAAATAAGTGTTTTTCCGATAGAAATCAATGGAAAACGGGAAAGCTGTTCTACAAACTTTGTCCCCCTCAGTTCAAAATGCCACCTTCACCAAAGCTGTATATCAATAAATCAAATTTCCCGGCCAAATGAGGTTTTGAACCGAGGCGGGGGGGGGGGGGGGGGGGGGGGCAATAATGTCCCACAGGCGAAAAACGAAAAAGGGGAAATGGATGGCTATTTTAGAATCAGTCTTTAGAGCGGTAAAATATATTAAAATTGCCTCTTTTTTTCTTTAAATATCATGTAACAATCTATTCAGAGTGTGTTCCGATCAAATCTAGGAAGGAAAGTTGTCTATTTCTACTCTGTGCGTATATCGCGCCTGAAAACTACCGTTTTTGAACTTTGCCGATTATATTGATATAATAACTCAATGTTAATTTCTCTTATCAATGTATTTCTCTTATCAATAATAACTCAATGTTAATTTCTCTCATCGAATTCTATGTTGAAAAGGTACAGAAGCATACACGTAATAAATATCAAATTTGTGTAAAATTATGCCCTTTCTTTTTGTAAATTTTCGCTCGATATTCGACGTTTTTACCCATAATTATACATCTTTCATCAAATTTATTTCAGTAAAATACCTGCTAGGAATATTCTAATACTTCATATTTTAATCCTGGCCAACTTTTTTCCTAAAATAGAAGGACAGCGCACGAGAAATAATCAAGTGATTTCAGGGCTAAATCAAACCCTTATCTTAACAGCTCCTTTTATATATAAATTAATTCTTCTTTATTTTCATCGTAACTTCGCTTCGTCTTTGTTTAACCCGACAAAGCATCCAGATGTGACTTAGGAGGACATTCAATTTTCTTTTAGATAAAACAAAAGTACATTGTCAAAATGCAAGAGGTTACATTTACTTTCATTGCTGATTGCCTCCTTTGTCTTCATTTCTTAAAAAAAAATGAAGGTTGAAATAAGTAAACAAATAAATAACTGAATTACCAAAGCAATTCAGGAGTTAGGCCAAAGGGAAGTTGTTTCGATTTATTTCGAACGGCATGCTGACCGAATATTTGTATATTGCAGCTACTCATTTTGAGAATTGGATTTCTGCTTCTGATAATAAAAGAGCTCAATCATGATAATTTTCAAACATCTAAATATAAATTTCCCTCATACCAGGCGCGTGATCTTTGCATGGTTAAATTAATATTCAATCAATGGTATTCTTGGAAAACGGAAGTTGCTTTGTAGAAAAATTTTAATTGAAAATATACCAGCGTCATTTCATAATACAGACGACCTTCACACTTTGAGATCTAGTTCATTTCCTGTACATAAAGGTAATTTTGACCTTAATACATCTCGATAAAGTTTTTTTGGCTGATCGATCCAAACTTAATTGATTCAGAGGACTACTGTGGGTAATACAGCATCGGTTACCACTTTCACGAAAATTTTAAGAAAAATGTCTTGAATTCGTAACTGTTGGCATTGAATAAAAGGTTCAAAGTTTTTTTCATGTAGATTTCATAACTGCATGATGACAAATATGGATAATGACCTTATCCTCATTCACAGTACTAAAAAGAAATTCAGAGTTATTCAATCCATGCTTGTATGGGTCAGAATTTTAAAAGAAACTGTCAGTATGTTTTGCAAAATTTATGGAAAGTCTTTAAAACTACTTAATGAAAGTGCAAATATTGACCTTAAAGTTATTTGGTATTAAACTTGTAAACAATCGATATATAAGTACATGTACCGGATGGCTGTGAAATGTAAATACCGTATGATCGCAGAGTAGGAACATCACCGTCAAGCCAAGGGAATTTAGATTTACTATGTTGAATAAAATAATCTTATCTTTTGTCGTGATGCAAAAACAAAAACAAAAACAATTGATAATTATGATAATAATAATAAAAAAACAAAACAAAACAAAACAAAAAACATTCATTCATTAGTCTGTGAGTCGGATTGATTTCTTTTAATTTAAAGAAATGAAAAAGAAAAAAAAATCTGCATTTTTTTTCGTTAGCGTTCACAATTTTGATTGATGGATTCGCATGAACAACAATATGATGTATTTTGAAATATCATTGACAAGCTTTTAAAGAGGAAGAGGGGCTGGAGCTAAAATTGTCTGGACAGACCTTGAATGTTTTTCAAAATTCTTTTTTTTTTAAATAAATTCATCTACAAACTTCTTTGGAACATAAATATAACATGTTGGCAAACATGTACATTTTTAAAGCTTATTCGACGTCGCATTTTGGATTTTCATAGCAAATTAATCAAAAACATTTTTTAAAGGCCTTACATCATGTTCATTGATTCTAATTAAAGTCTCTTAGTTGTTGTTATTTATACTGCTTGTATTGAATAACTACATATTTAAAGGTTTTGAAATGGCTTTTCAGATACGATGTATTGAATGTTTTAAAAGTTCAGCACGTATGATTATCATTATAATATAACTAGAATAATTCTGCTTTTACGAGGGAATTGTGATTTTCTAAACATATTTACACGTAGTTCAGGAGATCAATAGAAAATGTAATTAGATATCAGTATAAAAGTATTGGATAGATACATAGAAACCAGGTCATTAATAATTGAATCAATATTTAGATTAAACGAATACACCGTATATAAGGTAATACCCCGTTCGTCTTCTAAATAACAAAAAATGCCTTTTTTTGTATAATTACAGTGACAAAGTACGTAAATTGTTTGACAGAAAAATCACCATATTGCAGAGTTAAGAAGTTTTAACATTGAAAGTGTCAATGGTTCCTCTTCTTTCTTTGGACGTATAGATTCATTCTCGAATTCAAAAGAAAGTAATGAAAGAAGCAAACAGTATATATTTTCTCTCGTTATCTGAAATTTTGCCTTCTTGCATCTGATTGCAACTGGTAAGAAATGACATTACCTATCCTCATTATGAGCGGATTTTGACGGGAGAGATTCGGCATTATCACTCCCCCACCTCTCCTTAGAAAAAGTGTATTTGTTCAGATTTCAACAATTTCTCAAAACCATTTGAAGGCTACAAATGTTTTAGGTCTCTAATATAATATTACTTGAAGATTGTATAATTTACCAATATCAATTAATAAGAATCAATATTTCAAAATTTGGGTCAACATTGAAGAAGAGATATATCTCAATCAACCTTCAATCTTAAACACCAGAAAGAATTCAAAACCATGCGAAACATTCTGCAAAGATTGAAATAAGATCAGGTGCCCGAGTAGAGTAAGCTTCTCCTGTTTGCTGAAGAGTTTTCTCAACAACATTTACTACTTTTATTTAATTTTGCAAATTCCAGGGGGGGGGGGGGGTCCGAACTGTAACTGACATCCGAACATCCTCTGTTATTCCTCTCTTCTCTAGAATTAGCAAATAAAAAATATTCAAAGTTTCACTGCTTGGTCGTTCAAAGTATATGGCCTGAACATCCCTTCATCGCCTGCTTATGGCGTGTTCATATCTCAGTTGATACGCTATGCCAGAGCAAGTACCAAATATACGGATTTTGTTCTGAGAGCTAGGCGTCTTTCAGATAAGCTTCTCAGTCAGGGATATGTTTGTGACCGACTAACATCGTCACTGAGGAAGTTCTACGGTCGATATGGGTAACTCGTCATACACTATGATGTCCCACTATCCAGAATGGTGGATGATATTCTGTCATAGACCATTTGAACCATCCAACCAAAGATTGTACTCTATATCTTCCAAAATGGAAGTAACCGGATGTGACAGTTCTACCGAATTGAAGCGACGGGTGTTGCATGCAAGCAGGAGATGCTTACTCTTCCTGGGCACCTGGTCTCACTCTCATATCGGGAGTTCGCTTCTTTTCATATGGTGGAGGTTTTTGTTTTTGTTTGCTTTGGTTCCTGTTTTGTCCTGATTTTGTATGCCTTCGGTTTCTGATTTTCTGAATTATTGATTTTGTACTGTAGACAGGGATATGGTCATTATCCATATTTGTCATTCAAGCCATACAAAACAACAGGATTGGGGATTTATAGCTTCATTAGTACGACAGCTTAAGCATTGTGCCTTCGAGCGATATTATCAATCAGATAATTGCAACCACAATGCAAAAATATAAATGTAATATGCTCTCGAGAACGTCTTTATTTTTAAACATCTTTTTTTAGACACAAATCTTGAGAAAAATTGAATTTATCAAATATTTTTCGAAAACGAGAAAAATATGTGAGGCTTGAAACAAGGAAGTTCTATAACAAAGGTGAAGAGATGCGAAGTAGACATAAGATAAAATCATACAGAATTATTGCACTATAAGAGAAATAGAAAAACTTATCGCATTGCAATCTAGAAGTACACAATATGTGAATTTCAATAAACAATGCATGTATTATCAGTCATGTTTGAGGCCGAAAGAAGGGGGAATCCAAATACTTAATTTATGACGAGGGCTGATTGATGTATTGTGAGCCTCGGTTTTCTGGGATGCAGAAGGTATTCTGTTGATATGATATCTTCAAAAAGTACAAACAATCAATGGCACATACTATGCTCCACTTCTGATACAGTTACGGGAAATGTTAAATTTAAGCGCCGCCGAAAGTTCACTAGTTAAAGGTGTGTTGTTCCATCATGACAATGCTCATTTTCACAAGTATGTCACTGCAATGGCTGCCATTTACATAATGTATGATTGTGGCATTAATTCTATTGAGGATCCATTTTAAATAACTGATCTTGCTCCATCAGATCCTTATCTTTTCCCAAAACTAAAAGCAGCTATTTCTGGCACCCACTTTCAGTCCGATGATGATCATACTTTCAGTGGATGGCTTTCTGACCAGTCAAGATACTGTAAACGTGTAAATTTTCGCGTTTTTCAGGATTGTATAATGATTGCGAAAATAACCCCCGCTTGAAATATCTTTTATTCACATCCGATTCACAACTTAATTCGCTAATTCAGATATTTGCTTATGCAGTTTGAAACTCGAAGAAACATTTTCTTTATTTCGTCGATATGTTCAAGGTTTTTTAAGCTCTACAGCGAGCGATCCTTCTGGAGGCATTGCTATACTTTTAGCGTATTCGACAGCAAAGAAGCAAATTGGCGAAATGACGACGCGAGAAGCGAAGTGAAGATGCAAAGAAACGAAGTGACTATGCAGTGAAGCGAAGTGACAATGCGACAAAAATAATAATAACGGAATTTACAAGGCCAAGTTGCTAGTAGGTATAGGAGCTGTAAAATTACACGTAAAAAAAAAACACGTGAAAAGAAATTTCAAAATACGAAAATCTAGAGAATTTTTAGGTAAAAATAAGAACTAAATTGGTCCAGATATAAATGTTCTTTCAGGTTGGATAAATTATTCAAAATATAAGACCGATTTTTAGGTCAAAATAAGCGGGGTTTTTTTCGATAGAAATCAATGGAAAACGGGAAAGCTTTTCTATTAGAGAGGTTTAGTCACAAGCGCGACGTGTACGTATGACGTCATCGCTTCCTGCGATCTTTGATCAAATGACATCATGACGTGACGTATAGCTACACGTTATGGACGTGTGAACAACGCCCTACACGTAATGACAGAACGGGTAACTTTTTTGAAAACTTCCACACTTATCATTGATCGAACTTCCAGATTTCGGTGTTATAAAACACGTTTAGGATTCTAACTTTCCTTACGTCGAGGTTTTAAGAATCTCGATGTACATTTCTCGAAGATTAAACTGATTGAGAAGAAACTAGCTACAAGTACACCTTCCAACATAGCTTTAGCTAGACCTTCTCCGGTTCGTACGTATAACTAAACGACGTCTTCGGATTGTGACGTCAAACGATGACGTGTACTTGTAAGTCATACGTACACGTTGAGAGCACTTGTAACTAAACCTCTCTATTGTCCCCCTCGCTTCGGAATGCCACCTTCACCAAAGGTGTATATCAATAAAACAAATTTCCCTGCCAAGTGAGGTTTTGAACCGATGCGGGGGGATAATGTCCCACAGGCGAAAAACGAAAAAGGGGAGATGGATGACTATTTTAGAATCAGTCTTTTGAGGGGTAAAATAGGCTTAGAAATTGCCTTTTTTCTTTTAATATAATGTAACAAACTTTTCAGAGCGTATTCCGATCAATAGGAAGGGAAGTTGTCTATTTCTACACTGAGCGCATTATCGACTTTAAACTATCGTTTTTGGACTTTGCCGATTATATTGAGTTAATAACTCAATGTTAATTTCTCTTATCTTATTCTAACAATGTTGAAAATATACAGAAGCATAATAAATATCAAATTTGTGTAAAATAATGCATTTATTTTTGTAAATTTTCGCTCGGTATTCGACGTTTTCTCTAATCAGTACCCCCTACCTCTTCAACCCGTAATTGTACATCTTTCACCAAATTTATCTAAGTAAAATACCTACTAGGAATATTGTAACACTTTATATTTTATTTTTTTTAACTGGCCACCTTTTTCCTAAATTAGAAGGACAGCGGACGAAAAATATTCAAGTGATTTCAGGGCTAAATCAAGCCCATTTCTTAACAGCTCCTTTCTTTTTTATTTTCATCGTAACTTCGCTTCGTCTTTGTTTAATATACATTTTAATACTCGACAAAGCGTCGAGATGTGACTAAGGATGACAATCAATTTTCTTTTAGATAAAACAAAAGTACATTGTCAAAATGCAAGAGGTTACATTTACTTTCATTGCTGATTGCCTCCTTTGTCTTCATTTCTTTTCAAAATAAATGAAGGTTGAAATATGGAAACAAATAAATAACTGAATTATCAAAGCAATTCAGGAGTTAGGCCAAAGGGAAGTTGTTTCGATTTATTTCGAACGGCATGCTGACCGAATATTTGTATATTGCAGCTACTCATTTTGAGAATTGGATTTCTGCTTCTGATAATAAAAGAGCTTAATCATGATAATTTTCAAACATCTAAATATAAATTTCCCTCATACCAGGCGCGTGATCTTTACATGGCTTAATTAATATTCAATCAATGGTATTCTTGGAAAACGGAAGTTGCTTTGTAGAAAAATTTTAATTGAAAATATACCAGCGTCATTTCATAATACAGACGACCTTTACACTTTGAAATCTAGTTCATTTCCTGTACAGAAAGGTAATTTTGACCTTAATACATCTCGGTAAAATTTTTTTTGGCTGATCGATCCAAACTTAATTGATTTAGACTACTATTTTAGGTAATACAGCATCGGTTAGCACTTTCACGAAAATTTTAAGAAAAATGTCTTGAATTCGTAAGTGTTGGCACTGAATAAAAGGTTCAAAGTTTTTTCCATGTAGATTGCATACATGTAATTGCATGATGACAAATATGGATAATGACCATATCCTCATTCACAGCACTAAAAAGAAATTCAGAGTTATTCAATCCATGCTTGTATGGGTCAGAATTTTATAAGAAACTGTCAGTATGTTTTGCAAAATTTATGGAAAGTCTTTAAAACTACTTAATGAAAGTGAAAACATTGACATATAAGTTACTTGGTATTAAATTTGTAAATAATCGATATATAAGTACATGTTCTAGCGTACCAGATGGCTGTGAAATGTAAATACCGTATGATCGCAGAGTAGGAACATCACCGTCAAGCCAGGGGAATTTAAATTTACTATGTTGAATAAAATAATCTTATCTTTTGTCGTGACGCAAAAACAAAAACAATTGATAATTATGATAATAATAATAAAAACAAAACAAAACAAAACAAAACAAAAAACATTTATTCATTAGTCTGTGAGTCGGATTGATTTCTTTTAATTTAAAGAAATGAAAAAGAAAAAAAAAATCTGCATTTTTTTTCGTTAGCGTTCACAATTTTGATTGATGGAAAGATGATGTATTTTGAAATATCATTGACAAGCTTTTAAAGAGGAAGTGGGGCTGGAGCTAAAATTGTCTGGACGGACCTTGAATGTTTTTCAAAATTCTTTTTTTTTAAAGAAATTCATCTACAAACTTCTTTGGAACATAAATATAACATGTTGGCATACATGTACATTTTTAAAGCTTATTTAATGTCACATTTTGGATTTTCATAGCAAATTAAACAAAAAGAATTTTTAAAGGCCTTACATCATGTACATTGATTCTAATTAAAGTCTCTTAGTTGTTGTTATTTATACTGCTTGTATTGAATAACTACATATTTAAAGGTTTTGAAATGGCTTTTCAGATACGATGTATTGAATGTTTTAAAAGTTCAGCACGTATGATTATCATTATAATATAACTAGAATAATTCTGCTTTTACGAGGGAATTGTGATTTTCTAAACATATTTACACGTAGTTCAGGAGATCAATAGAAAATGTAATTAGATATCAGTATAAAAGTATTGGATAGATACATAGAAACCAGGTCATTAATAATTGAATCAATATTTAGATTAAAAGAATACACCGTATATAAGGTAATACCCCGTTCGTCTCCAAAATTACAAAGAAAATGCCTTTTTTTGTATAATTACAGTGACAAAGTACGTAAATTGTTTGACAGAAAAATCACCATATTGCAGAGTTAAGAAGTTTTAACATTGAAAATGTCAATGGTTCCTCTTTTTTCTTTGGACGTATAAATTCATTCTTGAATTCAATAGAAAGTAATGAAAGAAGCAAACAGTATTTATTTTCTCTCGATATCTGAAATTTTGCCTTCTTGCATCTGATTGCAACTGGTAAGAAATCACATTAACTATCCTCATTATGAGCGGATTTTGACGGGAGAGATTCGGCATGATCACTTGTCCCCCCCCCCCCCCCTCCTAAAAAAAGTCTATTTGTTCAGATTTCAACAATTTCGCAAAACCATTTGAAGGCTACACATATTTGAGGTCTGTAATGTAATATTACCAGAACATATTCACATAAAATTGTATTATCAATATCAATCAATAAGAATCAATATTTCAAAATTTGGATCAACAATGAAGAAGAGATTTATCTTAATCAACCTTTAATCTTCAACAACAGTATGAATTCAAAACCATACTAAACATTCTGCAAAGATTGAAATAAGATCAGGTGCCCGAGTAGAGTAAGCATCTCCTGTTTGCTAGCAACATCCATCATCATAGCCGTGCAGAAAAAGGGAAAAAAAAAACAGTGAAGACACCTTTGTCATTTATTGTAGTATTTAGGTTACCATTTTTCGAAAACTAGAACATATGTAAGGCTTGAAACAAGGAAGTTCTATAACAAAGGTGAAAGAAAGGAGGGGATCTCCAACAACACCTAGTTGCAGCATCAACAGCAACCTCCCAAAACACCCACTGTAAAACACAAAAATGACACGCACAGAAAGAGACGCAGTAGTACAATGAACGTCAAATCACAGAAAAACATAAAACACAAATGACTACACATAAACCAACGAGACCAATGGGCAAACGGTGCCGACTTAGGACGGCCATCTGCCTCGTCAGTAGCAGACGGTGTGGTTATCCTGGATTACGTGCGCACAACCCTCCCACTATTCCGATTACCCAGAGGTCTCGAAGAACGTACAATTGTGGTGTAAAACAACCTCCTCACTGTCAGGTGACCACACACAAACAAGACCGCAAGACGCAGGGGCCCAAGCAACACAGATGAATATGTAAATTGATATAAAAAGAGGGCATGCGTAATACGACCTGTGCTCTGCCGGCTGTAGTGAAGAGATGTCAAGTAGACATTAGATAAAATCATACAGAATTACTCATTTCAAAATTTCTGAAAGATCTGGATAAAAGGCATACATTGATAAGAATACTGTTTTTGCCATTGCATATAAGAGAAACAGAAAAACTTATCGCATTGCAATCTAGAAGTACACGATATGCGAATTTCAATAAACAATGAATGTATTATCAGTCATGTTTGAGGCCGAAGAAGGGGGAATCCAAACACTTAATTCATGACGAGGGCTGATTGATATATCGTTGGCCTCGGTTTTCTGGGATGCAGAAGGTATTCTGCTGATTTATTTTCTTCAAAAAGGACAAACAATCAATGGCACATACTATGCTTCACTTCTGACACAGTTACGGGAAAATGTTAAGTTTAAGCGCCGCGGAAAGCTCATTCGTTAAAGGTGTGTTGTTCCATAAGGACAATGCTTCTATTCACAAGTCTGTAACTGCTACGGCTGCCATTTATGATTGTGGCTTCAATTTGATAGAGCATCAACCTTAATCAGACTTTTGTTTATTCCCAAAACTCAAAGCAGCTTTTTCTGGCACCCACGTTCAGTCCGTTGATAACGTCATACTTTCAGTGGATGGCTTTCTTTCTGATCAGTCAAGTAAACGTGTACATTTTCGCGTGGGTAATTTTAGCGTTTTTCAGGATTGTACAATGATCTCGAAAATTACCCCCACGTGAAAAATACAACCAGTATATTAGATATAAGGAATAATGAAGCTTTCGCCAAAATTATCCCACGTGTATTGTTGCAATGGCCTTTTCGCGAAAATTTCCCCCAGCGAAAATGACAACGTTTACAGAAAGGAGTTAATTAAAATATTGAGGCCCTTAAACATCGGTGGCAACAGTGTATAGATACTGAAGGGGGTTATATAGAAAAATAATGCCAAATGTCTGATAAAATTCAAATCCATCAATACGAGGCTCACAACATTTCAATCAGCCCTCGTAATTATGACCAATAATATGCGATTATGATCGCCTTCTAATACAATAGATAATGATCTAGATATCACTTCTAGTATTTGGACACTTTGTTATCCTCTTTTTATACGTTCCAAAAACAGTATGATATCTAATAAGACAAATTTTAAAAACAAAACATAAAACAAATATGTTGGATAGATTTTTATTAGCTTCTAGAAATTCAATATGAGATAAGGATTTCTGTTTACGGTCGGCATGTGGATAATAAACATTTTTAGAATATGAAAATACCTTCGTACTAGACCTGTTTATTTCAATGAAGCGATTAATATTTATTCTACAGTTGCTTGCAGATCAATTCAAAAATTAAAAATTATGCAAACGTCATAACATAGACGGCCGGTAAACCTTGACATCTGGCTCATTCCAACTACATGTATTATCAATAAAGAAAAAAATCATTATTATGTGAAACGGATTGATCTCTTTTCATATTATCCATAGATATTCTTATTCCTGACGTGACTTGATTGCAGTTTAAAACAAAAACAGTTGGCGTACGGAATATCGATATATACAGAAAAGGGAACTATCGCATGCATAATGAAATATGTTTTGCAATATTATCGATTATGCTTATGACCATAAAATTCCAGAAGGAGGTTTGTGTGTGTAAGTGCTAAGAGTGGCAGTAAGATAATATAAGCGTACATGTAAAGTTTAAATAAGGCTGAGGTAACATTTGGGAATTTTCAAGGCAAATTAAAGAAAATGAGAAAAAAAAAACCATTAATCACCCCGCCCGGCATATTTCACATATAAAAGTAATTATAAAATATACTACTGAAAGTATGTCCTTATCTATATATATATGAATTTAAGTGTATATTTGAATTTTCAGGGGACATATATCTGCACATAATCTAAATCCAAGAAAGGAAAAATTGATTCTCTGTAATTGTTTTCCTTAAAATGTCCAGAAATCACATGTGTGACGGACACACGACTGGACGGACATGTTCATCACTATGATGACATTTTGTAAGCATTTGAGTGACTTTATATTCAGAGGCTTTTCAAATACGATGTTTTGACTTATTTTAATGTTCTGAGAGCCAGGCGTCTTTCAAATAAGCTTCTCAGTCAGGGATATGTCAGACTAACATCGTCAATGAGGAAATTCTACGGTTGATACATGGAACTCGTCATACACTATCATACACTATGATGTCCCATAGTCCAGATTGGTGGATGATATTCTGTCTCAGACCATTTGACCATCCAACCACAGAGTGTACTTGTATCTTCCGAAATGGAAGTAACCGGGTGTGACAATTCTACTGAATGGAAGCGACGGATGTTGCATGGATGCAGGAGATGCTAACTCTTTCTGGGCACCTGGTCTAACTCCCATATCGGGAGTTCGCTTCATTTCATATGGTTGAGGTTTTTGTTCGTTTGCTTTGGTTCCTGTTTTATCTTCATTATGTATGCCTTCGGTTTATGATTTTTTGAATAATTGATTTTGTACTATGTATAGGGATTTGGTCATTATCCATATTTGTCATTGTATGATTGTAATTAAAATATACAAAGACTTACGAAATCAATGGAATCTTGATTTTTTATGTAAATTTACACGTCATTATTCCTTTCAAAAAGGCAATCAATAGAAAAAAATTAAGATGTCAACATTAACAAAGTGATGCGATATTGCATAGTATTCATGTTGATACCAGGTAAAAGATAACTGAATCAATATATGGTTCTTTTTCTGAGATTAATGGAAATTTTTTAAGTTGACGTACTTCGGACTTCACACTCCGGACTTCGAACTTTAGGGGTCATACGAAAGAAATCAAGTGCATTCAAAAATGCAAAATATGAACACACAATAGAAGAAATTACGCTTGAGATCTTTAAATATGTATATTCATACATAAAATTAAATAAATTCTCACATAACGTATTCTAGGTTCATGGGGATAACATCAACAATTTACCTTTGTGACATAGTCCCCCCAAGTGCGGTGTCCGAAGTCCGCGAACAAGAAAAATGTCCAATAGAATATAGCACCACTTTGAGTTTCGGATAGAAAAATATCAGTCAAGGGTGGGATTGATAAAGTACGTCAATCGTCATTCGGTATTTTTTAACATAACTTTCGCAGTCTTTGGCCAAATTTCATTGTTTAGATTGAGGATCACTGACGAGGGTTTAGTACGCGGAACGTGCATGTCTTTTCAATGCTGCAAATTTATCTGTTCTTAAATGATGCTATGCATTTGAAGACGCAACATCAGGTAGCAATACTGCAACTAACGGCTATTTGAAATTCTCTTACATTTAGAAATCCCTCTGACAACAGACCCATGTGAAGTCCTACATATAAAATCATCTTTCCGCGAAAGAGCAAGTACTGAACAAACTCGGATTCATTTGATCTGCAAAAAGTAGAGCACAGGTGCCTTTGGTGCTCTATTGTGACTGCTGTTGAGATAATTGTCAGGATCTTCTATAGCAATATTATAGAACCGTAAATTTTTGGGGAGGGTCTTCGGGTCGATACATTAATATTATAAAAGTATCGATCAAGAATCTTCTTTGTGAGATGTTCAATTGGGACAAAGGAGGGGATCTCCAACAACACCAGGTTGTAGCACCCACAGGAAAAGTTCACTTTGGAGTTCGCTTCTTTTCATATGGTGGAAGTTTTTCTGTTTCTTTGTTTCCAGTTTTATCCTGATTTTGTATGCCTTCGGTTTATGATTTTCTGAATTATCGATTTTGTACTGTGTATTGTACATTTTACGGTGGTCTTGTTTGTGTTTGTTCATCTAACAGTGAGGAGGTTGTTTTACACCATATTTGTACGTTCCATAGCAATGTAGCATTTCCACAATTTTCTAAAGAAAGCAAAATTTCTCTAAAAATGTTATCAGTCAGAATGTCATAATTTTGATGAAATCTCCATCTGAATACTTTTTACAAGAATTTGAATATGTTTTACTAGTACTGTAATTTAGAACATCAGTATAATGAAATATCAGACTTGCATATAAATGAAATATTTTGTTTTACGTCACGACCTTTTTTTTTTCTAACTAATACTATTCCGCCAGTCATAAAAACACACAAACACATGATCAATATAAAAGAAGAAGATTAAGACGGAAAACAAAAGGAAAATATGTTCATTCTTTTAAGGAGGTTGATTACTCGCGATCTGACTTTATTAAGAAATATCGCTATAATCTCCTGATATTAATGACGGTATATAGAAATTTTATAGTATTCAAGATCATTCACTTATACTTTTTTATCTGAAAAATGCATATTTATGTGTATGGTTTTTTCAGCAATCCTCCTCAAGGTACCAGCCACCCGAGGACGTAAAACGAAATATTTAATTTGTTATTGCCTTATAATAGTTATTGCAGTAATAATTTTAGAAGAAATTACTCAACAATCAGAATTTTCAAAGTCCTTAGGGGTTCTGACCTCCGACCCCCTACCCCTTTCCCCCTCATCTCTTGACCTAGCAAAAACAATTACCTTTTGTTTTAGGTTTCACGGCTTGATCATTTAATGGTATGGACTTTTAAGCAAACCTACCATCACAAATTTTTGGCATTTTTCAGTTATCATAACTCTGTCAGCTTGTGTGTTGTGCACTCGAGTGATAAATTCAATCGGACAGTTGAATCCCATTTATTACATTTGCATAAAGTAAATGTCATAGGCTCTCAAGGACTAAACGAGGAAGTTACCATTTTTAAACATCTCTTTTCAGAAAAAGAAATGTTCCGAAGAAAATTAAATTTCGAATAACTGTTTTTCGGAAACCACTGACAACGAATCTTATTTGCATTAACTTCAGACAAGGAAGTTGCATAACTAACATTGTTTCAATAGTAATACACTTTACCTTCTTGAAGAAAATTTCAAATCAATTAAGGAGGTCCAGGACAGCCAGACTTAAATAAAGATCTTATCATTTAATTTTCCTAAAAATTATAAATGTTAATAATGGAAACATACTTTTTCTACATGCAAAGTTTCATCACTTTTTACCGTTAGTTTTGAAGCTACGAACGTTTATAAATACCCATTGAAAGCCCCAAAATGGGCCGTAAATGTGACTTTAAGATTAACACACTTTAGGTAATGAAAAACATTTACAAATCTTCTGTAGAGGCAGAAAATTAACAAGATCTGTATTTTTCATTTAGATATGATGTGGACAATTGGATATGAAAGAATTATAAATGATTACTCAGACTTTTAAAAGAAATTGTCGAAAGGAGATAAATTAATGTCTATTTTCAGAACATCTTTGAGTTGTTAATTTTTAATAATTAAGTCCGTTTATTTGAAACCCTATCATTTACTTTCCATAAAAACTTGATATTATCTTTTTTATATGTCAAGTTCAACACCGATATGTTCCTATTGAAATTTGACCGTCAGTTTTTAAGTTATAGTGATTTTGATACCCCCTCCCCCTTATTTGTAGGTTACCTATTAGAATGCTGACGTTCTTGCGAAAAACGCTCCAACGTCGCTGTTCTATCAGAGATGTTTCGTTTAAGGACGAACTTAACGAACCCTAACATAAACGAACTTAAGAGTACGTAAAGGCAGATAAAACAGGGAGCAGTTATTATATGAACATCATATACCAAAATTGATATGATTAGCATTTATTTGAAATATTGAATAAACTTTACCTCCCAGACCCTAATAGTCTTGATCTAAAGGCGACATAAGACGAAATGAAATCATAGGTCAATACCATTGTGATGATTATTGTTCAGTTAAGATGAATTTTCTGTACAAGTTAAAAGAATACTCTAAATACTTATTGTCGCACTCGACATTAGATTCTCAGCGCAGAAATAATATCATTAACGATGCTGTGTCTAATTAGAAAATGATGAACTTCTACAAAAGGTATTTTGACTAAATTCGGATCATATAATTGCAGTATTATAAAATTCTTATAGGAAAGAAAATAGAAATTGGCCTTTCAGTATTATGTAGGGGTCATCTCAAAGATAATGGCATCTTACAATCGCGCCATGGTACATTGTAATCAAAATATCGTTGGGTTTTTGTTATCGTGAAATTGTGTCATTCTGACATATACCGAGATCATAGCATCATGATATCGTCGTCATATCGCAGTAGTTAAAGCGCAAGTGTACTAGCCCCATCTGCGCTGTTACGATGGCGATGATACTTTGGTAAGATTTCGATAATTTGATTGACAATAGTACGATGTAACGATGGCGATATTGTAATTGCGTTGATATGATATAAGGATGGCAATGCCACGATGATTATCATACTATGGCGAAGATCCGAGGGCGAGAGAACAATGACAATGAGAACAATGCGATTAATCAATTGCAATTTGGATATTTCGGTGGCCATAGAACAAATTACGATGACGATAATGCGACGAAACGATAGCGATCAAGACAGAAGTACGATTTTGTGATTGCGAAGATAAGATATCGATGACAAGATAATACGATGCGATGAAGCAATCATAATAATTCGATTGATTGTACGATGTAACGATTGCGATAAAACAATGACGATGATGTACTTTTACAATTAAGACTGCGATATGTCGATGGAGATAGAACAACATTACGATAGTGATAATGCGATAATACAATAGCGATAGCGACTGTAGTAAGATTTTGTTATTGCGACGATAAGATATCGACGATACGATGCGATACAAATAGTTCAATTGACCCCCCCCTCCACTCTTGTAATTAATACTTTTTTCCGGAAGTAGAATGAAAAATGTTTCTTCTTGTATTAATGAAAAAATATTTTTTAAGAAAGATCTACATACATGTAATTGATTTATTGGGCTAATTTTACCACATGTACATGTACTAACAAAATAAGAAAACAATCCGTCATTGTTAACTGAATGAAAAGAGGTAAAATGTTCTGTCATGTTTTTGTTATGTTTCTTTCTCGTCGGTTTATGTGTAGTCTTTTGTGTTTGATGTTTACATGTCATGTGTCTCTTTTCCGTCTCGTGCTGTACTCGTCTTTTGTGTTTTTGCATCGGGTGTTTTGGTGTTTTACTGTTGATGCTGCAACGGGTTTTTGTTGGAGATCTCCTCCCTTCTTTTTGTTTTGTGTGTGTTTTGTAAAGAAAAGGTGAAACCCATGCGCCTTGAAATAAAATTAATATATATAAGTAAGTAAAACAAAGGAGGGGATATCCAACAACACCAGATTGCAGCACCAACAGCAAGACCCCAAAACACCCAATGCAAAAACACAGAGCAGACAAGCACAGAAAGAGACGCAAAAGGGATAAGGAACGTAAACGCATAACACAGAAACATAAAACACAAAGGACTACACATAAACCAACGAGACCAATGGGCAACTGGTGCCGACTTAGGACGGCCATCTGCCACGGAAATAGCAGAAGGTGCGGTTATCCTGGATTACGTGCGCACAACCTCCCATTTTTCCGATTACCCAAAGGTCTCGAAGAACGAACAATTGTGGTGTAACACAACTTCCTCACTGTCAGATGACCACACACAAACAAGACCGCAAAACGCAGGGGTCCAAGCAACACAGATGAATATGTAAATGAATATAAAAAGAGGGCGCACGTAATACAATCCGTGCTCTGCCGCCGCGAGCTCATGTATGTTATCACCCGAGGAGTTCGATTGACATTCAGAGATGACAGGTGGTCGGGGCCCTGTCTTCTCTAAAGAGCTTTGTTCAGGGCCCGTCATGGAGTCCCGTCGTCACAGTCAAGTTTTAAGAATGCGCTGTTACAAAACTGTAGATTGGTCAAGTACCAAGCTGTCCGTCTGAGCGATATAAGTCCCCTACCGGCATAGATCTATGTCCTGCAACCCTGCCTAGAACGCTTCAATTTATTATGAATTCAACTTTACCTGTACGTAAACCAAAAGATGAATATCCACACAAGAATTAGTTCAATATATGTATTGGAAAAGGTCTGGAAAACTAAAACTTTATATAATTTGCTAAGTCAAAGGGTCATATGTTTTGTAAGAAATATGTCAATCAAACTTGATGTATGTAAACGTCTTCAAATTGAATAGCATCATTTCAGAACAGATAAATTGGCAACGTGGACCAGACATGCACGTTTCGGGTACTTAACCCTCGTCAGTGATCCTCTAATCTAAACAATGTAATATGCCAAAAAAGTATGAAAGTTATATCATGCTTTAATATAATCACATAGCAATATTTAGTGTAATATTTACAACAACAGCCAAGAAAAGTCCAGAAAACTGAACACGTCATGAAATTTGTTATGTCCAAGGGGCATAACTGTTGTAAAAATAGGCCAATCAAATCATCTGTATCTCTTTAAGATGTATTCACATACCAAAAACCATTTCATTATTTGCAATAACATGGAGGAAAATTAAGTCTGGAAAAGTGAAAAAAATCATGAAATTTGTTATGTCCAAGGGCCATAACTCAACCTTAAATCAAACACTAAAATGTACTCACCAAAAATCAGTTCATTATCTACAACAACAGCGAAAAAAGTACGGAAAAGTGAAACTTTCATGAAATTTGCTAAGTCCAATGAGTTAAAGAAGATCCTGACGATAATCTCAACAGCACTCACAATAGAGCACAAAATTAAACATCGACGGACCCCTAGCAAGCTAGAGGTGGGACCAGGTGCCCGGGCCGTACTTCTTTAAATATGGGTCAATGGAAACAAAACTCGAACTTGATCTGTATAACACTAAGATGTATTCCGATATAAAATATCATTTCAACATCGGCAATACCATGGAAGAAAAGTCAGGAAAACTGTGAATTTCATGAAATTTGTTAAGTCCAAGGGTCATAACTCTTGTAAAAATAGGTCAATCGGAACCAAACTCAAACTTGATCTGTATCACACTTAGATATACTCACATACCAAAAATGAGCTAAATATATGCTACAACAGCGAAAAAAGCCTGGAAAACTAAAGTGTGACAGACGGACGGATGGATGGACGGACAGACAAACAGGATGAAAACTATAAGTCCTCTCCGGCGTGCCGGTAGGGGACTAAAAATACCGAAAGACGAAGTAGAATCGATGGGTTATGATGTTACATGTATAGGACCCACGTTTCAGAAATTTCGAAAAGAAAATTGTGGACAAAAATTTTCGAATTCTTTTGAAGACTTGGCTACATGTGCAGTCGATGATTCCTGGTCCACCAGCAGGGACTCTCACTAAGTGGTACAAATGTTACACATCTTCAAATTCATAGCATAATTTAAGAACAGATCAATTTACAGCATGGACAAGACATGCACGTTTCGGATACGTAGCCCTCGTCAGTGATCTTCAGTCCAAACAATGAAATATAGCCAAAGACTGAAACTTATGTTCAGAAATACCAAGTATGTCCAAGTAATGATTCCAGTCACAGGAAGCATGTTTAAGTGCTCCACACTGCAAAAGGAAAATTAATACGTGTTTATAATAATTTAGTTTAAACAATATTTTATTCAAAAGATTTGAAAAGGATTGGACAACAGGCAAGGCCTATTTAAGTCCTCTCCCGAAATTATTTATAATAATGATAATAATACGAAAGTGTTCCAACTCTATACCTTCTTGAAGAAAATTTCAAAACAGTTAAGTGCATCAAAAACGCGTTTCGGGTAATACATCCCCATCATTGGTACATACTTAAAAATGCCGAAGTGATTTCTATAGGTAAGACAAAAAGAGGTTACCGTATAATTAGATGTGACGAAACAAGCGCAACATTAAATCATGACGAAAAATTACACATTCTATTTTTTTTCTGAAAGACGAAGCATTTCGTTTAAGGACCTTCACCGTAAGAATAGCGTCATTATCTTGTGTACTTGAGAATATTATGTTTTAAAGATCACATAGCAAAATGTTACTAAATGCATGTTTGCCTTATCAGTCTTTGTTTTTGATCGTTCTACTAGTATTTGTTTTATCCTAGCGCCTGACGTTCTGTCTTGCATGAAAAATTGGTTGGCTTTTTTTTCTGGTGATGAACTTCTTTCATTTAGCAGAGCACGGACAGAGTTTTATGCAAATTGCTTCTGATATCCAAAAAGTGGACCTCGTGATGAATAAACTTGTTTGTTACTTCAGATTGCAATAAGAAAGCATTTTGTTTATACAGCCACTGTGTCTTGTTTGTGTGTTTCCTCTGTTGTTGTTGCAAAGTGTATAAACTGGAGATCTTCTCTCAACATATGATTTTTTACACGATTTTGACAAGTGAATGCTCAAGATTTTCTCTCTGCACTAACACATTGTTGCATAAATTGTATGGAAACGGGAGTGACATGAAAATATTAACCGACATTTTGACTTCAGTGAATAGTGATATCACGTAGAGATATTACGTAAATTATAAATGCATCTAACGGTTTCTTTCGTCCTTGATTCTTCCTTTTCAAAAGAACAATACTTCTGGAAAAGAGGAGCCATTGTGGTATAACACTGCTTTCAGAAAATATATCTGCACTCAAAGCTGCTGTATTGTATAAATTACTGGATGTTACATGCATTGTCAAACAAATTCGTACATAAATACTCACAGTATCTATGTACGTGCCAAGAAGAAGATCGGTATATATTATTCGTTTGACTAAACTTCTTTTTTTCATACATAAATATGGAATTTAAATTGTAAAAAAGAAATACAGGAATGTTATGTGGTAAATATCTCCTCCGAAACCACGATGCAGCGATCACAATGAAATTACAACAACTACAAACGTACACCACTTTAAGCAATATCACCAGTACAGTTAACGACCTTAGACAAACATATCAAAGAATAAAAAAAAAACCCATTCCAAACGAAAATACAATGAGACATGAACGAAAACACATAGGTTAAAAATAGATTAAAAGTTGTATGACGGCCTTCTGTTTAAAAAATATTCGCAGTTTGAAAAAAGAGATCAAAATGCATTAACTTTTGAACAAATGAAACGCACTTTGAAATAATTTTTCAAAATGCAAAATTTGGGATTCTCTAAACGCGATTTGAAAAAACATGATATATTTTTCAAACACACAGACCTATTTTCACGCATTTTGAAAAAAACGACTCATAAACAAGCAAACCCTGTCACATTTTCCTCTTCATCACCAGCAATTGTCTGTGTGTTTTTCTTAATTATCATACATGAATCCAGAAAGGGGGGGGGGCAATATAAACTTTATGGATTTTACAGTAATTTCATCAGAGGCTCGCATTTCACACTACCTATTTGAGAATAAATTATTTCTCCTGGAACCTTCAACCGCCAACCCTCTTTGACAATTTTTCCATCCGTCCTACTTACATACCTTGATCCTTTGTGTATCTAAGGAAAAGGGAATAATCTCCTGTATGACCACCTTGCACTCACCCAGCGAAACAAACACACAACAATGTGACACATTAATGACAATAGACAAAACTACAAATCGCAAAAAGACACAACAATATTCACTGGCACATCACACCAAATGCTAAATACCAAATTTTTGACCACTCCTTAGTTTAACAAGACATCCAGGGGCACAACCGCTCACCTGATCCCCATGCAAACGTAAATCATATTGTCAGTGCATAATGATATGCCAGGATATGAACCCACAACCCTTAGGTTCATGTACACAGTAAACTTATTTATGAAAGAAAGGAGGGGATCTCCAACAACACCAGGTTACAGCACCCACAGCAAAACCCCAAAACACCCAATGCAAAAAACACATACCAGATAAGCAAAGAAGGAGACACAAAAGGAACAAGGAACATCAAATCACATTTAGCTCAATAGAGAACAAGGTATGGATGATGTAAGCTTCGTATGAATATAAAAATAAGTCAGCAAGCAGTAGGGCGCAATTGATACCCATGGAGATGCCAGCTATTTGCTGAAATACGGTTCCTCCAAACACCACAAAATGTTGTCAAATAAAACCTCAATCATCCGGATCTAACTCTATTGTTTGTTGTGAAAATATTCGCTTACGGTATTTAGTTATAGTAAATTTCGTAAGAAATTATGTTCTGCAGGCTTTGTGATCAAATTACATTTTTTTCAATTATATTGCACATTATTTTGACATTATATATTATTCTGCCATTTCGGAAACATGTCATTTCACCAAAAAATCGTCGTAATTAAAGGAGGTGCACACCTTAGCACCATCCCTTCAATGCTATTTCGGACATATATTATATTTCACCATGCTACTGATCTTAAACGTCTTCAAATTCGATAGCATCATTTAAGAACAGACGAATTTGCAGCAAGGACAAGGCATACTTCACCGACCCTACAGGAAACAAAGGAGGAGGTCTACAACAAGGAAACTACGGAGACAAACAATTCAGCATCCTTATGGACATAATGTCCTACGACACTGATGGTCACATGAACACCTCAGTCTATGACAAACGTGACGACTTCAATTTCAGCATTACAAACTTTCCTTTTCTGAGTAGCAGCATCACGTCATCGCCTGCTTATTGCGTGTTCATATCTCAGTTGATACGCTATGCCAGAGCAAGTACCAAATATACGGAATTTGTTCTGAGAGCTAGGCGTCTTTCAGTTAAGCTTCTCAGTCAAAGATATGGTTGTGACCGACTAATATAGTCACTGAGGAAGTTCTACGGTCGATATGGGGAACTCGTCATACACTATGATGTCCCACTCTCCAGAATGGTGGATGATATCCTGTCATAGACCATTTGGACCATCCAAACAAAGATTGTACTCTATGTCTTCCGAAATGGAAGTAACCGGATGTGACAGTTCTACCGAATTGAAGCGGCGGGTGTTGCATGCAAGCAGGAGATGCTTACTCTTCCTGGGTACCTGGTCTCACTCCCATATAGGGAGTTCGCTTCTTTTCATGTGGCGGAGGTTTTTGTTTATTTGCTTTGGTTCCCGTTTAATCCTGATTTTATATGCCTTCGGTTTCTGATTTTCTGAATTAACGATTTTGTGCTGTATACAGGAATATGGTCATTATACATATTTGTCATTGTAAGGGAATTCCGCCCATGGAGTTGGGACCAAAATTTCTTTTCTCATTCAAAGAAATTAAAACTCTGAATTCAGTAAGAATTTTGCTGAATTTTATGATACGTATTTTGAGATATGCATTCAAATACTTACAAATAGAACACTATTCTCGATTATATTTCATTTTCCTTTATTTATCAAACACCTTATTATCTCTCCTTACGAATGACGACACAAAAATATTTCATTCCGATAGTTTTTCGTAATTTAAACGCACTAAGCACATCAGTTTTCCGGACTGCAATTGATAAAGATATTCAGCTTAAATTTGGTATTCTATAGTTACAAAGCAAATTCGACTTTTGTCACGCTTGACCTATTTTTGGAGGAGTTATGCCCTTGATGACTTGTAAAATTCAGTTTTCCAGACTTTTTCAGTCAATAACGGATAGAGATATTTCGCTGTAATTTGATACAGAGCTTGGTATTGGATAGGTACAGATCATGTTTGACTTTTGTCACGCTTGATCCAATTTCGGAGGAGTTATGCCCCTAGATGACTTGTAAAATTCAGTTTTCCGGACATTTTTAGTGTCGGATAGTTTCAGAGGAAATTGGACTTTGGTCACGCTTGACCTATTTTCGGAGGAGTTATTCCCCTTCATGACTTGCAAAATTCAGTTTTCTTAAATGTTATCTGCAAGGTATAGAGATATTCGTAACGCTTGACCTATTGTCGGAGGAGTTATGCCACTTGATCATGACTTGCAAAATTAAGTTTCTGGATTTCTTCTGAAATGGAAAGAGATATTCAGCTGACATTTAACACATAGCTTGTAGCATTATATCCCATTCATCCTGCTGTCTTTCGGTATATTTTGAAACATAATAATTTTCACACTTTTTGGCCATATTACATTGTTTAAATTGAGGATCACTGACGAGGGTTAAGTACCCGAAACGTGCATATCATGTCCATGCTGTAAATTTATCTGCTTTTAAATGATGCTATTGAATTTGAAGACGCTTAACATTTGTACTTCTTGGTGAGTGTCACTGCTGGTGGACCAGGAGTCCCCGAGGGCACATGTAGCAAAATTCCATCACCTTCGCTTGATCGTCTGTCTCTTCAACGTATTCGAAGATTTCTGTTACCAAATTTCTTGAAATTTCAAAAACGTAGGTCCTGTAGCATCATATCCCACCCATCCTGCTATGTCTTTCGGTGTCTTTTTGAAACATAATAATTTTCACACTTTTGGGCCATATTACATTGTTTAAGTTGAGGATCACTGACGAGGGTTAAGTAACCGAAACGTGCATGTCATGTCCATGCTGCAAATTTATCTGCTTTTAAATGATGCTATTGAATTTGAAGACGTTTAACATTTGTACTTCTTGGTGAGTGTCACTGCTGGTGAACCAGGAGTCCCCGAGGGCACATGTAGCCAAATTCCATCAACTTCGCTTGATCGTCTGTCTCTTCAACGTATTCGAAGATTTCTGTAACCAAATTTCTTGAAATTTTTAGAACGTGGGTCCTGTAGCATCATATCCCACCCATCCTGCTATGTCTTTCGGTGTATTTTTGAAACATAATAATTTTCACACTTTTGGGCCATATTACATTGTTTAGATGCTTTTGAATTTGAAGATGTTTAATATTGGCATTGGACAGATAAAGAGCAAGTTCGACTTTTGTCACGCTCGACCCGTTTTTCGAGGAGTTATGCCCCTTGATGACTTGCAAAATTCTGTTTTCCGGAAATTTATGCAGGACTTATATCGCTCAGCGATCACAATTTTATTGATTTTCATGACGTAATAACACGGGTTCTAAATTGAGGACCCCACGTTGCTTCGATTTTGAATAAATCTCAATTGATACATAATGCCAGAGCAAGTACCAAATACACAGATTTTGTTCTGAGAGCTAGGCGTCTTTCAGATAAACTTCTCAATCAGGGATACATTTGTAACCGACTAACATCTTCACTGAGGCAGTTTTACGGTCGATACGGGGAACTCGTCATACTCTTTGATGTGCCATTGTCCAGAATGGTGGATGATATTCTGTCTAAGACCCTTCGAACCATCCAACCACCGAATATGCTTATATCTTCCGAATAAAAGTAACCGGATGTGACAATTCTACCGAATTCTACATATTAATTGAAGCGACGGGTGTCGCATGCAAGCAGGAGATGCTGACTCTTCCTGGGCACCTGGTTTCACTCCCATATTGGGCGTTCGATTCTTTCCAACTGGTGAAGGTTTTTGTTTGTTTGCTTTGGTTCCTGTTTTATCCTGATTTTGTATGCCGTCGGTTTATGATTTTCTGAATAATCGGTTTTGTACTGTGTATGGATATTTGATCCATATTTGTCACTTGCTTCTTATATCTATGTTTAAACTCTTCTAATTGGTAAAGTATCGCATTTAAAGCGCCACCTGCAATGCATTCCGTACTTGTTAAGTTGTCCTTTGTGTTTCTATGAAGCTCTTTAATTGTTTTTTTTTTTTTTTTTGTCATACTTACTTTACTCGTAAGAATGTTCCGTTTTATGTATTTTTGATATTGAAATTTGGACTCTAATTTCGGGTTTTGTGGTTGACTTTCATTCACTTATTCAGAGGTTCTGGATGTATGACCCCTTCCTCCTTTTCATTTTTTACACATAAAAAGAATTCATGAGGACCATGAGTTTCATTAAAGAGTTAAAGAAGATCCTGACAATAATGTCAACAGCACCCACAACAGAGCACAATATTGAGCACTGACGGACCCCTAGCAAGCTACAGGTGAGACCAGGTGCCCGGGAGGAGTACGCATCCCCTGTTTGGCTAGCCGCACCCACCGTCGATGTTCACGCACGAAAATGAAAAGAATATCTAAAATGCATGAGATGCCTGAGGTTGCCTGAAAAGAAAGTGCTATGGCGACCATGTCAGGGGTAAATATTCAAAACACTTACTGTCAAACCCCTTGCGGGGAACCTTTCAAATCGCTTCAGTGGTTCTTGACTAGATTTCAAATGTACGAAAATACTCCTACTCCCTCCTCTTTACTTTTAAACATAAAAAAATCATTAAATATCAGAAAAAGTAACATTAAATTCATTCCTTTATTTTTCCAAACGTTTCAGCCATTGGCCTTCATCAGTGGAATGTTTATAGAATTGAGTGTTCGTACTTGTGACGTCATTGGAGCGCCAAAACGTAGTAACATAAATGGCGTGCAAAATGTTTGTAAATAAAATGGTAACATTAAAGTTTTTCTTAATTTAAACTTAATCTATTTGCCGATTAAGTCCTTCTGGCAACAGGGTTTTGAGTTTCTTTATCCAGAATGACTCCTTGGTCATTCTAGAAATTTCTCCGCCGAATGTATTTTCGATTCCCACTATTTGAAAATCCTAGACATTCAGGAGACTTACAGAGAAAAAGGCAAGATACGCGAGTCACCATGAATTCCTCACGGAATGTAAAAGGAATAAAATGATTCCAAAAGGATTTCAAATAAAATGGAGGTTAAACCTTGGATCAAACAGACAAAATAAGGTAAAAATTCACCGCATTTTTGATAATCATCAGAAATGATAATGATGAAACTGTTGAAATATGTCAGAATGAACTTGAGGACATTGAAAACCGAATTTCACAGGAAAAGCAAAAAGTGCTCAAGTAAAATGAGAACTAAAGATACTATGAAGAAGAAATAGAAAAGGAGTAAGAATCACAACTACACAAACTTAGACAATCTAAAAAGAAAAAAATCCAGTCATTGAGGGGTCGCAATCGCTACACTCGATCTAAAGACCAGAGTCTACGAGTACAGTCTATAAAAAGGAAGTGAACCATGCGGGGCGAAAATGCGCCATATGCAATTACGTCATGCTCACGACATCATTCTTTGGGACGGACGGGGAGGAATACAAAATTAAGGGGAATCTCAACTGCAAAACGCAAAATTTGATATACAGTTTGACATGTAAAAAGTGCGACAAAACAGTATATGTAGGACAGACGGGAAGAACATTGTACGAGCGCATGATGGTCACCATATCAAACGTAAGAAATAAAAAATGCGATCTCAAAGCGGAACATTTCAACAAAAATGGACACACATTACGGGATTTTCAAATAGTGGGAAATTAAGAAAAACTTTAATGTTACCATTTATGTTACGACGTTTTGGAGCTCCAATGACGTCACAAGTATGAACACTCAATTCTATAAACATTCCACTGATGACGGCCAATGGCCGAAATGTTTCGAAAAATAAAGGAATGAATTTAATGTTACTTTACCTATAAAAGTGACTTTATTGTTGTTATCAGAAAAAGAAAAACAAAATCGATATAAATCTATTAAATGACTTAAATGTAAGAAATATGCAGTAAATGAGTGCGCACAACCATACATTCATAGAGTTTTCAAAGAAATTCCGAGAAGACGTCAAAATCGCGGCAAAAATTTTAATTGAAAAAAAAATCATAATTTCTAGATACTAGTAATTCTGATGGTTGCGGTTTGTCGATATGAGCTTTGGTTTTGAAGAAAAAAAGATTCTCAAAGTGGAGTACCTCGTGACCTAGTTTGAAAGTAACGACGACATCTGTTGACGAATACGGACAAAAATCAACAAGACTTGTAGGGGCCATACGAATTTTATGCCAACCAAGTGTCTTCAAAATCCCTTCAGTGAGCTAAAACGCAGGGAACAGACGTTAGTTATGTGCATTAATATTAACTTGAAAAATTCAAAATACTATTTTGATAAAAATATGTCGGACAATTTAGCATTAAAGTTAAATTATCTAACATCGTTTAAGTTCAGGTGGCGACTTTTAACAGAAATGAGGTAGAAGAAAGACGGATAGGCCCATATGTAGATGAACATCTCCTCGAACTATTCAGACCAAAAAATCAAAATTTGACCGTCTCCTTTTTTAGCTATCAACGTCAAATTTTGGCCTATTTAACATTTTTGTCTTTTTAGAGAATACCACATATTAACTTTACATACCTCGGTAATGCATGACAGTTTTAAAAATTCATATTTATCCTTATTTTTCGGGATTCTTATAGCTTGTGTAGAATAAAAGACTATTTTGAGAAATTCTGATAAAATAATCAGTTCTAAGGAGAGGATTTTCTTATTAATACTGTGTTGCTGGTTGCCATGGCAACAACTCGTTATTCGTATTAATAGCTAGAAGGTCGCCACTTGCACAATTTTTTTCTACGTATAAATCTATGATATTACTTTATCCTAAAGCAGTCAAATTGATATGTACCCGAATTAGTTTTTGAGCAAAATGTCTGTTTCTATAAAAAGCACAATAATTTATGCAAAAATCAATATTTTGACCAAAAAACATATAGTTAAACCCGAAGTTCGAATGTCTAATTATCTCACTTTTAAAGAGTATAATGGATAGTATATATTCTGATGTTTGTATCTTTGGTAGCAGAACTCGTGCGAAAATGACGATTTTTCCCTATTTTCGGCGATTTTTAATTGAAAAATATGCATTTTCCCTAAATTATCCATTCAGTAATGAAAATTTTAAGGAGTGTTATTTTTTTCTCAAATAATGTAACAATCTGAACTTTTACCATGTATCGTTTTTATCGGTTTCAAATATTTTGTGATATGAAAATAGAGTTATCTCCCTGTAGTCGCAATCCTAACCTTAAGCGGAATGAAAAAATCAGATGTTCTTTATAAACGTTTTTACTTTCATTTGTGTTAAGCTGTACCTGATTTCAAAACAATATGAGAATGATTTTCAAGCCGCGTTGATCGAGTCTAAAATTTAACTCAGTTTGGAAAAAATCAAAAACTTTACAGTTGGGCAAATTTTAATGCTATTTGAAACTGCGTAATTTTTTTTCAAAGAGTGTTAAATACAATGTCATCTACACACTGCAGACTAGATATTTCTTTTTGCGGTTTAAAGCTCTAATATCATTGTGTTAAAAAGGAATTTGACCCTCTGATTATCATCAATAATTCTTTTGTTAAAAATCATATGACAGTTAGGCCATACCAAATTAATTAAATGTTCTTTGGATTTCCCGCACCATATTTTTCAAAATTCAAAAAATAATATTATAAAAATAAAATGCTCGCCCGCACCACGAAATTTCTGGCACAAGATTTTTTAAGGGTCGGTTCTGACATCTGCAAATCTTAAAGCTTCTAGAAGTCTGAGATTGCGCAAATTTCGAAGAAAATTATACTTCTGATGTTTGAAAAAATATATTTGGAACAAATTTGTTGGGAATGTTCGAAAATATTTTCCGTAGAGCTATGTACCAGGCTTCCTAGTCACCAGATTTCTATGGGGATTCCTTTTTGAGTACGAAAAACATCAGTCGAATTGTATTACTGAGGTAACCTATATCAAAAATGAAATTATTTTACTCGCCCGCACCTTAAAAGCTGCAATACTTAAAAAAAATAAAATAATTATATTTTCGCCCGCTCGCACCCCTTTTTTCTCAAGAAAATCCAAAGAACATTTAATTAATTTGGTATGGCCTTACCGACTGAAACATTCTTTTACATTGTAACAGTTGATGCCACACTTATTATTTGGGTCACCCAATACAAAACTTAAACATGACGCGATAGTTTTGTTTAGATTTTTGAATTTCCAGTCATGAGGGGATTTTCAAGATGTAGAAAATGACGTACCAATATTTATAATTCAGCTCAGGAAGTTCCTTGATATATTAATAGCGTTGTGTACTCATTTCCAAGAACATGCATACATGTATATCACGTCATGTGCGTACCTTCTCAAAATTGTACATATGATTTCTGTAAAACCACTGAACAAAACAAATATTATGTATTTATATATAAGTGCGCATTTAAGTTTCCATTCAGTATTTCACACAATGAGCGACAACTGCTGTTCGAGTAACGTTTGTAACGCTGAACGTTTTACGTTCGGTGAAATGATTAACAAGCTGCATGAAGCACTCAGTTCTGATCAAGCTGATATTGATGAGGTTAAAACGATACTAAAAAAGTACGAAAGCAGAAGGGAGGACTGGGAGAAATTCGCGCTCTCAGATCCACACAAGTAAGTTTCTTGAAAATGAGTTTAGCTTTAAATTTAGTAGATTGGCATGTGATAATTATTTAGATTTTTTTAAAGAGCTCTTTTTAGTTTTCCTATCTTTTTCAATTATTCTGGGGTTAAAAAAGAATATATTAAGGAAGAGTATCCCACAAGTCAAAATGTTTAGTAATTTATTGCCTGGATACCCAATTTTTTCTGTTCAGAATATTGTTCAGATTATCAAACTAATAAGGATTTGGAAAAGAAACTTTTATATAAGTACATTTTATCACCTCTTAAAAGGGATTTTTCTTACTTTTCCAATAGGGTCCAATGTTAAAGCTCAAATGGCTAAGTTATCGGTATATTTAACATAAGCTTGTAAAAGTTGTTATTTAGGAAATATGAGCATCTAAGACGAGAGAGATGCTCTACCTTAAGATAAACGTGCTTGTATTAAAATAACGTGCACAGTTTGGAAAAATGTAAATTTTAAAGTTTAAAAAGCAATTGTAAATCACAATGCTATGAAATATAGAAAATGCAAAAGTAAAAATAATCATGACAGAATGACAAATGATTTTTTTAGATTGACGATATGAATTATGTAAAATGAAAATAATTTAATATTATTTTCAATGTTCGTGTAAAATTGATGGAGATGAATGTTGATATTTACATTGAAATGCGCATATACTTGCGCGGAAATTATAATCGAAGGGATAGAAAGTTTGATTGCAATTCCTTTCATAACAAAATAGACAGCATTTTGGATAAGAATTACACGAGGTTGTACCGGTATGCTTCATAATATCATGAACATTCATATCTACAAAATTCGTTTCTTTTGCTTAATTTCGTTTATTACTTTGTAAAGGACTTTACATTTGAAAATAGATTAGAGTCCGTTGTATTAGAGGTTACGTCAATCTAATATCATTTAATGAAGTAGTGTCCTCCGTAGGGAAGTTTGATATAATAAATAGCAATGAACACTCTATATCCATAAACTTTCGGCCACTCGAACGAGTGGCCGAAAATTTGTGGAAATAGAGTGTTCATTGTTATCTATAATACCATTTAATTCGTATTATTATTTTCAGGAAAGGAAAATTCTGATTGGCTAAAAAAAATTGTCGAAACATCGATCAACATTTTTTTTCACTGAAATCTATTTATAGCACAATTTTTAGAACCGGGGTTCTCTCAAACACGAACAAAATTAACTGTGTATTTGATCAAATTGGTCCTAATTTTGAAGATATAGAGAGACGATCGTTCGCTGTTTAAATCATGGCGGCTGCCATATCTTGTTTTCGTCTTTGGAGGCAGATGTATCATTAAGCAACTTACGAAATATAGTGCGGTGATTGTTTGCTTTTAGATCCAAGAAAACAGTCAATTTTTCATAGATTATATAAAATGATAAGAAATAGATCTTATATTTTTTATATTGATGCAGGTATCATCCGAAAAATTGGACAGAATTATTTTTTCATCAATGCGCGTAAGTTTATGTCCAATTTTCGGGTGCATCAATAGAAAAAAAAATATAAGACTAATTTCTTCAATCATTGTCCATGTCTTATGACAACATGATCTATATGATATATTATGCATAGAAACTTTAAACATTGTCTATACGCTGTCTCTTTCAAATCTTTGACCTTTTTGTGTGTCTAGTCAGCCAACAATATGAAAAAAATATATACGTTGAGGAATGCAAACTTAAATACATATTTCATCCTTTGTGGTTTGGTTTAAATATAATCTTATGACCAAATCGTTCTTATAATTGATTTATTTATTTACTAACTTATCTTTCTACATATTGTTTTAGAATTGGCCATGCATGTATATGTACACGTAGCATACATGTATATTGAGTAAAACAATCATCTAAAGTTAGCAGTATAATGCGAAAAAAGATTCCATCTACGCATTATTAATTTTTTGATCGAATTTTAAAAGGTACACAAGAAATCTAGTAGACGAGGGAAACGGGAGATTCAACTTGCTGATCCTGGTATGGGGCGAAGGACAAGAGAGCAGTATACACGACCATTCAGACAGCCATTGCTTCATGAAGAACCTGGAAGGGACCGTAAAGGAAACAAGATTCCGGTGGCCTCAGAAGGAGGGAGAGAAAATGGAACAAGATGGAGACCCAGCACAGTTTGGGCAAAATGACGTATTCTATATGAGCGGTATCTGTCATGTTGTAATGGAAGTGTTGATTTAGAAAGGATAAGGGTAGCTGGGACCCTTTCAAAATTTTTCGAAAATGCAATTCTTCCTAAATTTTGAAATAACATTAAAAAACCTTCTTGACACCTTTCAGTAGACTAGAATCATAGAAGTGGTAGATCATCCTGTAAACTTTTGTGGAGGATGAACTTTAAGACGGCAATACACGATCATACGATAACAATTTTAAATAATTTTATACGTATATCTGAAAGGAACAAGATTCAAAATAATTGAAATAATTAACAGATCAATCACTCAATCAAATTACATTCCGTTTTGTAATACGTTTTGTTCATTCTTTATAATAAATTTTGTAGTACATTTCGCTCTTAATATATTCACTATTAGGATTTCCTCTTTTCGGCTTTGAGCATCAATGACAATGCACTACTTGTTGCAATGCGCGTATGATGCACTGAAATGTTTTCAATATTATTAGTTACACGGTTAGTTAGTGACCTGATACGGAAAAATACATGGTGTGAAAAGAAAACCCGTATCTGGCGAGGCGAAAGCCGAGTCCGATACGGGTTTTCTTTTCACACCATGTATTTTTCCGTATCAGGTCACTAACTAACCGTGTAACGAATTCATCACGTCGAAGACCTCTAACTGTATGTGTGGGGGTCTCTGTATCATACAATTCACGACGTCATAATAAACTACTCACCTGATACGGATTTACAAGCCTGATACGGCTTTTTTCACGGCGTCATGTGAATATGATCTGACCAATCAGATTCCAACATTTTTGTCTGAGGCGTGATAATATGATATATTTCAATATAATTGATTATGTTTGTCTCTCTTCAAAGATCAGCTTGGCCTGCATCGGGTCGGAAACCCTAGTCACACAGACCGGGCCGTGACCCTCCACCTCTACTCATAATAAACTACTCACCTGATACGGATTTACAAGCCTGATACGGCTTTTTTCACGGCGTCATGTGAATATGATCTGACCAATCAGATTCCAACATTTTTGTCTGAGGCGTGATAATATGATATATTTCAATATAATTGATTATGTTTGTCTCTCTTCAAAGATCAGCTTGGCCTGCATCGGGTCGGAAACCCTAGTCACACAGACCGGGCCGTGACCCTCCACCTCTACTCTCCACCATTTGACACGTGTAAGACGTTTGATGATGATACCAGTAAAGCCAAAAAAGTGCCGATGACATTCTACTCAAAGTATGGAACCAAAGAGGTACGTTTTGACAGAAAATATCACAGTAACTAATAAATGAGATAAGAATTTAAGTTTATAGCAATATTGTGAATTATACATAAAATTTTAAAATACTAACGTATAGAATGCAGGAAATATTAATTCCATGCATATTTGTCATTATTATCCATATTTGACATATACATGTACATTCCTTAATGCTTCAAATTCTCTGTATAGTACATAAAGGAAATTTCAAACAGTCCGAATAAAATAAAGAAGCAACAAACGGGCGTCTATATGGAGAAGGTAAAAATGATTTCTCAATCTGAAGTAGCCTCCATGAAAACTGAAAATTAGGAGGGCATGATCAATATAATCAATATAATAATACTATACATATCAGAGAATAATCTATGATATTTTTCAGTAATCGCAAATCACATGGAGAAGGAACCGAAACAGAAGCCAGTGACATTTCATTTGTTGTTTGAACTTTTGAAGAATTCGGCTGTTGTTTCAATTGAGAAGGAATTTGCTTTTGTACATACATTATTTCATTGATTGCAATCAGTTTTGACCTTATGTGTAACATTTCATAATACTATTTAAGAGAGAAAATCACTAACTATCCATCGAGCATTGCATGGAAACTTCAAAATTTTGATTTTCCTTTTTTCACCTTTTTTGTAATCATTTTGATGCTCCTTGACCATTTATGGCAATAAAAAGGTTTTTAAACTTTTTAAAAAGAATATTTGCCTGTGTTTTAGTTGTTACCATGGAAACCTGCCAGTGAGACCAAAAAAATCTATAAATTTGTCAGATTTCCAACGTATTTTTTTCATGTTTCCCACTGCTCAATCAAATTTAATTTAGTATCAAACAAATGTCTCATGTATAGTGTTAGTGAAAAATTGAATAACATTCATTAAATTGAAGTGACTCCGTTGCTATGGTAACCTGAAGTAGGCCTATTTTTTAAATTTTGAAAAAATGAAATTATGTCTCTAAAACATAATTCAATATTCAAATCTGCAACAGCCGGGACATATAATACAGATTGCGTATGATTAACCAACTATAGCTTTATAATAATCATGAAAAAAATTGGGAAGCCTTTTTGAGGAAACCCGGAAAAAATTGTTTAAAAAAGTCCATTTTTTCAGTAAAATTCAAAGTAATGTTTATTATTTTCAATATCATGTAATTTTAAATAAATTTTCTTATTTACAAATGAATTTTCCCTCTTATTTTGTATAAATAGACCAAAGGAGACATATTTATATGTAATATGGGAAAAATTTCAGCTCCGTAGATGCATAATACCGGTGTATCTTATATTACCAAGTATGGATATTTATTCCATACTAATGTTTTGAAAGTCTACAATAATACGCAAATTACAAAACATGAAAAATTCTATACATAAGATGTGATAAATCCCCCCTAGCAACCAATTTTATTCCATGGCAACCATTTTCGTTAATTAAATTTATCATTTTATTACTGGCTTTTATCTAGTTATGTATGCAATTTTTCATTTGGCTTATAAAAGGATATTTTCTTATGTTGCAAATAATGTATCTTTTATCAAAAAAGTAATCAAATTGCCCATTTTACCTAGCAACGAGATGTACACCTTAATTATCATACCTCTCGGTTCAATAGATGCATGATACAGGTTTACTTATATTCCCTCGTATGGATATCTATTTTATACTCTTACTTACAGTGATATGCAGAAACATGAGAAATTATATATATAAGATGTGAAAAATCCTCCACAGCAACCAATTGTATTCCATAGCAACCATTTTAAATAATTGAAAATTAATTATTTATGACGGGTCTTTATCTAGTTACATGTGTAATATTTTTAGATGAAGCTTATCTTTTATCTAAAATGTCACAGAAATTGCCCATTTTACCTAGCAAGGAGATATACACCTTAGTTACCTTACCTTTCAGCTCCATAGATGCATAATACTGATTTATTTCATATTACCAAATATGGATATTTATTCCATGCTTATATATGGAAAGACTTACAATAATTGGCAGATTACAAAATTCTCCATTGCAACTAACTTTTTACCTTAGCATCCATTTTTCATTTTTTCTGCTAAGCACCATCTGATGGAATTTTCAAAGGTAAAGTGTTTCCTTTTTGAAAATTTATGTGTACTATTGTATGATGAATGGAATAAAGAAATATCTTTGTATGATAATATTCATCTACCTTGATTACCGGCAGTCATGACTGCCGGTATACTGTAATCAATCGTGACATACTTGCACGGATAAAATAACTCTTGGCAATATGATTGGTGGACAATTACAAAATATGCAAATATTCGTCAAGATTATTTAGAATCTGTGCATAAGATACTTTCATCAGGTCGGCTCAAGAGTCTAGATGACTTGACAAATGAAATTCATATCGTTTCAGTGCATTTTCATCCGAAATATGCATCGAAAAGTCTTTGTACCGATACGACCTACAACAATCACAGATCCTCGGAAATTTCCGTAGCTTGAATCGGAAATAAACACGGAAAAGCCCGGAAATGTGCGATAGGTCAACAAGAACAAAAATCGTTTATTCCAATTTTTTCTTACTAGTATTTTACAAGCTAACTGCCGGCAAGCTTTTTGTAAAAGCTAATACTTGTGATTAATAGGAAAGAACAGTTCTGCGCCACAAGCCCCTCACATTTTAATGGGAAATATAGGCCTCCCAATCGATATCTTTTATAGAAATTGTGTCAGATATAAGATGGTCCGGGGATCACTGAAGCATATCCTCCTCTTCTTCAGGATATGCTTCAGTGAACTCAGGACGAGCCTTACTGGCTCGTTAGAAGCTCCAATCGAAATTGTGCCATCAAGGCTGTGTACAAATACTTTAAACATTTTCAATCCGTGACCTTGACCTTGAAATCAATAGGTATCTTACACAAGTTATAAGCAATAAGTGTATGAAGTCTTGTGAAGACCCATTCAAAAATGTACCCTCTATGCAGGTATACAAAGATTTTAAACATTAGCAGTCTGTGACCTTAACGTTGATCGTTTCTTCAACGCATTCTAAATTTCTTTTATCAAAATTTCTTGAAATTTCTAAAAAGTGGGTCCTGTAGCATCATATCCCACCCATCCTGCTACGTCTTTCGGTGCACTTTTTCGACACTGTAACTTTCATACTTTTTTTGGCATATTACATTGTTTAGATTTAGGATCACTGATGAGGGTTAAGTAACCGAAACGTGCATGTCTGGTCCACGTTGCCAATTTATCTGTTCTTAAATGATGCTATTCAATTTGAAGACGTTTACATTTATACCACTTGGTGAGTGTCACTGCTGGTGGACCAGGAGTCCCCGAGGGCACATGTAGCCAAGTTCGATCAATTTCGGTTGATCGTTTCTTCAACGCATTCTAAATTTCTTTTATCAAAATTTCTTGAATTTTCTAAAAAGTGGGTCCTGTAGCATCATATCCCACCCATCCTGCTACGTCTTTCGGTGCACTTTTTCGACACTGTAACTTTCATACTTTTTTGGCATATTACATTGTTTAGATTTAGGATCACTGATGAGGGTTAAGTACCCGAAACGTGCATGTCTGGTCCACGTTGCCAATTTATCTGTTCTTAAATGATGCTATTCAATTTGAAGACGTTTTCACTTTAACCTTGAAAATCAATTGGGTTCTTTCTATGTCCTAAGCAATTATTGTATGAAGTTTGGTGAAGATCCAATCAAAACTTCAACCTTTGGGCTGTATACAAGGATTTTAATATGGAATCTCTGTAAAAACCTAAAGAAAATCTGACATGTTTGGCCACGACATGTCTCAGATTTTGGATATTTTTCATGTACAAGGTGTATATGATGTCCTCAGAACGAAATTACCTTCCATTTCTTTCTCTGATGTTCCATTGCCATGTTAACCAAGGTTTTGTATAAAAAAGACCCTTTAAACAAGGCAGTTTTATGTTTCCCTTTGAATGTTGAATGTATATGCAATTTTCTGAACAGATTATTTAAACCCTCTTAAGTTAATATAATTTGATTATTCAATGCTCCTTCTTAATGTACGCCATAAAAACTTCAATTTCAAGAAAATTGCTTATTCAAAATGTGCCATTTTAGGCCTTCAAAACGTGCCCGTTAAGGCCAACTTAGACCCAATTTTACCTGTACTTCACTTATTTTTGACATGAGTAATAATGCAGTTGCACAAGATAAGAATTACAGTTGCCTATTTCCTGAATAGTACTTTCCAGGACTTCGTTGGAATCGAAGGAAATTTATGTAGAAATGAGATTTATATGTTGTTTTTTGCCTTTGAAATAGGTTACTATGGTAAGATTTGGTTCGAATACATGTCATAGGTAAAAAGCTAGTTTCTAAAGATACATCCCTGCTATCGTTAAAAAACTTGGTATGTAGATGTATTAAAGATAATTTGATGCTAACACGACCTTAAGAAAATGTCATGGTCATTTGATCAATTTTCAAGGTCATTAAAATATATTTGCTACTTTCAGACCAAATGTTGTGATTTTTCAATAAATAAAATAGTTGCCAGAGCTACTTAATGCTCGACTGCATAGCATAATGTCTTTAATGACAGCCAATTTCTCAAGCTCACTTTTTTCTCGAATCTATATAATTATATGTTGTTATTTGAATTTGATTGCATGCTTTGTATGCTAGGCGAAGCCGCCGTACGGAGTTTACCGACTTTATATATAGTTATACACAAAATACTCATGTAGCACCTGTACTTTGCTAATATTGGCTTTTAATGCAAAATCACTCAAGTGAAAAAAGTAGGTCAAGGTCATTGTATGAAAGTTTGATCAAAGATACATAAGTAGGTCAAGGTCATTTTATGAAAATTTGATCAAAGATACATCCACCATGTAAGTTTGGAACATGTAGCACTTATACTTTGCTCAATATTGAAATTTAAAGGCAAAATCAGTCAAGCGGAAAAAGTAGGTCAAGGTCATTTTATGAAAGTTTGATCAAAGATACATCTACCATGTACGTTTTGAACATGTATCACTTATATTTTGCTTAATATTTGACATTTAAGGCAATATTGCTATCTTAACATTTACCTTATCATCCCAACATTTGCCTTATAATTTGAAATAATTTTAAAAATCCCCACCCCAGGGGCTACATCCCCATCTAGTAATATTACACAAAGTATAATTAAACATAACCAAAAAAAACCCCAGGATATGAATATAGGAAAGGAAATTGTGTTATCTTAACATTTACCTTATCATCCAGTTCGGACGACGCTGACGCCGACGCCGGGGGTATACAATAGCTCTTTGCACTAAAGTGCAGTCGAGCTAAAAAGACATGATTAGCAGTAAACGGTATGGACCAATCAATAAGGGGTCAAAGTATGATAACTGCATTATTTGTTGGGATGAGTATCAAAATTATCCAATACCACTGAGGACCCTAATAAATGTCACATATTTTATGAGAAAAATCTAGAAAATCTCAATTTTATGCTCTTATCAAAATTATGTCATACATAGAAGTGAAATATAATTTAACAAAACTGTGATGAATTCTACTTCTTTTGATAGATTGTTCAACTGTGAATATTCAAAATCAAAATATCTAATGAAACAAGTTGGAGAAATCAATTCAAAATAATTGGAAATCCTGTTTTTTTTTTGTTAATTTGAGTCTAAAGTAAGAAATGACCTTGAGCTTTGGAAAGATGACCTTGAAATAATTAGATGTCAAGTGATAAATTAAATGATAAACGCAATTTGTATACAGGTATCCTATTTCATAATCAAAGGACTCAAAAATGGGAAAAAAAACAATGTTTTTGAATATGCAGTACACCGAAATATTGATTCCAAGTTGCTATAGCAACAGTTTTTGATTAGTATTCATGACAAAATGGTGAGTTTCACCCTAAATTTTATTTCTTGAATTTTTCAGCAATGGACATTAATTTTGTCAAGGTGACATTGAATACCCATAACATTTGCCAAAGGACCTCGTGACTTATTTCTTCTTCATGGCGAATCGTATACAGAAAAACATTAATCATTATTGAAATATAATGTATAAGCAGACCTTTTACATGTTTTACATTTCGTTAAAGAAACCTTAATATTCTAAAATTAAGGTCGAAAAAGGTAGGGGTGCACGCATAGAAAAACAGATAATATCGACAAAAAAACGTAGAAATTTTAGAATATTTTACCAAAAACGGATAAATATAAATTAAAAGACATCAAATATGTCTACATTGTGTATCAGGAATAGATTACGAACGTTCCATCTCCTTAAATCGGTAAATAATGCAATCCGGAACTTAAAATACGGTCTCATTTTGTATTCAATGACTACAATGTAAGCTTATTAGCGCGAAATACACATTGGTGGAGAAATGAACCTCATTCTTGCTTATTTCATTCCTAATTCTTGTATATTTCATTCAGTCATATTTAGGTTACATTTTGTGATGGATTAAAGAGGAAAAATAGTCAAATGTGCTATATTTTATGGTCGAAAAGTTCGATTCTTAAAAAATGCACCCCCTTTCCATTTTTAGCTCACCTGAGCCAAAGGCTCTAGTGAGCTATTGTCATAGCGATCCGTCCGGCGTCCGTCGTCCGTCGTCTGTCGTCTGTCGTCTGTCGTGTGTCTGTCGTAAACTTTTCACATTTTCGACTTCTTCTCAAGAATGGCTAAAGGGATTTTGATGACACTTGGTAGGTATAAAGTACTAATGGTCCCCTACAAGTGTTGTTGTTTTTCGTCCGGATCCCTCAACAGGTGGCGCCACCACAGGCAAAAGTAGGTCACAGGGGGTACCCTCCTTTGACAAACTTCTTCTTCAGAACGGAAGCACGTATCGACAAACCGAAAGCATCAGGATGATCTAGAGAGATGTCTTAAGAAGTGTTGTTATTTTTGGTTCCACTCCGAACTCAAATTTTTGACGCTTTTTTGACGTCTCTTCGGACTTAGTCAGAAATGCTAATTTTTGCACTATTTCTTTAAATAACTCGATAAGTGTATGATTTTACACACTCATTTACTGCATATTTATCATATCTAACTTAATCATTGCTTTGATATGAATTTTATGCATAAATTTTATTTTTTTGATTTTTTATGAATTTTTTTCTTATGTAAAAAGGAAGGGAGGGGGGGGGGGGTGATTTTCATACATTTTCTGCTTCTTTTCTATAACCACTCTTCAGATTGTTATGACATTTTGTAGATATGAGGTACTCATGCATGGTACCCTTCAAGTGAAAGAATTTTGTCAAGATATCCACTTTTGGATTTTTAAGGAATATTTTTTAAGATTGTACATAGGTATAGTGTATGTTTTCCATGCCCAATGGACCCATGGGGAGTGGCTTCAAACCCCGGCGGGACCCCAACAAAATTTTTTTCCCTTTTTAGCTCACCTGAGCCAAAGGCTCTAGTGAGCTATTGTCATAGCGATCCGTCCGGCGTCCGTCGTCTGTCGTGTGTCGTCTTTCGTGTGTCGTCTGTCGTGTGTCTGTCGTAAACTTTTCACATTTCCGACTTCTTCTCAAGAATGGCTAAAGGGATTTTGATGAAACTTGGTAGGTATAAAGTACTAATGGTCCCCTACAAGTGTTGTTTTTCGTCCGGATCCCTCAACAGGTGGCGCCACCACAGGCAAAAGTAGGTCACAGGGGGTACCCTCCTTTGACAAACTTCTTCTTCAGAACGGAAGCACGTATCGACAAACCGAAAGCATCAGGATGATCTAGAGAGATGTCTTAAGAAGTGTTATTATTTTTGGTTCCACTCCGAACTCAAATTTTTGACGCTTTTTTGACGTCTCTTCGGACTTAGTCAGAAATGCTAATTTTTGCACTATTTCTTTAAATAACTCAATAAGTGTATGATTTTACACACTCATTTACTGCATATTTATCATATCTAACTTACTTTTTTTCTTAGATTGTCATGAAACTTGGTACCAGGTATGAGGTACTCATGGTTCCCTACAAGTGAAAGAATTTTGTCAAGATATCCTCATTTGGATTTTTACGGAAAAACATTCATAGATACAATGTAGGTTTTCCATACCCAAGAGTAGTGGTTCAAACCCCGGCAGGACCCCACTTTTGCAGTTTTTTTTTTCTCCTTTTTTTTATATTTATCGTTAGAATAGAAAGTGTGAAAGAATTCTGTCAAAATATCAACTTTTAGATTTTTCATGATTTTTTAAACAGACAAGCTAGTTTGGCTTTGTGTACTTATTTTCGTACGTCGAAATAACTCAGGCACACATGCAATCAAATATATACTCTGAATTTATTTTTGAGATGTTGACTTTTTCCATACATGCATATTATATAACAATTTCCCTATATAATGATTATTTTCTCCGCTTTATTTTTGTATCTATGGTAAACAAAGTCGCCATATATCTTGTGTTACAGATTTGATTGGTTAATTCCTCCACGCCCATTTAATAGTCACGGTGGGTAATCTCGCAACGCAGAACACTAGGTTTATCTAAAATTTCGTGTATTACAAATTATTTTTCACAAAAAGGGGAATGTGATGCAGTGTAAGGATGCCTTAGATACGAGTTTTATCGAAAGTAAGAGAGGTAATATCCTTTTATAAAGCCAAAAAACTATCGGCATGATTGGTGTAGATGAAAGTGAAAGTAGAACGCCGATCGTGTTTGTGCATTATAAAAAGCTATAATATCCACCTTATTTTGGATACAACTCATAGTTAGGGCGTTGTTACACTGCATCACATTTCCCTTTTTGTAATAAATTATCTATTTTGCGCAAAAATATTGAAAAATAATTTGTTCTGCGTTGCGAGATTACCCACCGTGTTAGTACTGTACACGTGATACATTTCAGGAGATTAATAGATGATCTATCGTGCAAACAAAATAGTACTGCCGGTATTTAATAGATTTTATTTAATGTGCATATACTGGGAACACTTTCATGCTTGTTATTATTCATGTACTTGGAACAATTCCATACTTGTCATCATTTATAAACTTAGATCGAATTTCCTTTGTCTTAGACTCTCTTAGATGAATTGTATACGGACTGATTTCTTGAAGAAACATCTAATGAGTAATCCCTTCCCGAGGATTTTGAGAATGTATAGGACATTTGATATATCTGAAATTCTTGAAAACAAATGAGTAATTTCTTCCCGAGGATTTTGAGAATGTATAGGACATTTGATATATCTGAAATTCTTGAAAACAAATAATTCAGTTCAGAGTTCTTGAAATCTTTCAATGAAATGTTGGACCACAGGAAGCTATTGTTTTAAAAGAGGAAATAAATTATGATTCACAACCTTAAGCCACTGTGTTCGACATCTTGTATGTATACAACATTTCTAAAGACGAACACAAGAGGCTTTGAAGGTCGTGAATAATAAAACATTTTCTCTCATAAAACGACAGGTTCCTGTGGTCAGACATTTGGGAATTTTTATCTGTCCAAATAAAAGATAGAACATGAGTTTTTATCGGACCAAATGATTTTTTATCAGCAAATCCGATGCAGCTGATACTTTTCATGAACTCTGTCAGCTAATAATTTGTCCATGTAACAGTCCTATCATGAGGCGAGACATAGTTAACAGTAAATAACGATGTGGTAGGTCTGCTAGTTGGACAAGCTTTACAGTATCATGGGCCTATTAATTTGTTTCCCTAAAAGCAGCATACACCAGAGTATTAAGTTTATTCTTTTTGTCTGTTTCTTCATCACTTGCTGCACATTAATGTGGAATTTTACAAAATGATTTTTTTGATGTTGAATAATTGAACTATACACTAGCTGGGCATATGACTTTGGATCACATTATCCGTCTATTCAAATCAGTAAAAAAGATAATGTTTTGAAATGTTACTATTTCTTCTTGTTTGTACTTTTAAAGGCTGTAAAAAAAAATCTTGTCTGCATCCGGCAAAAATCTTTTTAGAAAGAATGTAGGCTCAAATCGTGATACTGGCACTATCAATTTTACGTCTTATTCAATGTCAGTATGTCAATTAGAGCACCCATGGGTATCAGGTGAGCGTTGTGCCCTCCTGGGGCTCTTTTTTTAAAGAAATTAAGGTCAGAAAATTGTTGAAATTAATCATGTTTAATTTTACCAGACACAAATTTAAAACAACTTGCTATGTAAAGAAACGTCTCTTTCTGTTCTTATGTCTCTCCATGCCTTATCACTGTTAATCTTTATCTGATACATTTGTAATTAATTTACTTCATTATTCATGGAAATTCAGTATATCATATGTAAAAGTAAATAAAAACTTAAATATTGTAAATCAGGAATTTAATATCCTGAAAATGTTGGTTTTGTGTGAGAAGAACTACTTCAAACTCTCTTTTGTATGATTATTTCGAATATGGAAAATTATCTTAATTATTTGAATGTTTAAGTTTTAGTAAAAATTGTTGTTTTTTTCTTTCAATATAAAGCAATATATCATTGACCATTGTTTGCCATGATTCATCCTTTTTTGAAATGTCAATACACTGAAATATTTCTTTAATTAAAATGTCCATTGTTAATGTAAGAAAGATCTTGAAAACGAAAAAAAAGTTGCCATTTTGGTTACGAGTTGTCTTGTTACGAGTTGTCTTGGTGACGAAGTGTCCTGATACCGAAACGAGCATCCCGTCACATCCACTTAGGGGGCGCTGCGAAAATGGAACATAATTTCGCGGGAAATCGACTCGAATATAGACATCTGCACTATAAAAGTCCGAAAACCAATCAGTTCCGAATGTCGGTGTAGGATCACATAGAGTTCCGAATAAACGCGGGAAACATAGCGTACCTTGACTGTCAGAGCGACAAGATGGCGAAAAGAAAGCTGTTCGACGACGACGTAATGACAGGCTACCTGTTACAAATATCAAAAGTAGAAACATCTGCTAGTGGAAAAACAAAGTATTTCTCGGCCCTTCTACAAAATGACAAAAATGAAGCACGCAGGCTTGTGTGTTTTCATCCTGAAAAACACGAGCTATTCGTAAGAGCCAAAGAAATTGACAGGCCTGTGCGTCTACATAAAGCCAAACTTACGCCTGGAAGAGATGGGATGGAAGTGAGGTTTCAGAGAGAGAGTTCTCTTGAGATTTTACAAGCCCCAATTTCTTTTCCAAAACTTCAAACACTTGGAGAATCATCAAGGGACGATGGCGGACCTAACCAACACTTGTGCGAATTAAAAACGGAAAACATGAGGGTAAATATCCATGTCCTATTCCAATATTATATTTTTATAACCGGGTGACCCCCTAATTGGAGATTTGGGGGCAAATAGTTATTGGTTTGTCTGTCCGCAAGATGCAATATGACATGAGAATTGTACCTATACTTCGAGGCCAAAATATCAAACGCCGAGGTCACGAGGTCATATCTCTAGAATGGTTGTAACACAACATCTCCATTAATTAAACTCCCAGATTTCATATGTAGATACAGTATGACCAAGGGATGATACCTATACTTTTTGTGGTATGAAGGTCAAGGTCAGAGGTCAAATTGTTGATGATAGCTTTAAACAGTGGTTGTAACACGATTTTTCGCTTAATTTTACTGGTACTGCTGCAGTAATTTATACAAAGATACAGTATGGTGCAAGGTTAAAGGCTTTAAAGGTCAAATTCCTTTAAATTTCAATCTTTTGATCAAAACTTCCTTTATCGAAAATTCCTGCAGCGGGGCCCTCCCTGACAGAGTCCGTTTTCTAGTTATTTCTGGCTACATATCAGTGGGGCCCTTTTTGACTTGGTCAATGTTCTATTTTTTCTATAAATAGAACACAGAAACGTCATTAAACATACATTATTTGCACATATTTACCTTCTTTTATTCTTTCCCGAGGGCAAGCTACTGTCTCTTCAGAAACAACATTTTCAATAAAATGCATGTAGTTTGATCGATCTTGTTAATAAGTTGTAACTGGTAATGTAAACATTGTTTCTAACAGCAAGCATTCTCTCTCCACGATGATATACCATTCAGATTCTTAACATCTGCTTTAACATACTGGTATATTCTTTTGTAGTGTGCAAGCTTAACATTATACAATTCCATTTTAATTCCGTATTTAACGTATAAGGCCATAATTAAAAAATTGTTTGTTTCCCCTCGCCCCGACCGGGTCAGGAAAAACGCCGCCGAGTCAGATTTTTTTATAGCCAAAAAGTCTGATTTTTTTTTTTCAGAAATCGAATCACGGTTATGTCCATTTTCAGTTTCAACATTACAATATTGTATCCAAATAGAATTGTAAATCATCTCAATAGCTTTCTCATTCTTGCATTATTATAAGAAATCTTGCTGTAAACCGCCCGTCCCCCCATTCCCGTTGGCTTTGAACCGTCAGTTTACGTAATATTGGTACATCGATCATTATGTCTCTCTATCATGCCTATTGTAAATATCCTCCCAAAGTTTTTGAGAACACTGAGCATATCATGATAGACGAGCGCTCGGTCTACGGATGCAAAATTTCAAACAAGCATGACAAATATGGATAATGACCATATCCCTGTATACAGCACAAAATCGATAATTCAAAAATCAGAAACCGAAGGCATACAAAATCAGGACAAAACAGGAACCAAAGCAAACAAACAAAAACCTCCACCATATGAAAAGAAGCGAACTCCCGATATGGGAGTGAGACCAGGTGCCCAGGAAGAGTAAGCATCTCCTGCTTGCATGCAACACCCGTCGCTTCAATTCGGTAAATCTGTCACATCCGGTTACTTCCATTTTGGAAGATATAGAGTACAATCTTTGGTTGGATGGTTCAAATGGTCTATGACAGAATATCATCCACAATTCTTGAGAGTTGAACATCATAGTGTATGACGAGTTCCCCATATCGACCGTAGAACTTCCTCAGTGACGATGTTAGTCGGTCACAAACATATCCCTGACTGAGAAGCTTATCTGAAAGACGCCTAGCTCTCAGAACAAAATCCGTATATTTGGTACTTGCTCTGGCATAGCGTATCAACTGAGATATGAACACGCCATAAGCAGGCGATGAAGGGATGTTGCTACTCAGAAAAGGAAAGTTTGTAATGCTGAAATTGAAGTCGTCACGTTTGTCATAGAGTGAGGTGTTCATGTGACCATCAGTGTCGTAGGACAACATTATGTCCAAATAGGATGCTGAATTATTTGTCTCTGTGGTTTCTTTGACTTCAAGCTCCGAAGGATAGATACTGCTCAGGTAATCCGCGAATTTTGGATTATTGATGGACAACACATCGTCTATGTATCTGTAAGTGAAGTTAAAGTCAGAAGCTAAGTATCTTTTCCCTTCAGAGACCAAAGATTGAATGAATTCAGCTTCGTACGAGTAAAGGAAAATGTCGGCAAGGAGTGGGGCACAATTGGTCCCCATTGGAATTCCGACAATTTGCTGGAAGACCTTTCCTCCAAACACCACAAAAATGTTGTCGATCAGAAAGTTTAACATCTGAATAATGTCTGTTTCAGTGTACTTATTTTCAGAATCGGACTTTTCTTTTACAAAGTAGGTTTTGTCATAGTTAACAACAATAAATTTGTATTTGCGATTACCGTTCTTACTTGTAAACGCATTACTTATAATTTTTGCGAGTCTTTCTTTCAATTTAGAATGTGGAATTGTAGTGTAAAGTGTCGAAAAATCAAAGGCTTTGATCGAATGGACTCTACTAAAATGAGTGGATTTCAGATGTTCTAAAAGTTCCTTCGAATTCTTTAAAATCCACATCTGGTTGATACCACTGCGAGAATACACTGTCGAACAATATTTTTGAAGCCCAGATTTGATTTCAGATAAAACTTTGGTGAGTAAGATCGATACAGATTTGGTAGAACATTTTGAGGAACCAGCGATGAAACGTTGTTTGTACGGATTCTTATGCATTTTAGGTATGCAGTACAAGTATGGTAAATCTAAATCTAATTTGGTAGTGTCGAAGCCAAAGGAAGTAAGAGCTGATTTGTGGTTATCTATTATTTCAGAGGCAGAAAGGTTTGTTGGGGTGTAAGTGGGATTTCCAGGTGTCGAATTTAAACCCAACTCTTTAACTAGACTGTCGAAATAGTACTTTTTGCAAGTAAATGTGTAATTATTTGAGGCTTTGTCCGCTGGTGTGATGACATAATGTTCTTGGAGGTAGGTGAGCTCTGTGATAACATCAGGGTCCTTAAATATAGACACGAATCTGGTGTTCACAGTTGATTTTAATCGGTTAATTCTAGATAAAAGTAACCCTCTGATTGATTTTATCCATTCGGAAAGGGTGTCGAGCTGTACATCCTCTTTCTTTGCCCAACGTCTTGCATATTCCTCACAAGAGTCCATGATAATTTTGACATTTTGGTTCCATGTAAAGGACATACTTTCTCTGTATTTGGGACCCTTTTTTAACAATTCTCTCAACTTGTCGTTCTTGACTATACTAAGGTCACCAGTAATAACGTGTCCACAAGGAGAGTAGTTGAAATCCGATGAAGAACATTCGCAGGGAAGTGGATGTAGTGAGGGATTACTTAAATCAATACACTGCAGGAATCGTTTGTAATTGTAAATTTTATATGCAACTGTTGGTGTGTAGCTATAGGAAATACAAGGAGTTTCTTTTCTTTTGAAATATGGTGGGATTTTTTCTGTGACAGTTTTGTGATTCAAAATTTGATCAAGATTCAAGTTATCAATACCTTTGTTTGCAAATCTTACTTTAATGAAAGGGCGGTTTGTTTTCTCCTCTGATTTATCTGATCTAACTGCTTGAAATAAACGAAAAGTAGAAATGTCCAATATGACTCCTTGTAGTCTGTATTCTGGGGAACGTGTATCGGTATATGTGAGGTCCTTCGTATAATCGTAGATTTCGTGCAACTTCCGTAAAGGAACAGAGTATAATTTGGTACGAATATAATGCAGGCCTAGAGGCTCATTCAAAAATGGAACCAAGTCATCGAAGGAGAAACTATGTATCTCAGGCCTATTGTATTTTCGAATGCCATGACTTCGAGGTCTTCTTTGTTGTCTGTTGAATAAGCTAGTCACATTTACCGATTGACAACCGGGACTTGTTAAGTTTCCTATAGTGCTGATGTTATCGTTGCACCCATAGGGCGCTGCAGTGTTAAGATTTTTTATCCAGAACTCTTCTCTGTTGCGACGGAAAGGTGTGCTCAAATTGGGATTGTTTGTGGGGTGATATATTTTCTCCAGGATTCTGCCTCTCATAGATAAAACCGAATGATCGGCCTGGTCAAAATGTCGGTAAAGGAGTTGACTTCCTTTATTATTTATTTTTGACCGGTGTCCTGACATTCTGGTTCGGAGCTTACCTTTGGTTTCACCCACATAAATCAATCCACAAAGTGAGCACTCTATTCCGTACACAACATTAGATGTCATGCAGTTAAGGTTTTCAAAACTATGCGTGTTAAATGTTTGTTTTGTGAGATTACTTGAGAATGAAGTGTCTGTTATTAGGATGTTACAAGTTTTGCAGTTCTTCGTGCCGCACTTAGAAACTGAGCAATCGCTTGGTGAAAATTGGTGCTCTTTTAGAATATCGACCACTTCAATCTTACAGGGCTTGATTTTAATATACCCATCTGCATGTTTGTACCAAAACTCATGGTTACTACTCACTACAAATGTCTCGTCTCTAATGTCATTTAGACTAATTCTAGGGACACCTAAGTTACCTGTTGCGTATGTGTCCGTAGACGCAACAGGTTGGGGCCTTTTTATAGTGGGCGACGCCCCAGCCACTTTGTAGGTCTCTTGTGTACTATCCATTGAAGCAAAAGACTGCCCGACAAGTGTCCTCGGGGACAATTTGTCCACCAGCAGTGACACATGGACAGTGGTAAAAATGACAAATATGGATAATGACCATATCCCTGTATACAGCACAAAATCGATAATTCAAAAATCAGAAACCGAAGGCATACAAAATCAGGACAAAACAGGAACCAAAGCAAACAAACAAAAACCTCCACCATATGAAAAGAAGCGAACTCCCGATATGGGAGTGAGACCAGGTGCCCAGGAAGAGTAAGCATCTCCTGCTTGCATGCAACACCCGTCGGTTCAATTCGGTAGAACTGTCACATCCGGTTACTTCCATTTTGGAAGATATAGAGTACAATCTTTGGTTGGATGGTTCAAATGGTCTATGACAGAATATCATCCACCATTCTTGAGAGTGGAACATCATAGTGTATGACGAGTTCCCCATATCGACCGTAGAACTTCCTCAGTGACGATGTTAGTCGGTCACAAACATATCCCTGACTGAGAAGCTTATCTGAAAGACGCCTAGCTCTCAGAACAAAATCCGTATATTTGGTACTTGCTCTGGCATAGCGTATCAACTGAGATATGAACACGCCATAAGCAGGCGATGAAGGGATGTTGCTACTCAGAAAAGGAAAGTTTGTGCCTATTTCGAATTCTGCGAGTGCGACAGGTATTGTGGGCTCCCATCTTTACATGTATACGCATGTGCCCAATCTAGTTCCTCAACTTATGAAATATCTCGTTTCACGGATAGGCGTTTGAACGCTATGAAGACCCATCGCTTATTTGGAAGGATCCGCTGAGTGGGCCAAAATTCAGACAATATCTAAATGCATAAAATCGAGTGAATAAGAAAACTACTACCTGATCAAAGTACTCGGTTATTATGATTGACCTACATTTCTCTAGCGGTTGTCGGCGGTCCGTGCTAACTTTTTGCATCGTGAATGATCAATAGACTCAATATTACAATGAATTTTTGGTGTGTTCTTATAATTATTTTTCACTTACGCTGTTTACATACAATAAACAGACCGAGAAAGAAAGGTATACAAACTTATTTCATCTTTATCATGCACTGGAAAACGCCGGTCATTTATAGTCCGTGACTCGTGGTTGCGTGTGGTCAATATCTATACAAATTCAATATTTACGAGTCGTAAAAAAGTCGAGATGTAATCGTTCTATAGTATATCTTATTCTCGCAGATTTGACGTTGCCGTAAAATGACCCGTTACGCCACGCTGAAACACTTGATGCACCTGTTGCGGAAATATTTATCGAGTATCTTGGGACAATTTTGTGTATATAGAATAGGTTTTATAGATAAACATTTCATACTTAACCAGCGATAGAAATTGAGACACAACGGATATTTTGAGCTCGCCGGGACGACAGTCCGAGCTAATGCCATACCCTTGGCGTCGTCCGTAGAAAAAGCTTTAACCTGGGCTATATCTCTACAACCATAAGGGGTAGGGCTTTCATATTTCACATGTAGATACCTTGTGACGAGACCTTTCATTTGAAAACATGATCTTTGACCTAGTGACCTTGGACTTTGACCTACTTTTCAAAAACCTTAAAGTGTGCTATATTTCTTCAACCATAAGGGGTAGGGCTTTCATATTTCACAAGTACATACCTTATGATGATATCTTTCATTTGAGATCATGACCTCTTGACCTTGAACTTTGTTCTACTTTTCAAAAACTTTAACATGGGCTATATCTCTTGAACTATAAGGGGTAGGGCTTTTATATTTCACATGTAGATTTCTTCTGATGGGACCTTTCATTTGAGACCATGACCTTTGACCCAGTGACGTTGACCTTGGACTTTGACCTTAACCATTAAATATTCAATTACTCATACTTTGGCTGTATCTTTAGCTCTCTAACGGATGAGACTAACATTAGATGCATAGAATCCTTATGACAATACTTTTTGTATTTTGGAAGTTATTTGATTTTGACAAAAACCTGCAACGGCGAGCTATGTAATCTTTGATTACCCAATGTTTTACGGAAAGCAGGCGGCGATTTTACCCGAAGTAAGAGGTGAGAAATCGCCGGCTGCCAGCTCTTAGTCTTTATCATATCAATTAGAAACACAGAGTGTGACTGCGCAGCTGTAAGGAGTCCAGTAATGTGCAATTTGGATTCAAAAGTCTTTAAACATATTTGATACAGGTAGTTGTGGCAGCAAAAAAAAAAAAAAAGGTACCCGCCTGCCGGGTCACTTGAAAAAAACAGACCCGGGGGGAGGGGAAACAAACAATATAATTTTTTAATTGTGGCCTAAACACTCACCTGAATAAATTACTATACCAAAAGCTTGGCAATGTCATTGGAAAGTACGTTGAGAAAATGAGCAATCGTGTAGCATACATACATGTATTAATTAAAACTACTGAATGCCAAACCCATCAATTTTGCTAGTATCATCTTCTCGTAAATTACATGCATATGAGATTGTCTTTGACCACCCCTCTGTACTTCCTTATCAGCTAGACATCCAAACTTTATACACATACAAGTATACATAACATTATTTGAATATTATTTTATTTTATTGCATCTACCAGTGAATTGATTCCCTCTTTTAGTATTTTTTTTCGGGCAAACCAAAACCAGATTTCTTAAATGGTTGCCTGTCGGACAACCTCGATTTCTCATGAATTTCAAACCCTGTTAATGTTAATCATGATATCAGTATTCTTTATCTTCATCTTTTAGGTTACAGTGAAGGTGAAAATAGTTGGTTTCCTCACAAATAAAAAGGAAACACCAACAAAATATGGATTAAAATATACCAGAGAAGCTGCAGTTGCTGACCCAACAAAGTCCATGAGGATTACATTTTGGGGAGACACCTCAGAATTGGTTCAAACCGGTAAATCATACCTGATATCACATGTCTCAACCAGAATGTTTAATGGTGAACTGACGTTAAACACAACAATGTCAACCAAAATTTCTCAAATAGAAGACGTAGAGGACCCAAAAGAAGACCTCACTTTCATTGAAGAAAAGGAAGAAATAATCTCAATAAGCCAAATCAAGATAACACAAAATTACAAATGTTGCAATACCTCGTGCAATAAGACCATCCCAGAAATTGACTTTCAGAATTCATTCATACGTTGCCAAGCTTGCCAAATGAAACAAAGCATAAAGAAAATGAAAAGAGCAACAACCGCATTTCTCAATGTAACTCTGGAAAATTCTACAACAACAAAATTTGTAATCTTTGAAGAAGCATTGCACAAATTCCTTGATTTGGAAAAAAATGCACAATTACTAGAAAATCCAGACCAATTGGAAGATCACCTCTTGGAGATTGAACAATTCAAAGTGTCCCATCAAAGCCACAGTGATGTACTCTCTAAAATCAACAGAATTGCGGTCTCTTATCAGTCAGAGTGATACTGAAATTTCACGAACTTGCATAAATAATATGAGTTATAGACTGCATACTGCTGTTTACACATTCTTCGTTTAATCTTTAATTTTCATTATTACGTAGAGAAGTAACCTTTTTCGCATTTTTTTCCTATACATGTAATATAGGCATTTTTCAAAATATGAAATTATCACTGTATAAATCATAATTTTGTAAATTACAGAGGCTAATGTAAAACGTCTTTAAATTCAATAGCATCATTTAAAACCTGATAAATTTACAGCATGGACCAGACATGCACGTTTCGGGTACTAAACCCTCGTCAGTGATCCTTAGTCTAAACAATGTAATATGGCCAAATAGTATGAAAATTGTTATGTCCAAAAATGTACCAAAAGACGTAGCAGAATGGGTGGGATATGATGCTACAGGACCCACGTTTTAGAAATTTCAAGAAATTTTGCAACAGAAAATTTCAAATGCGTTGAAGAGACAGACGATCAACCAAAGTTGATCGAACTTGGCTACATGTGCCCTCGGGGACTCTCGGTCCACCAGCAGTGACACTCACCAAGTAGTTCAAATGTAAAACGTCTTTAAATTCAATAGCATCATTTAAAACCTGATAAATTTACAGCATGGACCAGACATGCACGTTTCGGGTACTAAACCCTCGTCAGTGATCCTTAGTCTAAACAATGTAATATGGCCAAATAGTATGAAAATTGTTATGTCCAAAAATGTACCAAAAGACGTAGCAGAATGGGTGGGATATGATGCTACAGGACCCACGTTTTAGAAATTTCAAGAAATTTTGCAACAGAAAATTTCAAATGCGTTGAAGAGACAGACGATCAACCAAAGTTGATCGAACTTGGCTACATGTGCCCTCGGGGACTCTCGGTCCACCAGCAGTGACACTCACCAAGTAGTTCAAATGTAAAACGTCTTTAAATTCAATAGCATCATTTAAAACCTGATAAATTTACAGCATGGACCAGACATGCACGTTTCGGGTACTAAACCCTCGTCAGTGATCCTTAGTCTAAACAATGTAATATGGCCAAATAGTATGAAAATTGTTATGTCCAAAAATGTACCAAAAGACGTAGCAGAAGACAGAAATGAGAGTTACTCAGTATACATTTATACATATACAGGTACATTTGAGCTGCTGTTCTATCATATTAAAGTTACTTCCCTTAGGCCAAAAAAAAAAAGATTAGTCCTGTATCCTGCCTCCTTGCCAAAAAATACTGGGTAGGTAGGTCGGGGAAAAAATTTATTTTACCAAAAAAATTTATTTTGCATTTTGACCAATTCTGCTGTAAATGCAACCATATATACAATTCCACAGACATATGTAGTCTGCAGTCTTCTTTGATTGTACAATGTGACGCATCTGCATCACGACTAACAGTTAAATAACACTCCAAAACAGAAATATACAAGACATAGCAACATAACACTGTCAACTTGGGTCATTTATTAACATCTGAAATAGTTAATTTTTCCCATATGTTCAGGCATGATAAAAACTTTAGGATCGGGTGGAAAAAAGTAGGGTCGGTCTGGAGGCAGGAAACAGGACTATTTTTATTTTAGGCCTTAGATCAACAAGAGTATCAGTGAAACTGATGTATGTCAGTTTAATCCACAAAATTGTTAAAGAGTATTCTTCCTTTGCTTTTTGGCCGGATTGTGGAGCAAAACCGGTCTATGAAATAGTGAAGTCTGTCCGTTAGTCAGTCAGTTTATCAACCTGTCTGCATCAATTAACATTTTGGTTCAGCTGTTGCGTTTAAGTCTGGAAGAAAGTTGTTTGTGGTAGCAACTACGGTACTAATTTTTCTTAATGATAGACCATGATGAATCTAATTCAATAATTTTTATGCCCCCGTATCGATAGATCGGGGCATATTGTTTTCATCCTGTCTGTCTGTCTGTCTGTTGTCAACTTTAACCTCGGCCATAACTTTTGAACCTTAAGAGATAGGAACTTCATATTTGGCATGCATACTCAACTACCTTCAAGATAGAAATTATCTGTTTACGTTTAAGTCTTTTGTCAGAATACCATTAAGTCACATTGCTTCGCAATCTGGCCATACCATCTTTAGCGGTTTCGTGTAACACAAAACCCATGTCATTGATAAAACTATTGGTTGTATAATTTAGTATCTTGATACTAATCACATTACAAGGGGAGGAATGTCAACAGAATGTCTGTTATGTCCTGATAGTATGGACAATGAAGATACATACTTTTAACATGCTTTAATTATGTTCATAGTTTGGGTTTTGTTATATATATATATGTATAACTTACAACTGTGATGATTACAGTTTGTATATTTAGTTCCCTTTTTAGCTCTACTGGTCAAAGACCAGTCGAGCTTATGCGATACCATGTTGTCCGGCGTCTGTCCGTCCGTCTGTCTGTAAACAATTTTCTCGTGATCGCAACTCCTCTGAAACCATAAATGATAGAAACCTAATTCGTTTTGTATTTAGTTTGGTCTATGGTCTAGTTGTGCACCTGATATTTTGTTTGAGCCCCTGACCCCCAGGTTCTTCAAAAATGGGTGTGGTCATTTTTCCTATATAAAGTCTATGTAATCTTGTGAATACCAATTCTCAGAAAGTATAGTTGATTGAGAGTTACTTCTATTTGCATTATAATCAGTCTCTGGTCATGTTGAGTACCTGATATTTTGTTTGAGTCCCTGACCCCTAGGGTCTTCAAAAATGGGTGTGGTCATTTTTCCTATATAAAGTCTATGTAATCTTGTGAACACCAATTCTAGGAAAGTATAATTGAGAGTTACTTCTTTTTTCATTTTAATCAGTCTCTGGTTATGTTGAGTAAATGATATTTTGTTTGAGCCCCTGACCCCCAGGGTCTTCAAAAATGGGTGTGGTCATTTTTCCTCTTTAAAGTCTATGTAGTCTTGTGAACACCAATTCTCAGAAAGTATAATTGATTGAGAGTTGCTTCTTTTTGCATAATAACCAGTCTCTGGTCATGTTGAGTACCTGATATTTCGTTTGAGCCCCTGACCCCCAGGGACTTCAAAAATGGGTGTGGTCATTTTTCATATGTATAGTCTATGTAATCTTGTGAACACCAATTCTCAGAATGTATGATTTATTGAGAGTTACTTCTTTTTGCATAATAACCAGTCTCTGGTCATGTTGAGTAGTTGATATTTCGTTTGAGCCCCTGACTCCCAGGGTCTTCAAAAATGGGTGTGGTCATTTTCCTATATATAGTCTATGTAATCTTGTGAACACCAATTCTCAGAAAGTATAATTGATTTAGAGTTACTTCTTTTTACATTATAATCAGTCTCTGGTCATGTTGAGTACCTGATATTTTGTTTGAGCCCCTGACTCCCAGGGTCTTAAAAAATGGTTGTGGTCATTTTTCCTATATAAAGTCTATGTAATCTTGTGATCACCAATTCTCAGAAAGTTTAATATATTGAGAGTTACTTCTTTTTGCATTATAATCAGTCTCTGGTTATGTTGAGTACCTGATACTTTGTTTGATCCCAAGACCCCGAGGGTATTCAAAATGGGTGTGGTCATTTTCTACTTTATATCTCTATATAATCTTGTGAACACTATTTCCCAGAAAGTATAATTGATAGAGAGTTAATTCTTTTTGCATTGGAATCATTCTCTTGTGGTGTTGAGTACCTGATATTCTGTTTGAGCCCCTGACCCCCAGGGTATTCGAAAATGGGTGTGGTCATTTCCTCCTATATACTCTATGTAATCTTGTGAACACAAATTCTCAGAAAGATTGATTGATAGAAGGATTCTTCTTTTGTCAATCAAAAAAATTCTGTGGATTAGTTGTGTATAGGAGATACTTTTTAAGCCCCTGACTCCAGTGTCTTTGAAATTCGGTGTGGTCATTTTCTCATATATAAGTCTATGTAATCTTGTGAGCACCAGGTCTCGGAAATTATAACTGATGGAGAGTTAATTCTTTTTGCATTACATGTATTATGCATCTGTAATGTAGATGTACATGTGATATTTTGTGTAAGCCTCTCACCCCAGGGTCTTGGGCAATCATTGTCACTGTTGCTAATTTATTAAGGTGTGAATTTACTAAAACAGCCAGTAGAGCTTCAGTCTCATCAGAGACTTATTTTTTCATATAAATCATAATATATCATAGTCAGAGTTTACATTCTTGTATTATTTTATATTGCATGTAATTTGCATCATCATACATTGTACATGTATTCACATGACAAGTGCTAAACACAATCTTGAAATTACACAATATGTTAACCAAATTCCAAAGGCATTTCATTGTATCAATAGCAATTAAGGATTGTCAAACTTTATATAACCTTTGTGTTTACATATACAAACTTATAGTTAAAAGTTCTAATTTGTGATTTCATCTTGTTGTTGATGGTTTGTTTTTTAGCTCTCCTGGTCGACACCGGTCGAGCTTATTTGATACCCTGATGTCTGTCCATCTGTCTGTAAACAATCCCATCTCCTCCAAAACTATCCATGACAGACAGTTTGTTAAGGCCCCATGTTGTTCACCCTAGGGCCTAGTTGTGTATGTGTGATTTTGGTGCTCCACAAAAGGGTGTGTCCATAGAAAATTTTAATGGTTTCACCTTGTTCCCCTAAAGATGTAGATGTGCATGTATAATTTAGGTGATGATCCTCCCTCAGGAGGCCCAGAAATGGGTGTGGTCAGTTTTCCTTATATAAGCCTGTGTAAATATTGTTATTGCATCTCCTGCAAGACTATCAGTGTTGAGAAACCTTTTAATGGTCCCATCCTGTTCCCATTAGGATGTAGATCTGCATTAGTAATTTTCGTGATGATCCTCCCTCAAGGGGCTCAGAAATGGTCGTGGTCAGTTTTCCTTATATAATTCTCTGTAAATCTCGTTCCCGCATCTCCTCCAAAACTATCATTGACAGAAACCTTTGAATTAGTCCCCTATCGGCTTCGCTGAAGGGAACTCATATTTTGAAGTCCGTCTGTCTGTTTGTCCCGGTTAAGTTTTCTGGACTTATTTCTGCCATTTTACAATGTATCAAAATGATATTCGGTACATGACTGTACATTTGTAAATTACAGATCAAGTTTGAGTTTCATAACTTTCGACAGAGTTATGGCCCTTGGACTCAGAAATATTCACTCAAATATCAGTTTTACAAACTTTTTTCAGTCATTCTCCCATGCATTCAAATGATATTCTGTACAACGGTGTATATTGGTAAGTTACAGATCAAATTCGAAATTCATAAAATTTGACCCACTTTCAACAGAGTTATGGCCCTTGGACTTGCAGATTTTCACTCAAATGTTAGTTTCCCAGACTTTTTAGTAGTGCCCCTTGAACTTAAAAAATTCCTTGAATTCTCAGTTTCCGCTCATTATCTTGATAAAGGCTTGATGGATCCAAATGATATTTGGTTTACAGTTGTATTATTGGGAGATGCAAGTCAAGTTCGAATATGGGTCCTGTCCAATTATTATTGGAGGAGTTATTGCCCTTGAACTTAGGGAATCTCTTGAAAATGACATTTTCCGCTCATTATCTTGATGAAGGTTTGATGAATCCAAATGATATTTGGTATACAGATATATCATGTGGGGATGCAAGTCAAATTCAAATATATATGGGTGCTTTCTGATTATTATTGGAGGAGTTATTGCCCTCGAACTTAGAAAATTTCCTGAATATGACAGTTTCCACTCATTATCGTGATGAAAATTTGATGGATCCAAATGATATTTGGTATACAGATGCATTATGGGGAGATGCACGTCAAGTTCAAATATGGGTGCTATCCAATTATTATTGGAGGACTTATTGCCCTTGAACTTAGGAAATCTCTTGAAAATGGCAGTTTCCACTCGTTATCTTGATGAAGGTTGGATGGATCCAAATGATATTTGGTATACAGATATATCATGGGGTAATGCATGTCAAATTCGAATATGGGTGCTCTCTGATTATTATTGGAGGAGTTATTGCCCTTGAACTTTCAAAATTTCCTGAAAATGACAGTTTCTGCTCATTATCGTGATGAAAATTTGATGGATCCAAATGATATTTGGTATACAGATGTATTATGGGGAGATGCAGGTCAAGTTCGAATATGGGTGCTGTCTCATTATTATTGTAGGAGTTATTGCCCTTGAACTTAAAAGATTTTTGGAAAATTACACTTTCTGCTCATTATCTTGAAGGTTTGATGGATCCAAATGATATTTGGTACACAGATGAAGATATGCAATTCTTTTTAGAATATGGGTAGGTGTGATATGCTAATGGTTCCCTACAAGTAATGTTGTTTTTCATCAAGATCCGTCAACAAGTGTCGCCACCCGGGGCAAAGTAGGTCACAGGGTTCTTTGACAAACTACTTCTTCAGAGTCCAAGCATATATCAACAAACCGAAGGCATCAGAATGATCTAGAGGGATCTCTTAAGAAGTATTCCTGTTTTTAGTTCCACTCTGAAGTCAAATTTTTTATGTCTTTTCGGACTTTGTCAGAAATGGACATTTTCATACTATTTCCTGAACTAACACATTGAAAGCATGTCTTTGAGACCTAAGGAGCTGATAAGATAAGGCGTAAAATCTGCCCTGAAAAAGTGGAATTTTCAAAATAGGAACTTCAAAAAAATTCTTTCACAAAATTGATGCCAGTTCTTGGTTTCATCATAATCAGCAGTTGCATAAGATTTATCATGCATAGTTTTCCTAAATTTTGGGGCAAAATATGTCTTTTTTCTATAGAAACCAATGGAAAATGGAAAAGTTTTTTAAAACACTGTTCCCCCCTCAGCTACAGAACGCCACTTTTACAGAAAATGTATATCACTAATACATATCTTTTGACAAAGTGGGGTTCTGTAGCTAAGGGGGGAACGATGCCCCAGAGACAAAAAACTGAAAAAGGGAGGGTGGGGGGGCTTTTTACAACTCTGTGTTTAAGGCCATAATATAAGCAAAATTTGATTTTTTCCCTTTTAAAGTCATTCATTTATTTATTCTAAACATGTTCACATGAAATGCACAAGATTTTGGAATGAAATAAACAGGAGTGTGCAGTTTATTTCTACACAATGTGTATTTCACGGTAAAATGCCTACATTGTAGTCAATGAATACGAAATACAACGATATTTCAGACTCAAGATTTTAAAATTTATGGCAAAAATTGATACCAGTCTTTTGAATTTAATTTCTAGTATCTTGTTCAGACTATCATTATGTTTTAAAGTTTATAGATATCCATATTAGCCAGATTGTTCTTAATTTTCAACGTTTTTTGATCGATATTAGCTTCTTTTCAACATGGCTACCCCCTACTCTTTAGACTGTAATTTAAGTATCTAGAAATAAGCTTACCAAAATAAAAGTTGTATGAGGAATCTCCAAATACATTACATTTTAGTAATTATCAAGTTTTTCTTGCATACAGATCATTATGTAGAAGAAATACTTGACGAGATTCAGGGCTAAATACAGCCCTTATCTTATCAGCTCCTTTGCTGTTATATTAATCACACTTGATGCCATTAATATAATGCTTTCATACAGATTCTGTGCCAAAATATTTTTTTGGATTTTTTTTTACATGACTTTAAGGATGGACCACACTAACAATCACCATTACAATATGAATGTATTCAGTCATTCAGCAAAAGTGACATGGTTCTCAGGGGAGCGATATAGGCCCACTTGGGCCTCTTGTTTGGTTTTTCGTCTATGGGGTTGTGTTCCCCCCGGAGATACAGAACCCCACTTTGCCAAAAAAATTGTATCATTGATATACATCTCCAGTAAAAGTGGCTTTCTGTATATCCGGGGGGAACAATGTTCAAAAAAGCTTTTCCGTTTTCTATAATTGATTTCTATGAGAAAAAGAGAAGTTTTGACCCCAAAATTAGCAATAATATGCAAAACAGATAAAAATTTACTTCATATTCTGATGGTATGTAGTATAAGTATAAATTTTACATAAAAAAGTTCTTGAAATTTCAATTTTCAAAATTCCACTTTTCAGGGCTGATTTTACGCCTTATCTTAACAGTTCCTTATGGTTTTCAACCTTCAAAAAAGTCAAAAACAGGCACAAAATGACCCTAAAAATAGACCTTATTTTTGACATGGTTTCCATAACAACAGAATGCCACAATATGTCTTATTTCTCGTGTATCTGATGGTGTCAAATAGATAGACCCCATTGCCATGGTAACCATGGTTCAAATAATATAGTTTGTTTTCAATGGTTTAAGATTAAGTTTGATAATTACAGTTATTTTCATCAAAATCCATGACATGCTGTGGCCAGCTTTTTTTAGGTTTTTACAGGGAATCCATATTGAATATTTACAACCTGTGACCTTGACCTTTGACCAAAAACCTTGAAAATCAATAGGGTATTTTCTCTTACCATAAGTTGTAATTGTATGAAGTTGAATACAGATCCTGCACCAATGAAAAGTGCAATCTTAAGGCTGTATACAAAGATTTTGAACATTTCCCTTCTGGGACCTTGACCTTTGACCTTGAAAATCTTAAATTTCAACAGTGTTTTAATGTTTATTTTCTGCAGCAATTTAATTATCTGAAAAAGGTTATCGATTTTCGTACGTATAATCAGTTATTCTTGATCTTTATTCCCAGACATATCAGCTTTTGGTTTATAAATAGAGTCATTATAGCCTATCTATACTATAGTTTTACACTCTAATCCGTTCCTAAGGACATATAAAATACTGATCAGGAGGGCATGGGGGTTAATTTGCATCTTTCTTGAAGTATTTTAAAACATTTATGGTACAATATGGCTAATAGATATTTAAGATTGCTAGGAATATGGTTACATCGCATTTAATTCAAGAAACAACAACGGTTGCTTTGGGATATGCATGGTTGCTATGGATGCCATAAATGTTTGCTATGCAGTGCGTAGGTTTTATGTCACTGTTTCACTCTTAAAGGCATAAAACTAAAAACTCAATCTAAATTTTTGGTCTCAAAATCTCTGTTAAACTCTTATTTTGAGGAGTTGCTATGGAGTAAATGGTTGCTATGAAACAAAAAAATATATAAAAAGATTCAATTATTTCATTCAACACCAAAGCAACATTTATACATTGATTTTACGGCAAAATGACGAATGAACCCAGTCAATACAGATGAAAAAGAGTAAGATATCATTTTCGGTCGTTTTGTTTTTACACAAAATTAAGAAAGTTGAAGCTTCGTTTCCATAGCAACCGTTAAGAGGCTTCCCAATTTTATTTTTCAAATAACTCGATAAACTTTAGTACTATACTGAATCAGTTTATTTTCGTTTGTACCGTGTTGCAGATTTGAACTAGCTGACCCTAAAAAATGATGAAATTTAGTTGAGTCCTTTTATGAAAACTAGGTCAACTTCCGGTTACCATAAAAACATATTCAATATAATGCAGAGGATTTTTTATAATCATTCTTAAAGACCAAACCTCAAACTATGATATCCCATTTCAGAAATAATGACATCTTTCATTTAAACCAAAGAAAATTTAGTGTACATTTTGCTGTTTTAGACATTTTGATACATACAAAAAAGCGGTATCCATGGTAACAACTTTAAATGCCATAAAAACAATGAAAATTGACTTAATATCAATATCATGCACCGTTTTGATTAAGAATCCTACATTTTCTTTCGATGAAATAAGAAAATTTGAAATGTAAATTTTTGCACTTTCCATGATTTTCATAGGGAATGCTCGATGGTATGTGATTTTCTCTCTTAACTCAGCGGCTTGAATATACGAGTACATTTGTACACAAGTAATTACATTTTTATTCTTGTTGATGTATAACACAATGTATATGTTGTCAGTACATGTTCGTCAATGTTACATAGTACTTAATATATCAACGTATCACTATATATGTAACCATGTTATGTTATAAGTTGATAGATAAACGAAATTTGTATTGAATTCAGAAAAGTAATTTGCATGTATTGCAAGCACAACACGTAGGATGTCCAGTAAAATATTGTTTCAACAAGGCATATCATTATCTCATAAATCAATCAGTACCTACGTACATGTAAAGCTGTGCATCAAATTTCATTTGAATTTCTCTTTCCATTGAAAAAAATAAAAGCAAGCCATCAAGGCTCACAACTCCTAAAAAAATCAGCCAGTTCAAACTTAATCTTGCTCTTTAACTATCCCAGTCAGAGCTGCGTACAATGCTTTTTTTGAGCCGTGAAAGTAGCAAATTAACATAATTTCGAATACATGGTTTGTGTCTCGGATGGTGAACTGTTAGTCTCAATGAATATCATTCGTCTAGTTTCACTGTACTGGCTCGGAAGTAATTTGAATTTTTTCTGATATATTTTATAATTTATTCTAAAAATAGACCCTTTCACATTATCCGCGGTACTGAATTTGAAGGCCAGTTCCGGGGGACAAACAATAGATTGCGCATGCACCAGTGACGTAATTCGATTGTTCCGAGATGTTTTCCGCGGAACAAACGAAACATGATTCCGCGCTAAACGTCCTAGAACAATAAAATGACGTCTCTGGTGCATGCGAAATCTATTCGTTGTCCCCCGGAACTGGCAATCAAATTTAGTACCGCAGAAAATGTGAAAGGGTCTATAGGGAATGTCTCCCTTATGGCATAGTTCTGTCTTTAGCTGGCTCTTTCGTATTTATTTCAGGGCATGTTTAAAATTTTGTCTCAATATTACCAAGAGTCCCCGAGGGCACATGTAGCCAAGTTCGATCAACTTCGGTCTCTTCGACGCATTTAAAATTTTCTGTTACAAAATTTCTTGAAATTTCTAAAACGTGGGTCCTGTAGCATTATATCCCACCCATTCTGCCACGTCTTTTTTGGTACATTTTTGGACATACTAATTTTCATACCCGAAATGTGCATGTCTGGTCCATGTTGTAAATTTATCAGGTTTTAAATGATGCTATCGAATTTAAAGACATTTAACATGTATATGTTAAACATCTTCAAATTGAATAGCATCATTTTTAAAAGGGACGGTGTCCCTGAAAATTAATTAATTTTACAAAATTTTGGAATGCAAAATCTTTCTTTTCATATGAAAGTATACATTCTTATTTGTATAAATTCAAATTTTCAGGCAAATCTAACTCATACGTTCGCAGTTATGGACCTTAAAAAAACGTAATTTGGGGTGCGCAGCTCTAATTCATTTCACTGGCGCCACCTACAATGTATTGAGTTTTTACAATAGAGTTATATGGATAATAAATTATTAAAAAATCGACAATATTAGGGTCGTTTCTGCATATGTTCAAATAAAACTTATTTATGGCTCCTTTTTTCCTCTTTCTGGACCCTTTGGATATTCAATTAAATTTATTTTCAGGGACACTCAGTATCTTTAAGAACGGATATATTTGCAGCATGGATCAGACATGCACGTTTCGGGTACCGAACCCTCGTCAGTGATCCTCAATCTAAACAATGTAATATGGCGAAAGAGTGTGAAAATTATTATGTTAAAAAATGTAAAAAGACGTAGCAGGGTGGTTGGGATATGATGCTATAGGACCCACATTTTCAAGAATTTCCCTATCCCTATACTGTTTGGACTTCCTTTGTTTTTGGTCTCGAGCAATAATAATCGGACATGTTTGGTTAAATGCACATATTGCGCACTAAAGTATTACGATAGAAGATATATTGCAATATTGATAAATCTAAACTGGCAACCAAACCGAGAGGAAACCGAGATACCCTCGCTTTTACAGGACGATGTCTAATTCTTAAATTTGCATTATAACACATCAAAAACCCCTTGTTTCGACTAACAAATACACGTACACGCCAATAGTTATGCATAAAATAAAATGAAGTCTAACATGAAACAAAATGTAATTTTCCTTTCATCATATGTTCTTTCAGACCTTTAGAATCCATCAAACAAGGTTGCTACAGATACATGTATTGATCTAATTTGCTGCAACATTTCAATTTCGTCATATAACAAAATTTTCAAAAATCTTTAATGAAGCATGCACTAAATTTTCTCTTCAAATATTAAAAAAAATCACGATAATTCTGTTACATGTAACGTACTAGGAAGCCATAAAAATGGTTTGATACGATCAGAATGGGTGATGTGAGAGTGTTGTCCAAAAAGTAGAAGACAGGCACTGTAGCCCATTTCATAACAATCAAAATATCAAATTTGGATAAAATATCTTTGATAAAAGCAAATAGCGGATTTCAGGCCCCAAGCAAGTTTCCCTTTTCTTCCAACATAGTACCAGTAGCAGTATAGATTTAAACCAAATTCTTCAGATAGAAATTCCTTTAAAATATATCAAACTACCGGTATATACATTGTTTCAGAAAGCATATACACGTAGACGATTCTGTAATATTAAATAATGAACTCAATGCAATTTATCTGTTTTCTTGTAATATTTCTAAGAACCACTGTCCGTCCCGCCTTTTACAATAGTGATCTGAAGTGTGCCATCTTCAGAATGCTGATTGTTGACGCCATCACCCCAAGGGTCATCAATGTATACCAGTTTCCCTCCTATGCTTCCATTCTTTATCGGTTGCCAGACAGCAAGCTCTGTCTCCGAAAAAGCATACACTACACTTCCAAAAGAATTTCCGATGTTAGATTCCTGTACTGATGAATCGGCAGGGAACGAAAATCCAGCGTTGTTTCCACCCAGCACTTTAGTCTTAAAAAGGCATAATATGTATGGTTAAAGTACTGATTATTTTTTTTAATATTTACATTCAATAATTTTGACATCACTGATAAAGATTCGAAACTTGAAACTGGTATTCCTTGTGTGTAGTTAAGAAATGACTGTCTAACTTTTGGTGTTCATGGGTGTATAATTCTGGTTGGACACGTGCAAATTCCGTGAATCGCGAAGCGATTCTCGGAAAATTTGCACGTGTCCAACCAGAATTATACACCCATGAACACCAAAAGTAAGACCGTCATTACTTATATTTACATTTATTCTAAATATCTGTCATTTTTATTTGCATGCACTTCGCATATTTTGGCTGTTTTAGTGACAAATGTATTTGGACGTTGGTAAATTCTCCCTACATGCAAAACTTGCACGTGAGCAACCCAAGTTATTGAAATATAATTCTAGTTACCTAATGGGCGTTTAACATGGGGAATCTACTAGTAATGTAAATATTATTTGGTAAATATTGTTCATGAGGCGAAGCTGTGCCAGTAACGCTTGGACACTTTTTTTCATTCTGTATTGAAAATTACTCTTCTTGTCTAACGCCTTTTCAAGTCTAAGGTTGCGCTTGGTGTTTCCTAGTGAGAAATATACGCTTAAAGAACATAAATGTTTTTACTTTTGCTACACAATTCTAAGTAATGAATGGTACATTGAAACGTTAGTCGTGAAAATGAGATAGCAGTATGTATGGGTATACAAAAACATACAATTACACAGTTTTTTTCCCAGCTATTAAGAATCGACATTTTGGGGGAACGGAAAAATTCCATATCGTACATACTTCTTTGTAAATTAAATAGGAAAAGGGGAGAACAACATAAAAAAGTTGGTATCTCTGAATCATTTTTACCTGAAATACCACCGCATACCAGGTGTCAACTTGCAATGTCAAAGAAAATGAAAATGTACAACGCTTAGGTCATCTAAACGGCACTGAAAGTTACCCTGAACAATGTCCGCTATTTTCTGAGGGTTTTGTGGTTGAAATTGGGAGTTATCTCTCTTAATATACTGAATTATACAAGAAAAGAAGTGTTAATAGAAGTTAAGGAGTCAAAGATACTGGGGAATATGGCATTATTGTGTAAAAGAAAGGAGGGGATCTCCAACAACACCTAGTTGCAGCATCAACAGCAACCTCCCAAAACACCCACTGTAAAACACAAAAATGACACGCACAGAAAGAGACGCAGTAGTACAATGAACGTCAAATCACAGAAAAACATAAAACACAAATGACTACACATAAACCAACGAGACCAATGGGTGTAAGTGTAAGTATCCATTAACAAGGCAATCGCAAACCATCGAATGGAGGCAGGACCAGGTGCTCAGGAGGAATGAGCGTCCTCTGACAGCACACAACACCCGCCGCGAATGCCAAATAGAAACGGGTCAAATCTGGTAATATCCAAATAGGAAAATGAAGGTCAATTTGAAAGGTCTAACTGAAGAATGTCCGTAACCATCCTTGATAGGCAAATGTTAAATTTGCAATTTGAATATTCGTCCTTACGAGGGCTAATTGATATGTTGTGAGCCTCGTAATGAACGATTTGAATTTTATCAGACATTTTGCATTATTTTTCTACATTATCCCCTACAGAATCTATACACCTTTGCCTCCGGTGTTTAATGGCCTCAGTACCACTTTTAAAGAACTCTTTACCTTGACTGGTCAGAAAGCTATCCAATGCAAGTATGACATCATCATCGGACTGGAAGTGGGTGGCAGAAATAGCTGCTTTGGGAATTGATGAAAGTCTGATGGAGTAATATCAGGTGAATAAGGCGGATGTTCATTCAAATTAGACCTCAACCATGAATGACAGCCATGACAGTGACTGACTTGTGAACAGAAGCATTGTCCTGATGTAACAATACATCTTTTAACATGTTAGCTTTCCGCGGCGTTTAAGTTTAGTGTTGGGAATAGATGAAAGTCTGATGGAGCAAGATCAGGTGAATAAGGCGGATGCTCAATCACATTAAAACCAGGATCCTGAATGACAGCCATGGCAGTGACAGACTTGTGAACAGGAGCATTGTCCTGATGGAACAATACACCTTTATCTAGTGAGCTTTTCGCGGCGCTAAAGTTTGATTCCCGTCACTGTGTCAGAAGTGAAGCATACTATGTGCCAATGATTGTTTGTCCTTTTTAGAGATAATCTATCAGCAGAATACCTCCCGCACCTCAGAAAACCGAGGCTCACAACATTTCAATCAGCCCTTGTAGAACATGCTCTTGCAAAGCGTATTAGTTATGAAATGAATACACCAAAGACGTGGAAATCTTTGATGCACGGAGATATGACAATTGGCCCTTCCGATTGCGGGAAAAAATGCAAAATTTCGTGACGTCACAATGCTGTTACCATGTGTTTACCTCGGATAAACAAGCTTCGAACCTCGGTCAAACATCAAAATTGCATTGTGACGATATGGATTTTCTCAATTTTTTCCCGCGTTCGGAAGGGTCAATTTTGCGACCTGATAATGTTCTTAAAAGAAACATTACCGAAATATGAATCAAGTCCCTGTCCATGTTCATCTCATGAGGTAAAGATGTAAAGTTGACAATGTTGTTTTCTCCGATCGGAACCTCTTTATACGCTATAGATAGGTCATTTCCCGTCCATAGCCTGAATTTGACATATCCATTGTAGAAATTCGGTTGAGTCTCTCCCCATCCATCGTCGTTTGACCAAAGAGGTTCTTCAAAATAATTCAGTCTGAGCTACTACATTTCTATGTATTTCATTCCACAATTATATTATTGACATTTCAATTATTTCTTTCGAATCACATAAAAGTAACCAGAACAGTACTACAGTTTATTGATGTATTTTTACACCAAAACACACTACATGTTATGTCAGAGCAAAAAGAACTACATGCAAGTGGGGATCCCCTCCTGTTTTCTTTTATTTTAGAATTTAATGTTTGTATCGTTTCTTGTCTTCTAAAAAAATTTTCTCCTTAGAATTTTGACACACGGCATTCTGGATGAGACAACATTAACTCATTTGTCATGAAATAAATATACATTAAGGAGGCTAAATAATCGTTTGACGTCATCAAATATCGAGTGCGGTACGTTTACATGTGACCTTTTTTTAGTTTCCGGCCTTCAAACTCCTCCGCAATTCGCTTGTTTCTTGATGGATTTCGACAACTTTGGTATCGATGGAACCAAAAAATTATCATCTACAATCTGAGTGTAATAAATATTAAGTCAAATGTATCATTTAATTTATATATACAAAAATATCCCGTAAGTGAACCACCCTGGCTACCGCTGTAAACGTATCGTTTTTAGATCGTCATCATCGAAAAATTCAATCGTTTGTTGCCTGGGAACAAAATCAAGACGGTAAATTTAAGTTAATGATCAAACAGGATATTTCTTGGAGATTTTAGCGATATAATAGATCAGAAGTTTCAAGTTTGGTTTTTCTGATAATCTTTGGTTAAAAGAATTTTTCTTCAATTTTGTCAACTTTCGTACTTTGCAGCGAGATGTTATCCAGTAAAGTTTCCCTATTTGAAAAGTTTGAGCGAGTGAATTTTAGTTTTAACCCTATTTTGTTCAAAGATAGATCCATTTCACAGATAACTGCAAGCATTATCGAGAACGAGGGAGGTGATTGACGTCCACTTATTGACCTGGAACGTCAAAATGTTTAAAAACGCTTCCGTCTACTTTAGTTCTATTTCTCTTATTCATATTTCCGTATCTCTAAATAGGTTGATCGAACCGGGTATGGAATTTTGAACAAAACATTTTTTAAGCTTTTACTTGAACTTGAACTTTAAAATTTGACAAAACTGATTTAACTGACAATAACAAAACATGAAAGGTGAGCTTCAGTTGATAAAAGAAAAGGGCGAATAACGCTTTGCCAGGTACATTTAGAATTACACATGTTACTTCCCTGCTCTTGTTGATTTTTTCGACAAATTATTTGTGAACTTGTTGATTTTTATTTAATTTCGATGATAAATGATCATAGTTGTGTAAGTATTCTTCCTTGTACCAGAATCTGAAATTTTCACTGAATAATCTCGACTCAGAGTACCTGATGTTTTTAGCGCACCTGAGCTACTGTCATAGCGCGCCGTCCGTCGTCCGTCCGTCGTCTATCCGGCGTAAAAACAAAGTAGATTTTTACAATATGGAAACGAGGTAAAACGGAATGTTTTGTACTTTTGTAAATAGATTAGAGTCTGGTCTTGAAAATATGTCAATTATAACAGCTATTAAATATTTTCATCATTATAATGCCAAATAAGGGAACAGGGCATTTTAATTTGACTTGTTGCAAATTTTTACAAAATCGTTACTATGACAACAGAGTATTTTAAATCAGGATGAACGATAACATGTACTTTTTTATATATTTTTACGAAGGACAGAGTTAGTCATTGAGAAATATATAAAAGAAAATAACTTCTGACAAAGACTTCTGATTACTTTGATGTCAAATAAGGGTACTGAGTACTTTTTTTAAGATTCTCATTTTGGGGTGGGTGTACATTAAATGTACTTTTCCGGAACAGTTTTAGCTATTTCACTCGTTGAAAGCATTATCTATAAAGAAATATACATATTTGATGATATTATGGTGAAAATGATTGCAAGAATGGTTTCAATCTGGAATGATTATCAATATAACATGCTTTTATCTATCAAAATTCATTGTTTTGCGAAAGATCTCGGAGTTGGTTTACATATGTATATTCAGAGGACCACTGGTCAATCAATGTACGATAATATGTAATCTTAATTACAAATATAAATCATCAGATATCAATGTTAAATAAACAGAATAATTGTTTTCCTCTGACAAAGAATTCTTGGATTATTGAGCCACCTTAAGTAGTCGCTACTGGATAATATTTTTTCAAACGAAACTTCACTTCTCAGGAGCTTTATAAAAGTAAAACAATAGTAAAAAAAAAAGATATTGATCAAAGGATCAATGATACCTCGCCGGCAAATTTCACATATAAGCAATGTATAAACAGTTTGAAGGAGCATAACTTCACACAAAATTGAGCAACACGCCCCATATTTGAACTTGACTTAATATAAAGCTATATGTAAGAAATGAATATATTCTATCTGACAGTTTTCATTCAAATGTCAGGAAACCACAAAATATTTTTCCCCAAGTTTCAAGGGGCATATCTCTGTATGAAATTAAGGGACATTACCCATATTCAAACATGACTTGTATTTCTTGGTGTCAAAGCTTCATCCAAGAAATGAATTGAAAAACTGTAATGGTTTTTCTTGAAATGTCCGAACACAACAAAATATTGAAATTTTCTTAGTTTTATGGGGCATAACTCAGTACAAAATTGAGCAACATGACCCATATTCGAACTTACCCTGTATGTTTTGGTGTTATTTCAAGAAATGAATTAAAAATTTCCAACCCAACGGTTTTCCTCCGGAATGTCCGGAAACCACAAATATTGAAATTATCTAATTTTCAAGGGGCATAACTAAGCGACATGCCTCATATTCGAACTTGACCTGTATTTCTTGGTGAAAAAGCTATATCTATAACAATTATATATATACGATGTACATGATTATCTGTAGCAGTTTTCCTTTCAATGTCTGGAAACCACAAACTATTGAAATTATCTCAGTTCAAGAGGCACAACTCTGCATAAAATGAAGCCATATAGCTCATATTCGAACTTGACATTTATTTCTTGGTGTAAAGGCCAATCAAAGAAATGAATTGATTATCTATAGCGGTTCTCCTTTAAATGTCCGGAAACCACAGGTGGGACGGACGGACGGACATGTGTATCACAATTTTGGTGGGAGGGGGTATAAACATGCAAGGAATTAAAAAAAACATTTAACACGTTCTAGTTTTAATTTACCTGACGTTGTACGCCACATCCGGATACTGACATTACTTATGCCATATATAAGGCCGCCCAGGTTTTTGTAAGTTACATCGATTGTGGACACCGATCCTGTTATATTGAAAAATAACAAACATCCATTATAGACAAAATCGTTTTCCGAAAATCCTAATCCGGAGAGCATATAAAACAAAGCGGAATCTAGAATTAAATAAAGCTTGACAGTGTGTTTGTGAAACACGAATGCCCCCGGTGGCATCTTTGTTAGTATGAACACTATTTTCTGTTAAGTACATGTATGTGAGGTCACTGGGTTAAAACGTCAAAGGTCAAGGTCAAGAGGTAAACAATTTTGGTATCAATGGAAAGGTCTTGTCACAAGGAATACACATGTGAAATATGAAAGCCCTATCACTTCCCATTCAAAAGTTATGCCCAATGTTAAAGTTTTTGAAAAGTAGGTCAAAGGTCAAGGTCACGAGGTCAAAAATTTTGGTATCAATGGAAAGGTCTTGTCTCAAGGAATACACATGTGAAATATGAAAGCCCTATCACTTCCCATTCAAAAGTTATGGTCAATGTTAAAGTTTTTGAAAAGTAGGTCAAGGTCAAGGTCACGAGGTCAAAATTTTTGGTATCAATGGAAAGGTCTTGTCACAAGGAATACACATATGAAATATGAAAGCCCTATCACTTCCCATTCAAAAGTTATGCCCAATGTTAATGTTTTTGAAAAGTAGGTCAAAGGTCAAGGTCACGAGGTCAAAAATTTTGGTATCAATGGAAAGGTCTTGTCACAAGGAATACACATGTGAAATATGAAAGCCCGATCACTTCCCATTCAAAAGTTATGTCCAATGTTAAAGTTTTTCGGACAAACAGACAAACAGACGGACAGGCCAAAAACTATATGCCCCCGAATCTTTGATTCCGGGGGCATAAAAAAAACAAACTGAAAGATCAGACGTGTAAACATACATGAACTCCTCAGACTAAGATGTAGGCACTGGAGACCAGGTGCCTAAGACTAATAGAATCTATCCCCAGATGTGATCAGGGACAAGGAAATCCAACCCGAGTGTACAGGATTTGCTTGTACCACGACAAGGCTTGCCGAGTCGTGGAGAAAAGCAAATCCTGGACACGAGGGTTGAATTTCCTTGTCCCTGATCAAATCTGGGGATTGATTATTTCTCCCCCGCTGTCTAAAAGCGCCATAAAATGAGATGTTATGTATTCCTTTTCATATTTTGATCGGCTAACACAGCAACCATGTATGACGTCACAATTGACGTTACAATCAAAAGGCACGTGAAAATGATATCTTGCCCCATAGGGGTAAGACAAGGATATCTTTTCCCAGCTTTTCCATGGATATTCCAGTCCACAGTGGGAGAAAAAGTAGTCATCTGCTGCTGGCATGTCTAATCATAATGAGTTAAAGAAGATCCTGACGATAATCTCAACAGCACCCACAATAGAGCACAAAATTAAGCATCGACGGACCTCTAGCAAGCTAGAGGTGGGACCAGGTGCCCGGGAGGAGTAAGCATCCCCTATTGGCTAGCCGCACCCGCCGTCGATGTTTAAGCACGAAAATGAAAACAATGTATATACTTCATGCACTGTCTGACGTTATGTCTATATAGAAAGTGCTATGGCGACAATGTCAGGGAAATATATATTAAAACACTTACTGTCAAAGAATAAGAATCAATTAGTTGTAATCTAGATGTTAAATAATTCCAGTGATATTGGTTAGAAATGTACATTGAGATAAAGCCTCACTAGTGAAACTAGAACAGGGTCATCGTCGAAATAGACTATGAATATAACTTTATAATCTTTACTATTTTTAAGCAAAATTCTTAAAATGATAAAGTCGTCCAGAAGGTAGGGAATACCCTTCTGAATAGTCATTCTCTGTAAGGAACAAAATCGAGTGGCTTGGCATGTCATGGATTTTGATGATTTTCAGTATAAGGGTATATACTGATCACTGACGATGAAAATAATACTTTTCGGTTAATGTGACCTCTGGTTGCCATGGTAACGAGGTCACTGATTTAAAGCACATTTGAGACCATGAAATTAGCCAGCTTTGGGTACTGCGTTGCAATGGATACCATTGTAACAGCTTGTACATTTTTATATAATTTGTTCTGCCTTACTTCCATTCTTACTTAATTCATTTAGTTATCTGATATATTACAGGAAGCTGATTGTATAAATCCAAAATCAGATTGATTTTCATCTAAAGAAATATATGTTTATTGACAAATAAAATGAACGAAAATTTGAAGTCGGCAATTTAAGAGTTTTATCTAACTTTAGTCGTCAAAAACCGGTGCTATGGCAACATTTTACCTTTTTGTGTGTGTCATGGTATCTTTGAAATTGATTTTATTCCGCTTTAGAGTTACGTATTATTGTCAAAATGTATGCTTGGATAGATATGACTGAACACTTTCATCTAATAACAATTAAAATGTTCAAGATCATTTCTACTTTGAGACTCAAAAGTTGCAAAAATTATTGAATTTTTCAATTTCTTGTTCGGCCACACCAAATCAGTTTTTAGTTCTTCGTAATATGAAAATAATTTTTGGGTGTGAGCGAGCGATGATTCAAATCTAAATTTTCAAGTGACCAAAACTTGGAGCGAGCGAGCAAGCGAAATTTTTTTTTTTTCATTTTCACATATCAGCTGTACAGAACCAAAATATCATTTTACTGTTCATTTAAAATAAAGAAAAGATTTCTATGTGTTTTGTAAGCTTTGAAAAGAAACCTAATGGCAGTAAAATGCAATATTTTACATAAGGGACATATAACTAAATCAAAACAAGAAACTTGGGCAGTGTAGATTCTCTAATTCAGTTTGATTACATACATGTATCTACATGTAGATTTGAATCATGGATACGCCCTGAAGGATAAGTAACTTTCCTTTGGTTAAGACCAAAATCTAAGTGTCAATCATGGAGCATAATGTATATACTATATGAATAAAACTTACGTAATTATGAAGGACGCATGTCTCAGATTTTGATGAAATTTATACATAAGGTTAAGTCTGACCCAGAAGTAAAAATTCGCTAAAACTTTTCTTAATATCACATCCGGTTGCCATGGATACGGACTTTGAATATTGAAAAAATGCATTTTGGGCGTTTTTGAAGTCACATACAGAATTTTTGCAGCATAATCTAAAACAAACACTGATGAATTAATTATCAGTACCCCATAATTGCTCTTCCAAGTTAAGTAATAATAATGTTGGGTTTATGGTCTTATCATTATGTTTCCATAGCAACAACACAGGTACCCTATCAAAATGGTGTTTTTGGCATTTTTTTCAAAATTTAATGATAAATTACTTACATTTTTGAGTTTTTTATGCAAATCAAACACAAGCATTCACATTAGGACAAAGTTTGTGTTCGTTGCTATGGCAACATGAACTAAAATGCAGAAATGAAAGCAATTTTGGAAAATATTTAGAGTCCATTTTTTACTAGATAATTGAATTTCTATTCAAAGTAATAAAATTAATTAATGTATTCAAGTAGATCTTAAATTACATGAAAGCATTTTTTTAAATATTCAGGAAATAGCCCGTTGCTATGGGAACGATTGTGTAAAACTGCACATACACCAACTTTGTTTCCTTGGATACGGGCATCAAAAGTTCAGTAATCTGAATTTTTTTTAAATCTGAAATAAAGTTTAGACTTTGCTTTATCGTATATGTAAAAATGGTTGTGTAATCCTATTTCGTTTTTTTTTTAGGAAAAGGCTTTGAAAAATAACAAAAAATGCTGATTTTTGTAATGTATGGCTAAATTACTATAGCAAGCATTAATTATTTGAAACTTTTTTATTGTATTTTAAAAGAGGCTTCCTTGATCTTTATTTATAATGAATTTAAACTTCCTGGAATTAATAATTACTGTTTTATAAAAATTATTTAAAATGGTTGCCATGGTAACACATGTTCCCCATAACATTTTTACGGTTACAAAGAGCTCTTTGTGTTGGATATTTTCCAACAATTTTTATCTGTTCGTTATGATGCAAATTTTATTTAAATTACTCTGAAGTTGCAAAATAAGTAATATTATAGACCATAGTTACCGTTGCCAAGGTAACTTAAGTACATAGCAACAAGTGGGTTTATCTTGAATTTGCTCATTTTATAAAATAAATACTATTTCCTTATCATATACCCATCAAGAGAGAAGGAAAATTGGAAAATATAAACAGCATTTTGAAATCAATATATATGAATTTTATGTCCTAATCTTTCGGATGCATAAAAAATCTTCCATTAATGTCGTATATACACCAAATAATAGAGCTTCAAATTAGCTAAATTTTGCCAATTTCTCAACTTCAAAGGCCGTTGCCCTGGCAACCAGATGACCTAGAAATAAAATTTTGGTCAAATTTTCCTTTTTTTATTGGTCCCTTTCTTATGTGTGAAATTTCATTAAAATTGGAGACCATGCGTGCCGAAATTGTTTAAATGGTTACAGAGAATTGCTATTAAGCAAATAGGTTTTTAAAATTATGCAGTTTCGTTTCATGGTCAATATCCACGGTCCTGTTCACTTAATCCAGAGAACCCTGTTTTGAAGATTTATTCTGCCATCTTAGGAATTTTCCAATTATTTTTTGTCTCCTTCGTAATTTTTTTTAATTAAGCTATGCAAAATCGAAAGGGGACATTTTCTGTTATGACTAAGAGAGTACATATACTTCATACTGGGTATTAGTTTACTCCCTCATTGCATAGCTCTGTCCTTCGCTTGATTTCGGCATATTTTTTCGGTCATGTTTAGAATAAAGCTCCTTGCGCCTACCCTCTTACAATGTTTGGCCAAATTTCTCACTTAAATAAACTTCTGAATAAACCCTACACAAAATTTGGAGCCGCTCATTTTGGCAAGAGGAAATTAAAGCTCTGTATTGTAGATAGCGCCAGGAAAATTCACTTTGGTTTTATTTAAACTGTTTGACATGAAGCTGAAGTACTACTGACGAGGATTAAAATATCCGAAACACGTGTCTAGTACAACAAAATTGGTACTATAGAACATGTATTTCAACACTGACAATATGATAGTTAAGTTCAATATCTCAAGGTTTCTGAAATATTGGCGCCATCATTTTATGAACAATCATTACTTTTCTTCTAATCTGGTCATTTAAGGTTTAATGACCTTGGACTCCTTTCTATGAAATGCAATGGGTGATATTGAAATATTGTCATGTAGTCTTTATATTCAAACGTCTCTGATAGATGTATACATGAACTTACGTTCCAAAATCATGCGTGAGTAGTTTGATGAAGATCGTGTTTCAATTCATCGTATCGAAACCTTTCAACCTATTGTTGCTATAGCAACCAAATTTTAAGCTGCATATTAATGGACAAATTTGCCCAATCAAATTTTTATATTCATTTATAATTCAAATATGATCCCCATTTGATAACTAGAATTTGGACTTCAAAAGCAGCTGCTTTTTATGAAATTTTCAACATTATAAAGCAGTAAAAACATGCAAAAAGGGTCTTTAAATGCCAATTTTTCATCTTGTATACAAAAGGCATCCGAGATTAATGTAAAATCTTTACAAATATGTAAAATGAAAAGGATTGAAAGAAAACAAAGTAATTTCAGATAAAAAAAGGTACCACTTCCATGGGAACAAAGCCTACAAATATGCCCCGTCCTATGACTTTTTCCCGATTTTTGAAACGACAACCTTTTTGGAAAAACCTGGGAGTTCATTTACTTACTAGTACCTCATATTGAACTTCCATACCAAAAATCTCTAAAATCCATGACATGTCGTGCCAACATGTCATTGAAATTCTTTGGTTCTTACAGAGAATTGCTGTTTATACGTCACTCGATTTCTAACGGTAATCTTTTCTTGATGCAGAAAAGACCAGAATACACGAACCTACAGACTATTGATTTCGATATAAGAAATTGTAACTTGTACTGTACACTTCTCGCCCGTATGATAGTATTGAAATCGTACGAAAAAAAAAAAAAACGTATATAGTTATCGTATTGCATTGCACTTCCTGAACGATGTCTATCTCAAATAAGAAGTGATGCCTGTCGGAATACCGTATTTCTAATTTGAGATAAACATCGTTCAGGAAGAACGAGGAAAAGTTGTATATATTGCCAGAAATTTTCGTGAATATCAAATTTCTTTTCGCAAGTACAATTTTTGCGATACCTAAATTACAAGCAAATATGTACATATGATGTTTCTATTTTGAACCTTTCATTGAAGTTTTCGTTAGGTTTGTGATAAGAGTACACTCAATTTACTTCTATTTGTGTGTTATTTGATCCCACCTTGCTAGGGATTCGTCGAAGCTCAATTTGGTGCTCTATTGTGAGTACTGTTGAGATTGTTGTCAGGATCTTCTTTTACTCATTTGGGAAAAAGTACAGCATGGCGAATGTACAAATGTACAATTAGAACAAAATGTTAATGATATACCAATTTATGTTGTAATTTATCAACACAATTTTTCGCGAGAATGATTTTTCGCGATTCTAAATCAGCGAAAATAAGTACCTCGCGAAAAATTCTTGTTATTCGGTATATCATTGTAATTGCAATGCTTTATTTATATTGATGAAGATATACTTCTAGATTAAGTCCGAAAGAATCACGAGGAATCAACAATAGATTTCAAAGTGGACGAAAGCGACACTGACAACGGACGTATGTTCTGAAGATAATTGTTTTTATATGGGTTCATATTTCATAAAGAAATGGGGTTATACCTCTACATGTGATACTTCTTGTATTTGAAATCTAAAATTATTGCTTTACCTATTGCATCTACGAACTGATCGGTTTCCCCAAGCCTCAACTGTACGAATACCAGCCTTGGATCTTCCTTAAGATGGTGATTTATTTCATAAAAGTATGAACTATCTGTGCCAAACAAAAAAAAGTTATTTATTGACAAGCGAATCTGTGCTCATTATATACCTAAATACAGAGACAAAAGTCTAGCAACACGATCTAGTTTACTGGTATGTTTACTTACAGGATACCTTGCTGATTCTGATTGGAACGAGACATCTAAAGGTTAGGAAAATGTTTAAGACTATTAAGTCCTCACCTGATTCATTTATTGGATACCAAATAGATTCAAAAGTTGGCATTTTGATTTGAGAAGGACACCATGTCTTGACTCTAACATCAGCAGTATGTTCTTGTCTTTGGAAAGGACCATGCCATGTTGTGCCACCTGTAACGATACCATTTGTGTAACAAATTACAAAGAAAATATTTTATTCAGTTGAAATTCTTTCGTTTGTCCATCACACATTGTCAAGAGGATAACCCCCCCCCTGTAGGTGGATTTCAATACTATTTCACGAAAATATAGCTTAGAATAAATGGGTGTGTCATGAACTTGAGCGAAGGTCAAAGGTCAAGGTCGCAATATACATCATTAGTAAATCCTTGTCCAGAGCATATATCATACCCCTGTGGATGTATTTCAATAACAATTCACAAATATGTTTCTTAGGACCTAAGGGTGTGTCATGACCTTGTACATGTACGAAGGTCATAGATCAAAGGTCAAGGTCACAATATCCATAATTAGTAACACCTTGTTTAGAGGATATTTCCTCAAAGTAAGGATGGATTTCAATAATATTTCAGAGAAATGTTTCTTGGTCATAGAAGGTCAAGGTCATAGATCAAGGTCACAATAGACATAATTAGTAAAACCTTGTCCAGAGTATTTCTCCTCCCCATGTAGATGACTTCCAATAACATTTCACAGATATGTTTCTTAGGATCTTAAGGTGTGTAATTAACTTGAACAAAGGTCAAGGTCACAATAAACATTATCAGTAAAACCATGTCCAGAGGATAACTCCTTACCCTGTGGGTGGATTTCAATAATATTTCACGGAAATGTACCTTGGAATAAATGGGTGTGTCATGAACTTGAACAAATGTCATAGGTCAAGGTCACAATATACATTAGTTAATCCTTGTCCAGAGCATATCCCCCTACCCCTGTGGATGGATTTCAATAATATTTCACATAAATGTTTCTTGGTCATAGAAGGTCAAGGTCATAGAACAAAGGTCAAGGTCACAATAGACATAATTAGTTAAACCTTGTCCAGAGTATTTCTCCTCCCCATGTGGATGACTTCTTAGGACCTTTAGGTGTGTTGTGAACTTAAACCAAGGTCAAAGGTCAAGTCAAGGTCACAATATACATTATTAGTAAAAACATGTCCAGAGGAAACCCCCCCCCCCCCTTATGGATGGATTTCAATAATATTTCACAAAGTCCTTTGGAGCATAATGGTGTGTCATGAACTTGTAGAAAGGTCAAGGTCACAATACACATCATTAGAAAAACCTTATCCAGAGCATAACTCCTCCCCCTGTGGATAGATTTCAATAATATATCATAGAAATGTTCCCTGGGACCTAAGCGTGTGTTATAAGATTGACCGAAGGTCAAAGATCAACGTCACAATAGACATAATTAGTGAAACCTTTTCCAGAGTATTCCCCCCCCCCCCCCCCCCAGTGGATGAATTTCAATAACATTTCACAGAAATGTTTCTTAGGACCTTAAGGTGTGTCATGAAGTTGAACCAAATTCAAAGGTCAAGGTTACAATAGACATAAGTAAAACCTTGTCCAGAGGATGTCTCCTCCCCCTCTGGGTGGATTTCGATCATATTTCACTGAAGTGTACCTTAGACCAAGGGTGTGTCATGACCATGAAACAAGGTCATAGGATAGGGTCAAGGTCACTATAGGCACCATTGGTACATCATTGTCCAGAGCATAACCCCCCTCCCCAGTGTAGGTGGATTTCAATAATATTTCACAGATATGTTTCTAATGACCTAAAGGTGTGTGATGGTATTGAACCAAGGTCAAAGGTCAAGAATACAATAGACATCATTAGTAAATCATTGTCCGGGGCATTACTCATCTCTCTATTGATTGATTTCAATAATATTTCAAAGAAACCTTTCTTAGGACCAAGCGATAGTGCAAAGGTCAAGGTCACAATAGACAATATTAGTAAAACCATGTACAGATCATAAATCTCCCCCCTCCTTGTTGACGGATTTTAATAATATTTCACAGAAATGTTATTTAGGGCCTAAGGGTGTGTCATGACCTTGAAACAAGGTCTAAGGTAAAGGTCACAATAGACCCTTTACCTTGATCCAAGATAAACCTTTCAAAGAATGTTGCTGCGGGGGGGGGGGGGGGGTATTTTCGTCCCGTTAGGAGCACATTTTCATTTTACTTCCAATAGGTCATAATGACTCTATTTAGTATGCACATAATTCATTTCTTACGATGAAGCCCAGCCAACATGAAACTCGTCGAAAACGAAACGTCTGTCTTGTGGCTGTATTTTTAACATTTCAATAGAACGATTGCACAAAATATTTAACATGGACATTATCATTGGACAAAATTCTAACATCGATTATCTTGTCAACTTCAATCCATTATTCGAACAAGTTATCAATCTGATATGCTTTACAATGTACGTTCTATAAAATTAACACTCTGCTTTGTACAATGTATGATTTGAGCTCTGACACACTGTGATAACGGATCTCCATGTCGGGGCCTGTCCAAATCTCTGTAGAGAAGACATGATCTCGAAAACTTGCCCAATCTGAATGTCGATTTGACTCCTCAGTTGATAACATGACTGACCTCGATCCAATCGCCATATCACGTAATGTTTTTCGTACGTCCTTTGTTTGATCTTATATCCATTTTCAAATTTATCTGTTGCTGGAATCCCTGCGATTTGCTATTTTGTTTGGTTGGTCATTTTACAGTGAGAAGGTTATTATACACAACGATTGTGTGTTCTGCGAGATCCTAGGAAAAGAGGGTGGGTTGTGCGCAAGTGATTCGAATTACCACACCATTTGTTACAAACGTAGCAGATTGTCGTCCTAAGTTGGCTCCGCCCGCCCATTCGTCTCCTTGGTTTATGTGAAGTCTTTTGTGTTCGGTTGTTTGATGTCGTGTTAAGTGTTTCTTGTCCCTTACCGTATCTTGCTGTGTATGTCTTCTATGTGTTTCACTTGGGATGTATTGATGTTTTGCTGTGGTGCTTCAACAAGGTCTTTTTGGCGATTCCGTCATTTCTTTTGTTTGCAGATGAATTTTAAATGGATTTTTTTTTCTATTTAAGACATTACTGAACAAACACCATTGCTTCATGAAGTATATGATAAGTCACCATTCGTCTCCTTTCATCAAAAATATATTATTGAAAAAGATTCTCTTTATATATGTAATCTATTACCTGCGTTTATAGAATAACCGTGGTCAAGATCATTGTCCACTCTCGGAGCATAGAGTTCGACTTTCTTATCATCATACTTATACAACACGCCTCCATAATCATTTTCATAATCGTCATCTGTCATTCCACTCGCCACTCCATTGAAGACAAAATCACTATATTGGTCACCTGATTTTGACCTAACCTGTACTTCAACGTTAACTGGAAGTGTTCCACAGTTGTGTGAAATATGTTTTGAGGAATAAGCTGTTTGTGACTCAAGGGTGGTCCAGTTGCTGACGAATGGTTTGACGAATTGATCACCGTATGTAATTGGGTTATCTTCCTCTTCTCCTAAATAAATATAAATCAATAATTGACTATGGTAAATTCCATTTTGTGGCTCTTGATGCGCGTGTCTACTCTGTGTTTTCGCATAGGGGTGTTCCGGTGATTCATTGTTCAAACAATACCGTCACATCCTATCAGTTCCGGTGATTCATTGTTTAAACAATACCATAACATCCTTGCACCATCCCCCGATGCAATTTTTGTCTTGAATTTGTTAAACTATGGTAATGAGTCGATCCTACAGGAAATTTGGAGCCGTGCACTCTTTGTTAAGCACATACAAAAAAAAATCAAAATATCAAACTGAAGGGCGCTACTAGAATAAATTTGGCCGTGTCTGAAAATCACTTTTGCATTAAGTACCACGGACGAGGAATTACTATCCGAAGCACGTGTCTGGTGCATTAAAATTGGTTTGAATTGTCCTCAAGAAAGTACATGTAAAAAGTTCGAACACTTCCATACTATTCTGACGTGCAGGAATGTACATGCATATATCATTTGCTGTGAAACAGGATGGGTTAGCGCAGTGGTAGCGCACTCGCTTCTCGCCTCTAAGACCCCGTGTTCGATTCCTTGATTCTGCAAAGGGGTCTTATGTTGGAGGACATGGCGGATCAACCAGGTTTTTCCCCGGGTACTCCGGTGTCCTCTTGGTATAGGACAAAGTAGGGGATCTCCAACAACACCAGGTTGCATCAACCAAAGCAAGACCCCAAAACACCCAATGTAAAAACACAGAGCAGACAAGCACAGACAGAGACACAAAAGGGACAAGGACGTCGAGACCAATGGGCAACCGGTGCCGACTTAGGACGGCCATCTGCCACGGGAATAGCAGAAGGTGTGGTGATCCTGGATTACGTGCGCACAACCCTCCCACTGTTCCGATTACCAAGAGGTCTCGAAGAACGTACAATTGTGGTGTAAAACAATCTCCTCACTGTCAGATGACCACACACAAACAGGACCGCAAAACGTAGGGGCCCCAAGCAACACAGATGAATATGTAAATGGATATAAAAAGAGGGCGTACGTAGTACAATCCGTGCTCTGCCACCGAGAGCTCATGTATGTTATCACCCGAGGAGTCCGACTTGCATTCTGAGAGGACAGGTGGTCGGGGCCCTGTCTTCTCTAAAGTAGATTGGTCAAGTACCAAGCCTAGTGTCCGTCTGGTGACATTAGGATCATATCCACGGTATAAAAGGCGTTTGATGATTCTGACGCATTTTCGATAGTTATGTCGTCTATCTTTGATCCTTCTTTTCATGTTTATTATGTAACCATAAACTTTGGTATAAAGATCCGCTCACGCCAACATCTGAGCCAACTTGAGACATTATTATAAGTTTGTAACTTGTTTGTTAAACGTTGTAAAATAGATGTTTAAATTATTTTAATTTGTTGTTTTAAATAACGATTTCAGATATAAAGAAGACATGCTCCAAACATGAACATATCATTGGCACAGGCATTGGAAGGTAAAGAAGTGCCAATCGCGGTTGCCAGAAATCAGTACACAGAAGACACATGGTTCGTATAGAACCACATTCAGTGACACTTTGTGCTGAATGATTTAAAGTTAAAATGTTTATTGTTGATCTAAGGATCAATGATACCCCTGCCGGGCATACGTTGCATATAGGCTACTGAACCCTTGACTATACATATTAGGGCTGGGACGATACTGCACCCAGACGATCCCATACGAATTACGATACCTGAAATCCGATACGATACGTATCATGATACTAAATGAAATTTATTGTTGATCTAAGGATCAATGATACCCCCGCCCGGCATATTTTACATAAAAGTTTGAAGGTGCACAATTCAACACAAAATTGAGGAACATGACCCTTTATTTGAACTTGACCTGTATTTCTCAATGTAAAGCTATATCTAATGAGTTAAAGAAGATCCTGACGATAATCTCCACAGCACTCACAATAGAGCACAAAATTTAACATCGACAGACCCCTAGCAAGCCAGAGGTGGGACCAGGTGCCCGGGAGGAGTAAGCACCCCCTGTTGGCTAGCCGCACCCGCCGTCGATGTTAATGAAGCATGGAAATGAAAATATATAAAATGCATGCACTGTCTGACGTTATGTCTATATAGAAAGTGCTATGGCGACAATGTCAGGGAAGTATATTCAAAACACTTACTGTCAAACCCTTCGCGGGGAACTTTTTTACGAGCTCCACACGGCAAAGGGCATAAGTGTGACACAAATGAGTTAAAGAAGATCCTGACGATAATCTCCACAGCACTCACAATAGAGCACAAAATTTAACATCGACAGACCCCTAGCAAGCCAGAGGTGGGACCAGGTGCCCGGGAGGAGTAAGCATCCCCTGTTGGCTAGCCGCACCCGCCGTCGATGTTAATGAAGCATGGAAATGAAAATATATAAAATGCATGCACTGTCTGACGTTATGTCTATATAGAAAGTGCTATGGCGACAATGTCAGGGAAGTATATTCAAAACACTTACTGTCAAACCCTTCGCGGGGAACTTTTTTACGAGCTCCACACGGCAAAGGGCATAAGTGTGACACAAATGAGTTAAAGAAGATCCTGACGATAATCTCCACAGCACTCACAATAGAGCACAAAATTTAACATCGACAGACCCCTAGCAAGCCAGAGGTGGGACCAGGTGCCCGGGAGGAGTAAGCATCCCCTGTTGGCTAGCCGCACCCGCCGTCGATGTTAATGAAGCATGGAAATGAAAATATATAAAATGCATGCACTGTCTGACGTTATGTCTATATAGAAAGTGCTATGGCGACAATGTCAGGGAAGTATATTCAAAACACTTACTGTCAAACCCTTCGCGGGGAACTTTTTTACGAGCTCCACACGGCAAAGGGCATAAGTGTGACACAAATGAGTTAAAGAAGATCCTGACGATAATCTCCACAGCACTCACAATAGAGCACAAAATTTAACATCGACAGACCCCTAGCAAGCCAGAGGTGGGACCAGGTGCCCGGGAGGAGTAAGCATCCCCTGTTGGCTAGCCGCACCCGCCGTCGATGTTAATGAAGCATGGAAATGAAAATATATAAAATGCATCTAAGAAATAAATATATTCCCTGTTACAGTTTTAATGTAAAGGTCAGGCAAGCACAAAATATAAGTTTGGCAAGCACAAAATATAAGTTTGAAGGGGCACAACTCTGCATAAAATTGAGCCATATTCAAACATAACCTGTAATTTTTGGTATAATAGCTACATTCAAGAAATGAATTTATTATCTGTAACAGTTGTCCTTCTAATGTCCAGAAACCACAAAATTTTTGAGGGCATAACTCTGCACGTAATTGAGGGACAAGACCTATATCTGAAGTTGACCTGTATTTCTTGGTGCAATAGCTATATTAAGAAATGAATTGATTATCTGTAACGTTTTTCCTTTAAACTTCCGGAAACCACAAAATTTTGATTTTTTTCTAGTTTCAAGGGGCATAACTCTGCACATAATTGAGAGACATGACTAATATTCGAACTTGACCTGTATTTCTTGGTGTAAGATCTATATCCAAGAAATGAATTGATAATCTGTAACGCTTTTCCTTTAAATGTCAGGAAACCACAAAATTTTGAATTTTTCTAATTTTCAAGGGGCATAACTTTGCACATAATTGAGGGATATGACCCATATTCGAACTTGACCTGTATTTCTTGGTGTAAAAGCTATATACAAGAATGAATTAATTATATGTAATAGTGTTCCTTTAAATGTCAGGAAACCATAGGTGGGACGCACATACGGACAAGTGCATCACTATATCCCCCCACTATTATATGGCGGGGGTATAATAAACTGATAAAAACTTCTCAAAAAGCTATTTGATAGTATTTTAATTCATTGTACAAGTAGCTTTTTTTTATTCAACATATTATATTTATTTGTTTTCTTCAAACGTTTTTATTGTTTTTGGTATGACAGACAAAACAATCCGGAAAATTCGAACACATGTTATTTGTAAATTGTAACTTGGGTATCGTAGGGTTGTATCGATAATTGGATCGCATTTAAAATATCGCGATGAATCGGAGTATCGTCCCAGCCCTAATAGATATGGTAGTTTTAAAGGGCATAAGTCTGCACATAATTGAGCAACATAACCCATATCTAAAATTTGTTTTACACCACAATTGTACGTTCATCGAGACCTCTGGGTAATTGGAGAAGTGAGAGGGTTGTGCGCACGTTATCCAGGATAACCACACCATTTGCTACTTGCGTGACAAATGGCCGTCCAAAGTCGGCACCGGTTGCCCATTGGTCTCGTCGGTTTATGTGTAGTCTTTTGTGTTTGATGTTTACATGTCGAGTGTCTCTTTTCCGTCTCGCGCTGTACTCGTATTTTGTGTTTTTGCATCGGGTGTTTTGGTGTTTTGCTGTTGATGCTGCAACGGGGTCTTGTTGGAGAGCTCCCTCTTCTTTCATAAGGTGTAAAATCTATAACAATAAATTGATTTTCTGGGGTAGTTTTCCTTTAACATGTTTAAATGTCAAGAAACCACAAAATGTTGATTAAAGGGACATAACACCTCACAAAATTGAGCAACATAGCCTATACATCATGATAGGTTCTTGACCTTTATTTCTGAGTATAAAATCTAAATGTTAGAAATCAATTTATTCCCTGTGATAGCTTTCCTTTAAGAGTCTGGAAACCTCAAAATTTTGGATTTTCTAAGTTTCAAGGGACATAATTCTGCACATAAGTGAGGGACATTACCCATACTTTAAGTTGATGTATATTCTTGATATAAAATGTATATACAAGATATCAATTGATAATCTGTAACGGTTTTCCTTACAATGTCCGTAAAACAAAACATTTTGAACTTTTCTTAACGTCAAGGGGCATAACAAAATTTAGAGACATGACCCATATTCGAACTTGACCTGTATTTGTTGGTGTAAAAGCTAAATCAAAGAAATGAATTGATGACAAATATGGATAATGACCATATCCCTGTATACAGCTAAGAATCGATAATTCAGAAAATCAGAAACCGATGGCAAACAAAATCAGGATAAAACAGAAACCAAAGCAAACAAACAAAAACCTCCACCATCTAAAAAAGAGGCGAACTCCTGATATATGAGTGAGACCAGGTGCCCAGGAAGAGTTAGTATCTCCTGCTTGCATGATTATCTGTAACGATTTTGCTTTAAATGTCCGGAAACAAAATTGTTTTGAATTTTTCTAAATTTCAAGGGGCATAACTCCGCACAAAATTGAGGGACATGACCCATTTTCGAAGTTGACCTATATTTCTTGGTGTAAAAGCTATATGCAAGAAATGAATTGATTATCTGTAACGGTTTTCCTTCCAATGTCCGGAAACCACAAAATTTTGAATATTTCTTGTTTCAAGGGGCATCACTCTGCACGTAATTGAAGAACATGACTCATATTCGAACTTGACCTGTATTTCTTGATGTAAGAGCTATATCCAAGAAATGAATTAAATATCTGTAACGGTTTTCCTTCCAATATGTGGAAACCACGTAATTTTGAATTTTTCTTATTTTCAAGGGGCATAACTTTACACATAATTGAGGGACATGACCCGTATTCGAACTTGACCTGTATGTTTTGGTGTAAAAGCTATATGCAAGAATTGAATTAATTATCTGTAATAGTTTTCCTATAAATGTCAAGAAACCAGTGTTGTCTGGTTAAAACAGATTTGAATGTACGAAAAGAAAAATACCTTCTAGATAACATGTAGAATTGAATGTTTTCCATCCTTGGCCTGGAACACACACCGACTCATTACTGGTTCCTTTGTATGTATATCCAGCATTACATTGTAACGTTAACTTGGGAGGATCAAACTGCTGATTGGTCACATGAGAATTTCGAATATTAGGGTCAGTTGTCAGGCATTCTAAACGAAAAGTAAACAAAGATATTTTCGGATGAATATACATATGTTATGCATATGGAAATGTTTGCTTATGGCAATAATTTTACTGCACTTTATGCGTATTTCCTGAACATTGGTTCTTTAAATATACCATACGACAACACAGAGGAAAATAGGGAATAGTGCTTGAATGAGGAGTGAAACTCAAAGTACAAATGTATTACCTAAACAAAAAGGCATCCTAGTACAACACAATGAGTCCAAGACGTACGCCTAAATTTCATAAACAAATAAACAATAAGGCCAGAGAGACAAAGAATTGGGAATGAATCGCGAAAATGCTCACAAATCCAACCAGAGTTATACATCCATAAGCAACCAAAGTAAGGCAGCCTTTACATGACAAATATGGATAATGACCATATCCCTGTATACAGCACAAAATCGATAATTCAGAAAATCAGAAACCGAAGGCATACAAAATCAGGATAAAACAGAAACCAAAGCAAACAAACAAAAACCTCCACCATATGAAAAGAAGAGAACTCCCGATATGAGAGTAAGACCAGGTGCCCAGGAAGAGTAAGCATCTCCTGCTTGCATACAACATGTACTTATATAACTTTTATAATTCATATTTGTACTAAATAACATACATCCCATTTGGAATGAATGATGCAAAGTTGATGTCATAACGTAGAGTATATGAATGTTGGTATATTCTTCATGCTTTCAAATCTAAGATATGACGTCATAACAGGCAACCGGAATTATTACCTTAGGATATAAATCCCATTGTCTTCCGTTATGCTTACTTCCGTGATGGAAATATATGATGCTATTATTAGTTTCGTCACATTTAAAAAGACACTTACCCGTAGAAATGCATCGATGACCTGACTTAGAGAATGCAATATATGTTTTTATAGAATCTGAAGTTTCACACTTATCTGTTTTCTGAAAAAAAATATATAGATTTTATTATTTGACGATAATTACATGTACGTTTAAGGAAAAATAGCTTTCTTGGCATTAATGATTTCATCGTATTACACACATGTAGATTGTCAGCATATTTTGACAATTGTACCTCAGGATAAATCTCATATAACATTATGCTAGTATATATGCATATATATTGTCCATTTCCCCGTTGCCCATTGCTCTCGTTGGTGTATGTGTAATCTAGTCCATATTACGTTGTTTAGATTAAGGATCAATGATGAGGATAGAGTACCCAAAACGTGCATGTCTCCTCCATGCTGCAAATTTATCTGTCCTTAAATGATGCTATTGAATTTGAAGACGCTTGACATTTGTACCACTTGGTGAGTATCACTGTTGGTGGACAAGGTGCCCCCGAGAGCACATGTAGTCAAGTTCGATCAACTTCAGTTGATCGTTTCTGTAATCAAAATTTCCTGAACTTTCGTGGGTCTTGTAGCATCTTAACCCACCCAGCCTGCTACGTCTTTCGGTACATTTTTGGACAAAACTTTCACACTTTTTGACCATATTACATTGTTTCGATTGAGGATCACTGACGACGTTGTAGTACCCGAAACTAGTATGTCTTGTCCATGCTGCTTTATCTGTTCCTAAATGATGCTATTGAATATGGAGACGTTGAACTTTGTCTATTTCTTGTGTTTTATGTGTTGCTTTCGTCTTTACCGGATGGTTTGATTTGATTTACAGATTTTCCCTTGTATTGAAAACTGCGAATTCTTTTGATTTCACAAAAACAATTCTGTTTATTTTAACAGATTTGAAACATATCTAACATTTTCTATATTTTTTTAGATCCTTGAATATTTCATCACTTATTTGACCTGAAGTTAAGATGACACTATACTCTAGACCAAAACTGAATTAATAGACACACAGTCTGTTTATAAAGTTTTGCTTTTTTGCAGTGAAGTAAATCAAAATGCGAGAACCGCGAAAGGGGTAGGGCCACGAAGCCCGATATTGGCCCTAATTTGGATAAATTTTGAACATTGTACTTCATAGAATTTTTAACTGTTATTTGACATTTTGAAACGTTCTCTTCTAAATCACGAATCTACTTTTTGTAAACATTGCTTTTATCAACACCTTTTAGCCCTTTGAAAACACCAAAATAGGTCATTTTCGGCGAAATTGATGCAAAAACTCAATATTTCTATTAAATTAGCAATGGCCGCATGCATTAACTATGATGGAAAATTTATATGTGAAAGATTATCATTATATCCTTTTGTCATAAACGTTTATCTCAGTTAACGCATGCGGCCACATTGAATTCTACGACAAAAGAGAAAATTCCCAGCAATTTTCGCCATATTTTGTCAATAACGTCAAAATGACGTCACTTCATGACGTCATTACAGTTAAATGGCACATTGTTTGGTGATATTATTCTTTTCATGAAAAGCGGTAAACATTCGTGTATTTTCTTGAGAGATATCAAGTATTCCTCATGAAATTTATTTTGAGAGAAAAATCAAGGGCCGATTTAGGGGTCTCGTAGATAAAATGTAATGAACGATGGAGGCATCCAAAAATCTATGATATTTCTCTTTAATTAGCAAGAACCATGTGTACTTATGTAAATGGTAATTGTTGGGACAATAATTAATTGAGAGATCTAGATGATATTTTAATGAAATAGCGATACGCATATTTGTGTCAAGAAAATTAAAATATAACAAACAGTGAAAATCGCGAAAACAACTCACATAATTATGTACAAGCACTTAGATGGAATAACATACTAGTTAGTATTTGCTTTACAGAATGTGTTGCGTGAATAGATAGTGTTTTCCTTTAATTATCATCAGGATAGGTTATACCTTATTCTTGGGGTTTTCTTGCGAACCCTATCTCTTTTAATGGTTTAATTGTTTTGTCATTATATCTTCTTAAGATATTAACATAAGAGAAAACACGATAACATTTCTATTTTACAGAATATACAAAATGTACTACATGACAGAGATATACTGAGCTTAGAACATTGGGGCAATTTGAATTACAGTGAAAATTAGAAATAAATATTTTGAGTTACTACCATTCTACAATATTATCGACGGACTTAAACTTATACATTTGATCGATTGCCACAATCAGAAAAAAAAAATCAAAATTTAATCTACATTTATCATAAACAAAGATCAAAGACAGAATGCAATTATTTCTTGCAATAAACTTTGCAATCAATACACCAAAAAAACAGGAAAGCGTATCAATAAAGTCAATTTGCGGAACAAATCATATATCTCTCCTGTCAGTAGTACACTTTAGAGGACGTTTAAAACCATTTTCGATTGAAAGCTTAATACATTATTTAAAAGAGGTAAGCAAGAAGGACGGTAATGATAGTTTAATATTGACACCGTTTCAACGCATGATGTTATAATATAATCAATACATATTTGACGAAACGTTTCTTATGTTTTCGCGTTAAATAGTCCTTGAAGGTATGTGCATATTTTACATATTTGTGATTTCGAAAACAGGTGATTTATACACGGCGGATAATCGCGCAACGCAAAACAATATGCTTTACTATATTTTTGTGCAATATTGATCATTTATAATAAAAAAAGGGGAATGTGATGCAGTGTAAGAATGCCTTAGCTACGAGTTGTATCCAAAATAATGTGAAATTAAGCTTTTTTAAATTACACAAAAACACCATCGGCGCTCTTCCTTGACTTTCATCTACATGAATCAAGCGTATTGTATTTCCAGCTTCATAAAAGATACTATTATATCCCCGCAAAAATGCACATGTCCGTTCGTGCGTCCGTCCGTCCCACCTGTGGTGTCCGGACATGTATATATATAAAGGAAAATCGTTACAGATATATATTGTTTCTTGGCTATATCTTGTACATCAAGAAATGCAGGTCAAGTTCGAATATGAGTCATGTCCCTCAATAACGTGCAGAGTTATGCCCCTTGAAATTAATTCTATATTTTGTGGTTTCCGGATATTTAAAGGAGCTCTTTTACAGACATTCTGTTCATTTCTTCGAAATAACCTTTACACCACGAAATACAGGTCAAGATCGAAAATGGGTCATCTTGCTCAATTATATTCACAGTTAGTCTGCTTGAAATTTTGTTTTTGTTTTCCGGATACTTAAAGAAAAACCGTTTGAGATACTCAATTCATTACTTAAATGTAGTTATTACATCAAGAAATACAGGTCATGTTCGTTTAAAGGCCAGTTTGCTCAATTCTATGCAGTGTTATGCCCCTTGAAACTTGGGGAAAAAAGTTGTGGCATTCTGACATTTAAATGAAAAAAAAATGTCACAGGGAATATATTCATTTCTTATATAGAGTTTGAACATTTCCTTGTTATTATTATAAACACTTATTTCTTGTTGCAGTGTGGAGCACTTTAACTCGTTCCCCGTGACTTAATGTTTTGAAGTGTATTAATTACTTTTGTCCAGCTCTGTCGCCTGGGGGAAGGTTTGTCTTGGCGCTTTATCAATTCTACATTCATACGACTTTGCTATTTAGGAAACTTGTCGTTCCGTCCGGGGGTGTCATCGAAATTAAAGGAGGTTGTTATCTTGGCGCCATCCCTGCAGTGCTATTAAGAGCGTTTGGATATGCTGCTGAATCCACCCTGCAGGAGGTTTGGGGTCGCCCGCTCTCGGTAGAGCAAATGCATGGGATTGGGAAGGTGAAACAGGAGGGCGCTACTGAAATGAATTTTGTTGTGTGAAAGTATCTTTGGCTGGGGTGTATCACTGATGAGGATTTTAAAATATCCGAAACACGTACATTGTGCATAAAAATGGTTTGAAATTTTCTTCAAGAAGGTATTGAGTTGGAACATTTCCTTATTATTATATATGACTTTATATAGGAAATACATTTCAAGTTCAAATATGGGTCATGTTGCTTAATCTTGTATGGAGTTATGCCCCTTGAAACTTTATACAAAACAATGCTTTCACTAGCGTCATTGCTTTTTTTGTGAACTATGCCGGGCAGGGGTATCATTGATCCTTAGATCGATTTTTTATCATTTCTCTGATTTCGGATTAAACTCGTTGTTAAGACATCCTTACACTGCATGAGATTCCCATTTTTGTGATAAATAATGTAAATTACAAGAAATTTAAAGAAAAACCGAATGTTCTGCGTTGCGAGATTACCCATCGTTTTACAGTGTAGCAATAAAAAAAGACAAGACAAGAAAAAGAATTAATTAACTGTTTTAATAACGCTAATTGCAGTGATGACAAGTGTATTTATAATTGATGTGTTGGATGTTTTCATGCTCTACTGTGTTTCAAATGTGATTAGCTGTCTTTGAAATGGAGAGTTTTCAAGATGAACGTTCTTTCTCGAACCATTTTTGTGTACAAGTCTGTTCTGCCTATTGAATAATAAATCTGTTCTGTCTATTGAATATTGACATTATATATGAATTCAAACGCTTTTACATGCTAAAGAAAGTATTGAAGCTTTTTTCGAAGACCATGAACAAATTGCTTTGGAACCACAAAAGAACCTATGTGAAGGTTGTTACCATAGCAATCTGTCCATGCAATGTTTACCTATGATACCACCTGAACATATACGGATAAAAACTTGTTGTCTAAACGAAAGTATATTATTTGAATTGTCCTTAATCACAATATTCTAATTAAGTAAACATTACAACAATACTCACTTATTCGTTTCCTTCATAAAATGACATGTCGGTAATTTTTATAATCAAAATGTTTAAGCTATATTTTGACATTCTGATAATCGATCGATTTTATTGTCGAAGAGGTCTAAAATTTTAAACTCCAAATAAAACAGAAAAAAATAAAAAATATGTTTTATTTAGTTGCATCTTAGCTAATGACTGTGTTATTGGGGGCAACTGGGGCGAGTAGACTAACAATGTTCATATGACAACCATGTTCAAATTCAAATTTTCAGAATAATGACAAATTCCATAAAGGCATTCTAATATTTGATACGTTCTCATACATTCATCTCTTTTGATACCCTTTCTGACAGTTTTGGTCCCTGCCTGGGTTAACATTGAAGATAACTTTCTCGCCTGCCAATTTTTGACAAGAGACTCGAACAAATTACTCCTTAGAAAAAAATCCGTATAAATACCCCACTTTTTAACAGCTAGATTAATGAAAACTCAAATTCGAAAAGATACAAAAATGCGAATATTTACACATGCAAGTTGTTCCGGACACAAACTTTGATAATCCCTCCATGTAGTGTATCTAGATACATTTGCAGCATGGACCAGACATGCACGTTTCGGGTACTCGACCCTCGTCAGTGATCCTCAATCTAAACAATGTTGTATGGCCAAAGAGGGTGAAAATTATTATGTCCAAAAATGTACCGACAAACGTAGCAGGATGGGTGGGATATGATGCTACAGGACCCACATTTAAGAAGAGACAGACGATCAACCGAGGTTGATCGAACTTGGCTACATGTGCGCTCGGGGACTCCTGGTCCACCAGCAATGACACTCACCAAGTAGTTCAAATTTTAAACGTCTTCAAATTCAATAGCATCATTTATAAACGGATTAATTTGCAGCATGCACGTTTCGGGTCGTCCCTCCAGTGCTGTTTTGAACATAGATTTTGTTTGGATGTGCTACTGAGTCGACACTACAGGATATTTGGAGCCGCGCACTCTCTGTAATGTAAAAATCTAACTTTAAATATTAAAGAGGGCGCTACTGAAATGATTTTTGGTGGTTCCGCTAAAAGCATCACTGATGAGAATTTAATATTCGAAACATGTGTCTGGGGTGCATGGAAATTGGTTTGGAAGGTATAGAGTTGGAACCCTTCGACATAATCATCAATAAGTGACCACTGAAAGTGCCAACCCGGCTTGTTCTATCGGTATCTGTTTTCCAGTATTTCACTATTCTCCTATTTACATGTAACTTTGGATAAGTCCGTCCCCAAATATATAATTGTTACACTTTATTCTTACGAGTCATAATTCAGTACTTATAGTCAGAGGCGGATCCAGTAGAAGTACAGAAAGCTTAGTTCTAAAACAAAGGAGGGGATCTCCAACAAATCCAGGCAGCACCACCCACAGCAAAACACCCAATGGATAAACACGGAGCAGACAAGCACAGAAAGAGTCGCAAAAGGGACAAGGAACTTCAACGCACAACACACAAACATAAAACACAAAAGGACTACACATAAACCAACGAGACCAATGGGCAACCTTTGCCGACTTAGAACGGCTATCTACCACGGAAATAGCAGAAGGTGTTGTATATCCTGGATTACGTGCGCACAGCCCTCCCACTTTTCCGATTACACAAAGTAAACTGAAAAGTGACTTAAAGGTCCAGTTGCAAGCTTGAATAATATATGCATGTACGAAGCACTGAGCGTCATAGCCAAGATACTGCTTTAACAGCAATAGTACTGATATCCACAGAAATATTACATAGAAACCTGTCTGTCGGTCATTACTGGAATCTTTTGTCTGTCTTGTCCTTTTCTATAAATCATTTCATTTGCCGTGGTGGCTGACACTCGGCGACGCGTTACAATATGATAAATGACTGCTTATAAAATGTATACCCTAATATAACCTAGTTGTCTCCGAAGAAGAACGAATGCGAACATTTGCGTAAGACTAGTACTGTAGCAAAACAAAACAACATGGTGGACGAATAACACAAAGGCAAAAAGAAATCGACAATGGGTATTATCAGAATCTGAGAAGAGAATGTTATAAACAATAAAAAGGAAGAATTATCTTAGCTGGGCATTTTACATATGGAACCTTAATGCTAGGTTTACACTTAGCCACGATGCCCTACGATGTCTACGATTGAGCAAAATCGTGGAGCTCCACGATTCTATGAATAAAATTGGTCTTCGCACGCTCTCCGACGCTCCATCACGCTCTGTTGCGATTTGTTACGATTGTAGATAAGATCTGTTACGATTTGCATCCCGTTTTCTCAAGCTTCGTTACGTTCCCTTACGATTACCAAGATGGGCTATTACGCTTTGCCATGCTCTATCACGGTTCCCTACGCTTATCAAGTTTTGTTGCGATCGGTTACGATGCAGGACTACGATTTGCCGCGATTTAACACGATTTGATATGAAATCGACAACCAGTTTCAATACCACTTGCAATATCCGAACAAGATTAAGCTTAATATCAAGGAGATGAATATTTTATATCGCAAAACGCAGGAAATGGCATTGATGAACCTTATTTGACCCTTTCTTTTTTTCGATTATTAAAGTTAACATTTTTTCTTGAGCAATTCAAATCTTTGAATGCGTGTATATATTTAACTCGTTCGAAGACTATTAATGCAGCACCTCACTGATTATCAAGACTTCTTTTCTTAGTCTTCTTCATATGTTAGAAATTGTTGCGGATGTTAAAAATACTTTTAATCCATCAAAAACGGGTTGTCTTATTATAATTTTTATTATAGAAATATTGGAATCGCAGCGTATCTTGTAGATCATGGACTGAATCGTGGAAACCGTAACAAATCGTCAAAGAGCGTGAGTGAAATCGTAGTGGACCGTAGGAGAACGTGTTTCACCAAGATCTCCTACGATCGCATATTACGATCTGTTGCGCTTTGTCAAGATCTGTTACGCTCTACTACGCTCCATCAAGTTCACTACGATCTCCTACGCTCTCTCACGATGTAAGAATCAATCGGGACAATCGTAGCAAATTTTTTGAGAATCAAAAATTTTGCCACGATCTCTGCGATCTCCTACGATCATCACGATTTCACCACGCTCTCTTACGATCGTCACGATTCAACCCCACGCTCTCCTACGATCTATACAATTCACCTCAATCGGGGCAATCGTGGCTAAGTGTAAACCTAGCATAAAGGACGACCTCGCATTGAAACTGAAATCGGATGAAAAATTAGCCAAAAACGATCTACAGTGTACATGTACATGTAGTTTTCATTGTTATTTTATAAGATGTAGATATCAAATTGATGTGTAGATATATTCACAGTATTATTTTGATATGTACACAAATGTTCACAGTTTATATCAAATATAAAAAAAAAACCGAAAGAAAACATAACTTAATAAAGGTAAATCTTCATTCAAGATTTGTTTAACAAACGCACATGCGAGAAGACTACACCTGCATTCCACCACAGCGTCATACACATTGTTAAGTAATTTGAAAGTGTTCGATTTTTTTACGTTTAATATGGTTATTGGAACGAATTATAATGTCTACATACATGTACGAGATCAGCTTTTTATTTACAATTCAATAAAATACCAGTACGACTTCAATAAATTAATCTATCATTTTTTCTATCGTGAAAATTTTAAAAAGACTGAATAAGCGAATGAATGCACGTGGTTTACTACATGTTTTGTAGTAGACCAACGATGTAAAGTTCATTCAAGCGATTGGATTATCGCAGTAGTGTGCTCACTCTGACCTGAATAAGGGACCAATTTATACATGCTGTATATGTAAGTTAAAGAAGATGCTGACGATAATCTCAACAGCACTAACAATAGAGCATATTTGAGCATCGACGGACCCCTAGCAAGCTGGAAATCAGGTGCCCGGGAGATTAAGCATCCCCTGTATGGCCTGCCCCACCAGCCGTCGATGTTTACTCACAAAGATGAAAACAATATATAAAATGCATGCACTGTCTGAGGTTATGTCTATATAGAAAGTGCTATGACGACCATGTCAGGGAAAATATTCAAAAACACCGTCAAACCCCTCGCGGGTATTTTTTTACGAGTTCCACACGGCAAAGGGCATAAGTGTAACACAGATGAGTAAACAAGATCCTGACGATAATCTCAACAGCACTCACAATAGAGCACAAATTTAAGAATCGACGAAACCCTAGGGATCAGGTGCCCGGGAGGAGTAAGCATCCCCTGTTTGGCTAGTCGCACCCGCCGACGATGTTCATGCACAAAAATGAAAACAATATCTAAAATTGTCTGATGTTATGTCCACATAAAAAGTGCTATGGTGACCATGTCGGGGAAAAATATTCAAAACACTTCCTGTCAAAACCCTCGCGTGGAAATTTTTTTACGAGCTTTACTCGGCAAATAGCGATTTCCGAAGTTAGGCGATATCGTGTGTTCCCGAGAATGAAAACGTATTTAAAACAATAAATTGAGGGAAAATTTATGCAATGTTAAACGTCTTCAAATTCAATAGCATCATTTAAGATCAGATAAATTTGCAGCATGGACCACACATGCACGTTTCGGGAACATAACTCGAGCAAGTAATATATGGATGTTCAAATGGTAGCATTTAAAATCCATTTACGACAAAACATAAATAAAATGAAAAGTGAGATGAAAGGGTCTTTCACGATCAAATATTTACATTACTAGTAGATTCCCCATATTAAACGCCCATTAGCCAACTAGAATTATATTCCAATAACTTGCGTTGCTATTGTAACGTCACGTTCAAGTTTTGCATGTAGTTAAAATACATTTGCTGCTGTTACAGACAAAATGTGCGATGTGCATGCAAATAAAAATGACCGATAATTAGAACAAATGTAAATATAAGTAATGACTGTCTTACTTTTGGTGTTCATGGCGATTCACGGAATTTGCACGTGACCAATCATAATTATACACCCATGAACACCAAAAGTAAGACAGTCATTTCTTAACTGATCATCATGAAAGAAAAACGACGAGTGACAGATATATCATCTTTGACTAAGTAAAGGATATAGGAACGAGGTTTCCGTCATGAGTTTTAATACCTTCCCTAGTCGAAATTGTAAGAATTTATTTCTCTTCCATTTCTTAGTAAACTGGTAGAATAAGTCTTTTAAAAAATAAATTTTGTTAATGAAACGGGGCACTATTCATTGAGCTTCACTTATGAAGAGTGAAATTTTTGGTAAAAACCAATCCGTACTCTTCCGATACAAGTTCTCGAATTTGTTCTTTGATAACGGATGAGTCGAAATCTCTTTTAAAATCATTGTTTTCTGTAGCGAAAAAGATAAATATACCACCTATAGGTTGTGTATCACGTAAGTGCCAAAGTTGTATGGAAATGTGTGGATATCTTACAACGGACAGTGGGTAACCGGACAACCACACATATGTTATCCCGGATAACCACACCATTTGCCTATAACATAGCAGATTACCATCTTGATTCGGCATCGATTGCCCATTGGCCTCGTTGTCTTACATTGTATTGTTAGTATTTTGCATTGAGTGTTTTTATGGGGTATTTTGTATTCCTTGTCCTTTTTGTGTCTCTTGTTGTGCTTGTCTGCTCTGCATTTTCGTATGGGGATATTTCCGTGTTTCGCTTCGAGTGCTGAAACCGAGTCTTGTTAGAAATCCCCTCTTTTTTATATTGATATGAATTAAAGCAAAAATTACTTTCAAAATTTAGACAAATAAATTAAAACAAAAACATTACATTCGAGAAGCAGCCGTAGGTCGATCCTTCTTGATTCACTACTATGTTGCTTTCACAATCTTCTTCAAATAAAAAACACGTAAGTGTGTTTCTAGAGACGACAATGGAATTACAATTGGATAAATCAGCACAGAGTTGTCTGCAAAGTTTCGGTGCCGAATTTTCGTATGATTTTATGAAAGTTGATATAACAGATGTATCCTTAGAAAATGTAAATTCAGAATAAACACAAGATAACAAAAACAGAAATAAGCATATATCCATAACAGACATTTTCGTTGAACGAATAATTATCTTATCTGATCACTGTCTTCTCAACGTTCAGGAGTAAAATATGGATAGCCAAATATCCGTCTTAGTCAATATAATAGATTGCCGAACATTAAAAACCGATTATTGCCAAAGAGTATCTCCCGACATGAAATTCGTCACACACAGCAGCAATAATAGTTCAAGTAGACTGACTTCAAGGGCCCCTTAATAGAATCAGATTTGGTCGATTTCTTGAAACCGACTTAGATTTGTAGATGTTGTCAATTCGAGGTTGTCCCGAATTGATTTTCATCTGCTTCAGTACTACAATGTGAAGAAAATATAAATATTTTAAAGGTACGGTGTCCCTGAAAGTTAATAAGATTTTACAAAATTTTATAAAGCAAAATCTTTCTTTTCCTATAAAAGTTTACATTCTCATTTGTATGAATTCAAAATTTCAGGCGAATCTAACGCATGTATATACACATTTGCACTTAAATCCGTTGAAGAACTTTATATTTAATTTGATGTGCGCAGCTCTAATTCATTTCACTAGCGCCACCTACAATTTATTGCGTTTTTACAATGGAGTTATATGGAGATTTTAAACTCGGCAATATTATGGTCGTTACTGCATATTTTCAAATAAAACTTTTGATGACTCCTTTTTTCCTCAATCCGGACCCTTCGGAATGGATTTTACGTTTTCAATAAAATTTATTTTCAGGGACATTGTATCTTTAAATGACCACGGAAAATCATAAACATTCCGATGTCCTCGCACTTTATCGAGGGACTTGTCTTCATGGCAACAAGTTGGTTCTATTCTGAGAATGCAAGGAGTGCCAGTGGACTAAAACAGAACAGTCAAAATGATTCTCACAGTCCAATCAACTGTGTCGTTTCGTTGAGGATATATGTTTGATTATATTCTTATTTTATATCCTTACAGAAGACAAATTGATAAATGTAACAAAGAAATGAGCGATAAACACGATAACACTTTAGAACTTACCCCTTATTTCCCCCAATTCTTTTAATCGGATCGATTGCTTTTCTTTTCCCGAGAAAAGTTTTTTATTGGTCAAGTTAATTCGTGTCATAATGGAATTTTCCAACGGGTCAAGTACTTTATGAATCGCTATGACGAGTTGTCTAGTGTACTAACTTTTCAGAATGGATAACGTGCATATGTTTCATGTTTTTAAGGTATGAGTTGGTGTTTCTTGTCCTTTTTATGTTTCTTTCTGTGAGTGTCCACTCTGTGTTTATACAAATAGAAACAAACAAAATTTTACAAATATTACAAACACCATTTTTGGACCTTAATATCAAAGTTGCTAATAGAGAGATTCATACCGAGTACATTTTCCATGGCTTGACGGTGATGTTCCGGGATAACCGTCATACGGTATTTACGTTTCACAGCTCATCCGGTATGCTAGAGCATGTACTGATGTTTTTCATAGTAGAAATTTGCACCTTACAAACAAACTTTTATATCAAGGTTATCGCTTTCAAAAACTATTGAAAACTTTCTGGAATTTTTCCAAAACTTATTGTCAACTTTTTGTGAAATTCCGACCCATTGGGTATTTCACAACCTGTATTTTATGGTGACATAATTAACAAAATAAGAAGGATCAAAGGTAGACAGAATTGCCATCGAAATTGTGTTAGAATCATCAAACGCCATTTATATCGTGGATATGTTCCTTCTATCACCAGACCGACACTTGGCTTTACTACTCCTTAAATTACACGAGAATTCATTTATTCGACATGGCGGAATTGCTGACGGTATTTAGACGGCGTGTTCTTGAAGTGATTTACGCTCTGCGATTGGCTCGAACTAGTCCGAGGCCAAATTAAAACATAATTTTCGGTTCTGATCGACCAATCAGATTTCTAGAAATTTGCCAATGATTTCATCATTTTTGTTGGTAAAATATTCGGCCGAATCTTCTTTACGTCTTTGTCTGGTGTTGTGCATTAGTTCTCTCTCTTGCTCTCTTTAGCACTAAATTAAGAGTTTAATTCTTATTCATTCTGTTTGTTTAACGCATTCTAATTGGTTCTAAAATTCAGATACAAGTAATTCTCAATGAACCAGCAGACATATAGGAAAGAAAAACCCACACACATTTACAAAACATGAATATATTGTATTAGTATGATGGAGTAAGCGTTCATATGTAGAATACAAAGTAGATGATAGTACCTAAATGTAAACATATCAGTTGGAGGACAAATGTTAAAGACTGAAGTACAACTATACTTATATTCTGTATGGGGAAATAGAGCCAAGGGGGGTCAAGAAGAATAAAATTCTAGTTAACTGACACATTTTTCTTACAAAAAAAAAAAAAGAATTCTTAAACGTTTTACTTTAGCCTTGCACGTCACCCTCGAGATCCACGATCTGCTACTAAATTTTCTTACATGTCCCTCTCAGTGATCCTTGACGTAAACTAAAATAATTTCTGGTTATCTTGCTCTAGCGTTTTTGTACTATTTTCAATAGATATCAGACGCAAGTCCATTCTGGACATAAGATCAACCATGTTTCGCAATATCGAACAGGTGTATGATCCTCCATTTTTTTGTAAATTTCACATCGAATAATCGAAGTTTGGATAATATACTCCTTAAATGTCCTGTTTTTGGATATATAAACTTACATTCTTTGGTCATATTACATTGTATAGATTGAGGATCACTGACGAGGATAAAATACCCGAAACGTGCATGTCTGGTTCATGCTGCAAATTTATATGTTCTTCAATGATGCTATTGAATTTGAAGACGTTTAACATTGCTTACGTTATGGATCACATTTTTGCTCCTAAAATTTGCGAATTAGATATACGCTTTTTAAAGTAATTTTACCGGCGGAGATTTCATGCGACATGCTCAGTGAACACCTACCCCCGAAGTTTCTTTGATGGATTTTTTTTCTTATTCCCTACAATGTCGTTAGAACCGGAATTTCTGTTCGGCGGCTTTGGTAATCAATGTTAAGTCATTTTTTCTCCTTTATTTTGGTTTTTACTACAAACGTTTGGAAATCAAACCGAATTTCAAGAGAAAACCGATTCCTGATTTAAAACTTGATTTGAATTTTTCACGCCAATGCATGCACCAAATGTCGTCATTGAATAAACATCAAAGAAGTACCTAACATGACAAATACGGATAATGAATATATCCCTGTATACAGCACAAAATCAATAATTCAGAAAATCAGAAACTGAAGGCATACAAAATCAGGATAAAATAGGAACCAAAGCAAACAAACGAAAACCTCCACCAAGTGAAAAGAAGCTAACTTCCGAAACAGGAGTGAGACCAGGTGCCCAGGAAGAGTAAGCATCTCCTGCTTGCATGCAACACCCGCCGCTTCAATTCGGTAGAACTGTTACATTCGGTTACTTCCATTTCGGACGACATAGAGTACAATTGTCGGTTGGATGGTTCAAATGGTCTATGACAGAATAGAATTCACCATTCTGGAGAGTGGGACATCATAGTGTATTTCGAGTTCCCCATATCGACCGTAGAACTTCCTCAGTGACGATGTTAGTCGGCCATAAACATATCCTGACTGAGAAGCTTATCTGAAAGACGCCTAGCTCTCAGAACAAAATCCGTATATTTGGTACTTGCTCTGGCATAGCGTATCAACTGAGATATGAACACGCCATAAGCAGGCGATGAATGGATGTTGCTACTCAGAAAAGAAAAAGCTTGTAGTGCTGAAATTGAAGTCGTCACGTTTGTCATAGAGTGAGGTGTTCATGTTACCATCAGTGTCATAGGACAACATACTGTCCAAATAGGATGCTAAATTATTTGTCTCTGTAGTATCTTTGACATCAAGTGCCGAAGGATAGATACTGCTGAGGTAATCTGCGAATACGTTATTCAGTCTCAAAGTCGAGAAGGCAAGGCCTCGTGAGAATTCCCATTGGAACGGCTGCGAACCCCGGAATGAACAAAATTCCGAAGTGAGACCAGGTGCCCGGGGAGAAGCAGCGTCTCTTGATTGCATGCACACCCGTCGCAACAGTTCCATGAAAACCTGTCAAATTCGATGATTGCCCCGATGTACATATCAGGTAAGTATGTCTTGTTTTGGTGATGATGACAGTCATTTAATCACAATGCAGAATGTCACTGATTATTCTGGAGAAGGGGATCTGGTATGCTTTTATTATATCTCGAAATGACGTCACTACGCTGTGACGACGTGGTCCATGAATTTTCTATATACATTAAACGCAAAAACAGAAATCATTAATTTTCAACTAGAGCAAAATCGTCTGCTACTATTTTCTTCTACTACAATCGACATATATGGAGGTTATTGAGTCATTTTTTCTGGTTGTTTTTTTAGGGGGGGGGGGCAGATCGGTTTGCTCTATATGAAATTCTCGTACCTTCTCCTTTACCGATAGTATGTCACCATGGCAAACATCTTTATAACCTTTTGAATTATATTTTTAAGAAGTCCCACTCAAATATTTTTACATTTTATGAAATTTCGAAGATTGTACTTTAAAGATAATTAGTATAAGAGATCAAGTTATTACAGGTGATGTTTCAAAATGTTTGCCCTTAAATTTGAGCGAAATCCCTTAATATAAGGATCTTTTTTGGTCTAAAATAGGGCCTTTTCAGAGAGTGTTTTGCTTACATTCTGAGCATACTGACAAGAAGAAAAGAGGGTGCACGCATACTTTATAAGTAATATTCATACAAAGAAAGATATAAAGAAAAAAATAAAGGAAAATTCCGTTGACTACAATTCCTGTTACCAAGAATCGAGCCTTGTGAAAATGCCTCGTGATAAGTATAATTCAGATACTTAAAATTTCAAACATTAAGTGTTCAACTTCATGCAGTTTTCTTATTATGAATTACCGATTGCAACATTGTTAACTGTCAGTCTTGAAATGACAAATATGGATAATGACCATATCCCTGTCTACAGTACAAAATCGATAATTCAGAAAATCAGAAACCGAAGGCATACAAAATCAGGATAAAACAGGAACCAAAGCAAACAAAAACAAAAACCTCCACCATATGAAAAGAAGCGAACTCCCGATATGAGAGTGAGACCAGGTGCCCAGGAAGAGTAAGCATCTCCTGCTTGCATGCAACACCCTCGCTTCAATTCGGTAGAACTGTCACATCCGGTTACTTCCATTATGGAAGATATAGAGTACAATCTTTGGTTGGATGGTTCAAATGGTCTATGACAGAATATCATCCACCATTCTGGATAGTGGGACATCATAGTGTATGACGAGTTCCCCATATCGACCGTAGAACTTCCTCAGTGACGATGTTAGTCGGTCACAAACATATCCCTGACTGAGAAGCTTATCTGAAAGACGCCTAGCTCTCAGAACAAAATCCGTATATTTGGTACTTGCTCTGGCATAGCGTATCAACTGAGATATGAACACGCCATAAGCAGGCGATGAAGGGATGTTGCTACTCAGAAAAGGAAAGTTCGTAATGCTGAAATTGAAGTCGTCACGTTTGTCATAGAGTGAGGTGTTCATGTGACCATCAGTGTCGTAGGACAACATTATGTCCAAATAGGATGCTGAATTATTTGTCTCTGTAGTTTCTTTGACTTCAAGCTCCGAAGGATAGATATGTTATTTATGAATTTCAGTGCACAAAAGTTGCATTTTATGGCAAACTTGATTTGTAAAAAGGAAGTTAATTTTCGTAGCAAAACATAATAAACACCTTGAAGTTCCATACTAAAAATGTCTGAAATTGGCGACATGTCATATCAACGTGATATTGAATCAGAGAATTGTTATTTAAACAAAAGGAAAAAGGTTTCTTATTGTTCAACCGAACCAGCATTTTGCTCTTTTGGACGCAGAAATAATTTTAAGGGTCAACATTTTAAACCTTCTTTCGGTGAAAAAGAATTTGCGAGATAAAATAAATGTTGATATCTACCACGCTTTTTTTGGAAAGCTTACACTTGTCTTTGCTATGTTTATCGTATTGTAGAATCACTGACTGATAAAGATCCACATGTAGATTAATAATGTTTATATAATTAAGCTTTACGGAGGGGAACGAAGTTTCCCGCTAGTTTGATCGAGTCAACACATTAAGTGCTCAACTTCATGCAGTTTTCTTATAATGAATAACCGAGTGCAACATTGTTAACTGTCAATCCTGAAAGGTATGTTATTTATGAATTTCAGTGCACAAAAGTTGCATTTCAACAAGTTAGGTCTCATCAGTGATTCTCGAGGTCGCAAAAGGGGGAAATCAAATACTATGACATTATGAAAAGCAAAAGTCTAAGCGTTACCTAAAATTTCTGACAAAGAACCAGCTTAGGGCAGAGCTTTGCAGTCAGAGAAATGTCCTTTAGTTTCAGAAAATGTTCATTAATTTTGTGACAGAGAATTTAAAACTATATTTCAAGTGCTGAAGCACTGTGAAACTAGGCGAAAAAATCCTAGAACTATACCTCAGCATCGTCTCTTCGAACAGTCACATCATCATCATGTTCAACCCAACATAAGGGGGTTCGGTGGAGTTTGACTGCAGGTACGGTGTGTTTGCATTCTTTTCGCTCTGAGGTTGAATATTTCTTACAATTTTCAAATCTAATATTGCAAATGACAGAAAAAGGACATGCTCACGGGTTGAGGGAAAGCCTACTCTATCTTCTGATGCTATGTTATGCTAGGGACAAGCTATAGAAGTCGAGAACATTCACGGACAATAAATATGCTACCCTGTCAAATCGCATATTTATTAATTTTTTTTTTGCTGAAATTGATGTTCTTGTAACTATGAATCATCTTGCAGGCAACAATATACATTGAGATAATATTCAACAAATTTTGACAATTTCTGCGTTCTTAATTAAAGAATTAGAGGACTATTTATATTATACATTTAATGAAGGTCCTGGAGTTGGTATGGGGGTTCGACGCATTTCCTTTTATTGAGAAATATGAACTTATTAGACTGATCTATGGTACAATTTCTCGTTAATATAAATCTCGTTAATATGAATCAAAGAAACTACAGAGACAAATAATTCAGCATCCTATTTGGACATAATGTTGTCCTACGACATTGATGGTCACATGAACACCTCACTCTATGACAAACGTGACGACTTCAATTTCAGCATTACAAACTTTCCTTTTCTGAGTAACAACATCCATTCATCGCCTGCTTATGGCGTGTTCATATCTCAGTTGATTCGCTATGCCAGAGCAAGTACCAATTATACGGATTTTGTTCTGAGAGCTAGACGTCTTTCAGATAAGCTTCTCAGTCAGGGATATGTTTGTGACCGACTAACATCGTCACTGAGGAAGTTCTACGGTCGATATGGGGAACTCGTCATACACTATGATGTCCCAATCTCCAGAATGGTGGATGATATTCTGTCATAGACCATTTGAACCATCCAACCAAAGATTGTACTCTATGTCGTCCGAAATGGAAATAACTGAATGTAACAGTTCTTCCGAATGAAGCGTTGGGTGCTGCATGCAAGCAGGAGATGCTTACTCTTCCTGGGCACCTGGTCTCACTCCTATTTCGGGAATTAGCTTCTTTTCATTTGCTGGAGGTTTTTGTTTGTTTGCCTTGGTTCCTGTTTTGTCCTGAATTTGTATGCCTTCGGTTTATGATTTTCTGAATTATCGATTTTGTGCTGTATACAGGGATATGATCATTATCCATATTTGTCATCTCTGCACCAACATTTGTCTTGTGTTACTGACAATTATCACACAATCATATAATATTGTAGGCATGCAAAAAAAGTTACCACTTTGGCCATCGAAGTCAAAACAAATAAGAAATTTTCCATCAAAATAGTGGATGAGTTAAGTACCCGAAACGTGCATGTCTGGTCCATGCTGCCAATTTATTTGTTCTTAAATGATGCTATTCAATTTGAAGACGTTTAACATTTCAAGAAGACATTAAAAACCATGATATATCTTTCTTTAAAATCTAAACAAAACTCTGCTATTACTGTAGTAAGTAATAAAAAAAAACATGAATAAAAACAGATATAGTCATATGTATTCGTCTTAAAAGAGTTTTATTTATGAAGTTTTTGAAACATATATCATGTTTTCTTTATACACGACCTCTTATGTATGGTGAGTTTCGTCGTTCGGACGTACTTCGTCGGCCAACAACCGTCTATTATTGGTACAACTCTATTTAAAACGCACGATGCACATGTGTAAGTAATATTTCAAAGTGCAATTTCTCGCCAACCGCGTGGTAACATTTGTCAAACTAAAGCAAGTGTATAGCTATGATGTCAAACTTATTTGTAAACTTGTATCAAAATGTATATTTCTCATAAAATGTTTTTGAAAAATAGGACATCCCTTTACTCAAAACCCATGAGATTAGTATCCATAAATTTCATTCTTACAACTCTTTCAGCATTTGTGTATTTGTTGAAATAGTAGCAAGATTCAAGACTAGTTGCCGGAGCCTTTTGTCGTCCCATTTAGAGGCAAACATTTAGTTTAATGCTTTACTGAGAATAATTTTTTTTCCTGTACGTTAATTTTAGTGCGCCTTTTCAAGACCATGGTATGGCGCTGTCAGTCTGTTCGTCCTCTGTCTGTCCGTCCGCTGTGTCTTAGTCAATCTCTTTGTCCGTCTCCTAAAGCCGAAAGACTCTTTTACATCAACTGTACGGCAGCCATACGGCTGTCTGTGATCGACGTATTTTATCTTATTTAAAATATTGCTAGGTTTCGTGCGGCTGCCGTACAAAATGTTTTGTTTGCAAGCTCGTCGCAGACTGAAATCTTAGCTTGCAGATTATCATTGCGATTTCAACACAACATTTGTAAGTAAGGCTGCCATACGACTGTTGTACGAAGTACGAAAAACAGAAACTAGAAACATGCCAGCAGAGCAGAGGACATCATGGACTGTTCCGTATATCATGCACATTATAAGATTGTAGCATCATATCCCACCGATTCTGCTACGTCTTTTGGTACATTTTGGACATAATAATTTCCATACTTTTTGGCTATATTACCTTGTTTAGACTGAGTATCACTGACGAGGGTTTCGTACCCGAAACGTGCATGTCTGGTCCATGCTGTAAATTTATCAGGTTTTAAATGATGCTATTGATTTAAAGACGTTTAACATTCTACCGCCTTGTATTTTACTGTATCTTTTCACCGTGGGGTATCACGTGATACACAAATGATATGTTCCTCGGGAATTCCCTTTGATTGAACCAAGTAAATTCTGTCTAAATCTACTTTATATGAATTTATTTTAGGCCTATCATATGGTCATTATTATAAATTATATGATGGTACTTTATTCTGGTCAAGAATAGACGTATATTTGGAGAACACTTAAACAGAAAATTTTGTATTTGTCCGTGCACCATATCATGACATATGGCGAGCATTGAAAAAATTCTGTTTAAATGTTCTCCGAATACACGTCTATTCTTGACCAGAATAAATTATCATCATATAATTGATAATAATGACCATATGATAGGCCTAAAATAAATTCATATAAAGTAGATTTAGACAGTATTAACTTGGCTCAATCAAAGGGGATTATCGTGGAATATATCATTTGTGTATCACGTGATACCCAACGGTGCTTTTAATGTGACGCCGACATAAACAAAATTCTGTTTACTCTCTTGAGACCTCAGTCTGTTCATCTGAAGGGTAGGAGGATTTGTGCACGTATTACATAGCATAATTATCCTCCTTTCGGAACCGACACTATTATCCCCATTTATGGGTTATCATTTGTTTCATGTTTTTGCATTTCTGCTTTGATATGTTGTTGATGTTAGCGTTCAGTTGGATCTCGTGCTTTCCTTTTGTTTGTCGAAGAAAATTTACCATGTACGTTGTCTATTAAAGAGAAAAGAACCATTTTGACTTTGAAGGTCATGGGTCTAAGGGCAATTTCATTTTGTGCAAAAAATAGCGTTTTGAATGACAATACTAAATGCAGAAAGGAAAGGGGGTCGTACGAAAAGTAATTAGCCGAATTGCAACACTCGGTTTTAAATTTGTTGTAAGTTCGGCGAGCGGGGTATCCGGACCATGACTACAACAGGGGATGCTTACTCCTCTCAGGCACCTGGTCCCACCTCTAGCTTGCTAGGGATCCATCGATGCTCAACTTTGTGTTGTTGTGCTGTTGAGATTATCGTCAGGATCTAAAGAATTCTTTAATTCAATATGTATAAAAGTGCTATCGCAATGAAACTCCATTTACTTACTCATCATTAGTTAAGGATGTTCCTAATTGATTTTTGAGATCATAGGAATCAGATTATTGAAAATGTATTCCTCTATCTATAAACATGATAATTGACAGGAATGTCCCCCTGGGTCAAAGATGCCCCCATTGATTTTGGGGTGAAAAGGTCAATGGTCAAGGTCCTACGACTTTGATTATTAGAAAAAAAAGAGTTCAAGCCGAGTGTATAAGGAAAATTCACTTCGGCTTCATTTGAACCGTTTGGCATGAATGAGTTAAAGAAGATCCTGACGATAATCTCAACAGCACTCACAATAGAGCACCAAATTGAGCATCGACGGACCCCTAGCAAGCTAGAGGTGGGACCAGGTGCCCGGGAGGAGTAAGTATCCCCTGTTGGCTAGCCGCACCCGCCGTCGATGTTCACGCACGAAAATGAAAAGAATATATAAAATGCATGCACTGTCTGAGGCCACGTCTATATAGAAAGTGCTATGGCGACAATGTCAGGGAAAAATATTCAAAACACTTACTGCCAAACCCCTCGTGGGGAACTTTTTTACGAGCTCCACACGGCAAAGGGCATAAGTGTGACACAAATGAGTTAAAAGAAGATCCTGACGATAATCTCAACTGCACTCACAATAGAGCACCAAATTGAGCATCGACGGACCCCTAGCAAGCTAGAGGTGGGACCAGGTGCACGGGAGGAGTAAGCATACCCTGTTGGCTAGCCGCACCCGCCGTCGATGTTCAAGCACGAAAATGAAAAGAATATATAAAATACATGCACTGTCTGGGGCCACGTCTATATAGAAAGTGCTATGGCGACAATGTCAGGGAAAAATATTCAAAACACTTACTGTCAAACCCCTCGCGGGGAACTTTTTTACGAGCTCCACACGGACTACTGACGAGCACTGGAGTGTCCGATGCGCGTGTCTGGTGCAGCAGAGATGTTGCTATAGAGCATATATTTCAATATTGACAATTGCACCTATTGATATGAAACTTGCAAGGAATATTTACAATGAAAACAGAAGGGATCCTATTGATTTTAAGGTCAAAAGGTTGAGTTCATAGGACTTTGATAATTGAAAATGACTTCTAGAACAATCATGAGTGTAATGCACCTATTGATATGAAAGTCGTAAGGAATATTCCCTTTGCATCAAGGATGTAACCTATTAATTTTTGTAAATGGTTTCAATTCATCTGTAGTTCTTAATATTGTCTCCGCTTTTTGCATCATTTTTTTTCACCCGATTCACTCGCAATTCGTACAGATGTTGTATTTTGGAGAGTGGCGCTGACTTTCTGTAACTGGCAATCGTTTGTCCGTTTGTCAGAACGCACTGCGTTAGGCCTATGTCCAGTCTTTATTAGTTATTAGTTGCTCATCAACACCAGCCAAATATAGACGGTTCGCGGAGGTAGCTCTTTGTGAATGATTCGTACATCACAATATCGAATAACACTATATTGTACCCGGGCCATAATTGACCAATGAGACACAATAAAATCATAACGTCATTAAGATTTCTTGGTTTATAAACTTAAAATAAAATCTGCTATTGAATTTTTTAATACAAGAACTGGTGAAAATTTAAGTCCAGGAGTATAAAATCCATTCAAAACGGAAAGTCTTTTAATATTCAAGTACACAAGCGCAGATCTAGAGGAGCATTAGGGGGGTTAGGGACCTCCGAGCTGTAATTATCCAGAAATAATGTTTTCCCCTTTGTTATGTATACATATAATCTGTCTCAAAATGGGTATAAATATGTATGATACTTTAAAGTTCAACATAAAAAATAGTCAAATATAATATTTACTTAAGGCTGATGTATATTTCAAAAATAAAACGGGACAGCTCTTCGGGTTGGCCATATTTTGGTAAACCCTCGTAACTTAAAGGTCCGAATTCCGGTGTTTAATGCCCCGCGGTTGGTTTTGGATACGCTTTTTTCCACTATAATCTTAATTTGTGAGAAAGTCCCCATTCGTAAATTGCGATGCGCCTGCTCTGCGCGAAGTGTGAACCCAGTTGGTACAACAAGGTATTTAGGAGTTTTGGGGGAGTGTCCGTTCTTAGGACTCCTTTGGACCACATCTCTTCTTCATGCTCTTCCGCAATCATCTCTGCTTTCTTTTTATCGATTCCTAGACCTTTACTAGATAACCCTTTCATTTTGGAATCCAAAATCTTTCTCATTTTCTCAAATCATTTATCATCCAAAAATCTGACAAATTTCTCCGATTGGTCAATGTAGTGCTGTATAGCTATTATGAGTTCAAAGAGCGTATTTGGCCTATATTCGTCACCGTTAATGTTACACTTCTGCTATAAAAAACACAAAAGTCTCCAAACTGCTTTTTTCGCAGCTTCATTTAAACCGCTATCTTGAAAATTTCTTCTTTTTTTTTTGCCGCTCTTGAAACACTCTAATGCCCCACAATGATTAAATCTCGGTCTTTTTCGAAAGTCATCAATTTCCGTGAATCTTTTTCATCAGGAGGACGACAGAATCTCGTTTCAGTAACATTTAAAACAGTTTCAACCTCCTTTAATCATCAACAGAAATGTCCGAAAAAGTTATCACAAAATTTGGAGCTTCCATATCCAAGACGTCGCTTAAAATTCCGTCGGTATTTATTTATCTGCATCGCTTTATCGAAATGTAGATTGAGTAAAAAAGATATGTTGTTATCATTTGAAGATGATATTTTCGATCCATGGATTCCTGTTTGCTCTTATAATAACTCACATAGATTGACCTTAACCTGAAGGTTTTATTATTAAGACAAAAGGAAAATGTCAGGTCAATATTTTTGTGTATGTGTTTACGGAAGCCAGTTCGTGCCATGTTATATTTTTTACTATCTCGTAAATACGAGAAACTTTTCTCGTAGTGTTACGAGAAACTTTTCTCGTAGTTACGAGAAACCTTTCTCGTAGTTACGAGAAATTTTTCTCGTAGTTACGGGAAAAAATACTCGTAGTTACGAGAAAAAAATTCTCGTAGTTACGAGAAACATATCTCGTAGTTACGAGAAACATATCTCGTAGTTACGAGAAACTATTCTCGTAGTTACAAGAAACGTATCTCGTAGTTACGAGAAACTTTTCTCGTAATTACGAGAAACTTTTCTCGTAATAACGAGAAACGTTTCTCGTAGTTACAAGAAACTTTTCTCGTAGTTACGAGAAAAAATTCAAAACTACGAGATTTCTCGAAACTACGAGATTTCTTTCCCGTAACTACGAGAAAAGTTTCTCGTAATTACGAGAAATGTTTCTCGTAACTACGAGAATTTTTTCTCGTAACTACGAGAAAAGTTTCTCGTAACTACGAGAAGTTTCTCGTAGTTACGAGAAAACATTCTCGTAACTACGAGAAAATATTCTCGTAGTTACGAGAAAACATTCTCGTAATTACGAGAATGTTTTCTCGTAACTGCGAGAAAAGTTTCTCGTAATTACGAGAATGTTTTCTCGTAACTACGAGAAAAGATTCTCGTAACTACGAGATAGTAAAAAATATAACATGGCACGAACTGGCTTCCGTATGTGTTAGGGAAGAAATTCTTATTTCATTAAGGAGGTATTGAACACTTGTGTCCAACATTCAATTTTCTTTATTTTTTCATCCATTTATACTTCTGGTGTGCCTCTATCAAAATGCAAAGTATGAATATTTTTTATCCACACAGTTCAAAATAAAGCAATTAATTGAAGATGCCTCTCTTTGGCCTTTTCAGAGCCTTTTTGAAAATGCCATTTCTGTCCAATTATTCTCTTCTAACTCTGTAAACTACACACATACACTTAAAACACAAATCAATGATGAAAGAGCAATAAGTGTCTAAAGAAAGAAAAAAAAACACCATTGTATTTTTTTCAAAATTTATTTTGCATATTTTTATAATCATATGCGTGAAATGAGCTAAAATAGCTCTTTTTTACCGTAAAATCGATCGGCAATTTATAAAAATCTGTAAATTCATTTTTTTTTTCAGAAAAACTATATCTATGAACTTTAAGGTAATCTTATGTATCATAATGAATATGGAGAAAATCTGTCCACAGAAAAATGAAATATGGTCATCAAACTTAACCATCATGGCGTTTCTGAAAATATGCTCCTTTTTTCAAAATTCTTACATAAATATATTACTGACCACATATTTACTTTCATCACGAAAAAATGTACTCATTTCTGAAAACAAGCAATTGAAATAAATTTTTATGATTGTTTTTGTTATAACGTGGTGGACCAGGAGTCCTCGAGGGCACATGTAGCCAAGTTCGATCTGGTCCTCGAGGGCACATGTAGCCAAGTTCTATCAATTTCGGTTGATCGTTTCTTCAAACGCATTTGAAAATTTCTGTTTACAAAATTTTCTCAAATCTCTAAAACCTGGGTCCTGTAGCATCATATCGCAGCTATCTTGCTACGTCTTTCGGTATATTTAGGAAATGTTTTTCACAGATTTTGGCCATATTACATTGTTTAGATTGAGGATTACTGACGAGGGTTAAATATCCGAAACTTGTATGTCTGGTCCATGCTGTAAATTTATCTGCTCTGAAACGATGCTTATGAATTTTAAGACATTAAACATTCTTGCAATTTTTAGTTTTCCATAAAAATTGAGTTTCTTGTATATAGCCGTAACAGTGCAAAAATTTGGAATAATTGTATTAATTTTGACTTCAAATCAATCACTTCATTACTATTTCTTAACACATTGTCAATACATATTCTCAAAAGAATGAGTTAAAAGAAATAGACTTATTATTCAATGGATATATATCACAGTTGACCAATATAATTGCTTTGAAAAAATCCCCCCGGTCCATTTCTGTCGTGAATACATTCATTTACAGTGTTCTAAGCCTCTCCGTTACAGTGTTCTAGGATTTTCATCTAATTATATTATCTCATGAATTCGGGTCAAAGTATCTTAAAATTTCCAAATTATATATGCATGGTTTAAAATGCATAAACAAACGATATGCATCCTCATGTGAATTATTCTTAATCTTAGAAATGTTCAAAGAGACCTTGAACCTAGTCAAATGACCCAGTATCAATGTGACGTTAAATTTGTGTTTAATAGGCTACAATGAAAAAAAATTGAGTTCAGTTTGAAAAAGTCACATTATTGTATTAAAACAGATTATTTATTTCGAGAGAACAGAGTGACCTGGGTAAAATATTATTCGTCAATATCATATGCAACAAAATATGTCGTCAAGGTCAAGTTATAGGCAAAAGAAAGAATGGAAGAATCCATATGAAAAAAGGTGTGACAATGCATTCATCATAGGGACAGGAGACACTTTTCAAGATATAGTCTTCCAAGAAATTCAGAATGTAGGTCAAAAGTCAAGGTAATACAGTCAATTTTTACAAAAATATAGTCACTTATCTGCCAAAAGTAAATAGAAAAATCTATTATCTCTATTTTTCCACAAGTTATATCTAATCCACAAGAAAAATCTATGATCTCTTTTATTCCATAAGTTATATCTAATCCACAAGAAAAATCTATGATCTCTATTATTCCACAAGTTCTTTAAAGATACATTGTCCCTGAAAAAAAAAATTGGAAACGTAAAAAAAAAAAGATTGAAAATGTGAAACTTCACTTACAGATACATAGACGATCTGTTGTCCATCAATAATCCAAAATTCGCGGATTACCTGAGCAGTATCTATCTTTCGGAGCTTGAAGTCAAAGAAACTACAGAGACAAATAATTCAGCATCCTATTTGGACATAATGTTGTCCTACGACACTGATGGTCACTTGAACACCTCACTCTATGACAAACGTGACGACTTCAATTTCAGCATTACAAACTTTCCTTTTCTGAGAAGCAACATCCCTTCATCGCCTGCTTATGGCGTGTATATATCTCAGTTGATACGCTATGCCAGAGCAAGTACCAAATATATGGATTTTAATCTGAGAGCTAGGCGTCTTTCAGATAAGCTTCTCAGTCAGGGATATGTTTGTGACCGACTAACATCGTCACTGAGGAAGTTCTACGGTCGATATGGGGAACTCGTCATACACTATGATGTCCCACTCTCCAGAATGGTGGATGGTATTCTGTCATAGACCATTTAAACCATCCAACCAAAGATTGCACTCTTTGTCTTCCGAAATGGAAGTAACCGGATGTAACAGTTCTATCGAATTGAAGCGGCGGGTGTTGTATGCAAACAGGAAATGGGGCACCTGGTCTCACTCCCATATCGGGGGTTCGCTTCTTTTCATGTGGTGGAGGTTTTTGTTTGTTTGCTTTGGTTCCTGTTTTATCCTGAATTTGTATGCCTTCGGTTTCTGATTTTCTGAATTATCGATTTTATGTTGTATACAGGGATATGGTCATTATCCATATTTGTCATGTATTCCAACGGGACGCCAAATTCATTTGTTCCAAAAATTCCTGAAATTATATAATTCTTGTCTGTCCTTGACTATACAATCTTACATTTGATTCTATCCACAGAAAATTTTTTTTCTACGAGACTTTGAAATATGCATTAATCGACGTATTCGTGAATTTCTTGGTGACGTCATAATATTGAAAGTGTCATTCCAGTTCTCGTAAAGCTATTGGAAATTAATTTTGATTTAACTTCCAAAATATCCATAAATATATTTCACTTACATAAGGAAAAGATAAAATGAATTGTATTTTAAACACAGGCGGAATACTTGAATAAAAGATGACACTGTCGCTAAAAAATTGCGATTTCGAGCCAATTTACTGTAGTTGCTAGTTAATTACTAGGAATCCTGTGGATTAATCTTTGTCAAAAACTATCAAAATTATCAAGAATGTCCAGAGATGATTTCATGATTAAATGGGGAAAATGAATTGAGGATTAAAATATTACATGGCTTTATATTTTTCAATTTTTTCTTCCAAAATCGTCCATTTTCAATGAAGTGACATCCGCTTTCCTGTAACGTAAATTTGTCAACGAATACACTGTGATGAAGATTTAATGTTCTATTTTATACGTGCCAAGTTTCGATGCAATACCTTTAGTAATACTTTTTTTATTGCATTTTGAATGCAAAGATTCGTGACGCCATTTTTCCTGATAACGTCGAAATGACGTCGTGCTTTGCTCATGGATAAAACTCCCCAAGTCCTAAATTTCGAAACTCGCCATGAATTCTCCAAATGGCACCGGAAAATATTCAAACGTCATCAGAATACTAGAATGCATATATCAATCAGAGTATCAAATTATTTAAGGGAGTTAAAACTGTATTTTTCCTAGGAAGCGAGAAAACAAAAAATGCCGCCGCCATCTTGGTGTTCAAACCCTCCTTAAATCTCCATATACCTCTATTGTAAAAAATCAATACATTGTACATAGAAGGCGCTAGTGCCAGTAGTGTAATCTTATAGAGCCCTGTGCACCCAAAATTCAAAATGACGTTTTTAAAGGTCTGTAACTGCCAATGTATGCGTTAGATTCGCCTGAAATTTTGAATTTATACAAATGAGAATGTATACTTTTGAATTTATACAAATGAGAATGTATGCTTCTTTTCATATGGTGGAGGTTTTTGTTTGTTTGCTTTGGTTCCTGTTTTGTCCTGATTTTGTATGCCTTCGGTTTCTGATTTTTGAATTATCGATTTTGTGCTGTATACAGGGATATGGTCATTATCCATATTTGTCATTTCATATGAAACCAAAGATTTTGCATTCCAAAATTTTGCAAAATTAATTTTCAGTAACACCGTCCCTTTAATAAAGATCAAACACAAGTCAAGGTTTATTAAAATGATATCAATTTGAAGCTAGGGAATGCTTATGTATAATAATAAAGTCTTTTAAGGCATTATGTTCAATGAACGTCAGCTTTGAAAAATGTATGTTTCGAATATCAGCTGACGCCTTGCGGTAAAACTCAATTTCTTACAGGGGATTCACTGATACCCTGTCATTTTTTTGTAATACACACATATAGTAACCCCCTAATAAATCGCCTTAACATCGAATTTGACTATACCCTCATCCATGTTATTTAAGTGTTAACCAAGTGACACTGGCAGGCAAAGTCGATGACAATTTCACGAAATTTAAAGTATATTCATAAAAATTATACATGTTCATCTAGAATGAAAATAAATGCCATCTTGGAGCTGTGTATTTTGCAGACATTAATTCAACTGACTCAATTACAATAATGAGGAGGTGGACAGGCTAGGCTGAAAGGGAGCGGGAGGAGGGGGAGGGAGGGCAGGGGAAAAGGGTAGGGGCGGAATGAAGGGGCAGGAAGGGGGGAGGGTGAAATGGAGAGGAAAGGGAGAGAGGTACCCCCTTGTCCTCACAAAAATATTCTAGGAACAAAAAGATTACACTCAGCATGTCACAAGGATGTCAAATTGCTCACCTTATCAAGTTGCAGACAAAAGAATGATAGTGGCCAATTTGATTTATCACATAGTGCTTGTACAGTGGTGATCGTAGTAGTTTACACACTGTTTTTCGGAAACTTCGGGCACACCTCGGAAACTTCGTTAGGAAAAACTGGTAATTCGGAAACTTCGGGCAAAATTCCGCCCTAAATTTACCGATGTTACCTAAAATTCCTAACTTTCCGAATTTCACCGGAATAACCTAAATAATTGTATTTACCCGAAATCGAAAACGAGGCTGCGTGAATATTTATTATTATTGTTTGTTTGTTTAAATAAATATATCATTTCGGAATTGTTTTTCATTTGAAGGCATCAAATGTACAACTGAATCAATTTGATTGTCTAACGAGCATCATTTGCACCATAAAGTGACGATAAAATTCATTTTCGTTTTCTATCATTGCAAACCACGGATCTGTAATTTTTTTTTACGATAAGTCGAGGTTAATTTCCTCAAATAATAGAAAATATATAAGATATATTCTAGGATAATTTTAATATAAAATTAGACAAGTGATCCCTCTCCTTTGCCTTTAGACGTGGTCTGGGTAATCCTCCCCCCCCCCCCTCCCCAATCAAACTCAGACATACATGTACATTTTTTCACTCACTACCGAGAAATTACATATTGCATAATTATGATAATAAAACAGCTTTATCTCTCTCTGTTTTTTTTAATTTTATTTTTGCCCCTTTTTTTTATATGTACAGCTCTGCATTTTGTCGGATTCGGAATGTTCTAGGTCTACTTTCGGTTTCAAAACATTACTACGATCGAATTTTTGTAGCAGTAAAACTTGATGTTTTATATTTCTCCCTTGATGAAATGCACGAAACAGTCAGGAATTTGATGAAGAATGATCATAGCCTTGTTACACATTGAAGAACAGACTGGTAAAATGTTTGTACTGACAGCAAGGTATCAAAGATGTGCAAGATGTGCATGGTTGAATTGTTGCATGAATGTACATGTACTGATGAATGGTACCAAGGACGTATATAGTACGTATCAAAAACAACAACAAACATGGTCCAAACCTAATGAAGGAATCACAAACTACTGTCAGAGCCACTGCATTCAATCCAAAAATCAACGATTGACGTACGGATTGCACTGGCCCGGTATTCTGGAAATTCAACGGTAGGTTAGTACACGTAGTACATGTAAAATGATCTGATGATGTATAATATCTATTTCGTTTTGTGATTCGGGCTCGGACAGTTTTATTATGCTGCTGTTGACTGATAATCCTTACTCAGGTAGGGACTATCAGTCAACGGCAGTATAATATAACAGTTTTTATGCTACCGTTGACCGATAGTCCATACTTGAGTAAGTCGACGGCAGTGTAATAATTGACTGATAGATCGATCCTTACTCGGGTTAGGACTATCAGTAAATAGCAGCATATTAGAACGGTTTGTGCCTGAATAACAAAATTAAGAACTGTCCACCAGTCTTTACAATAAAAAATTCAACCACTGGCCCGAAGACAAGATAGACATTGAAAATGCTCCCATCTAAAAAGTATTTGGCTTGATTGCAAAGCAATTCCAGTCAAAAGATTGACGATGTCCGCCTGTCTGTCTATCCGACTGTCTGTCATCCGTTGTCAACATTTTGGTTAAAGTTTCTGCATGGTTAAAGCAAAATCTAAGAAACTTTACCTTGACCTTGGACTTTGACATAGCTAAAGATTTTGGTTGAAGTTTCTGGTTAAAGCAAAATCTAAGGAACTTTATGCAGTAGAAACTTTATGTTATACTGGTACATGTAGGTTGTAGGGCTGAGCGGTTTTATCGTGCCGGTATACCGGTATATTGTGATACCAGGCTTCGCAATACGTACCACGGTATTTGTTTTCAAAAACCGGTTTTTGACGGTATTTTTAGCGAACGCGAATTACTACTCAAAATACATCAATAGCTAAGGTCATTTAAATTGTACAATTTTCTGACTAGCCATTTTTAAACAAGACGAAGTGTCCGTACTATGCTACACAGCCTGACGCTTGTTTGACCTTACGTCAACACACTGCACAGGTCAAAGACAAAAGAAAATAATCATTTATTTTGGTATACCAATTTGCAAGAAAGACTTGAACATATTAGCTGGATTCTTAGCAAGTATCTAGTTCATGATTGGCAGATTGTTAAAAGTACAACGTCGTTGTGTTTGAAATTCTCGGATGTGAGCCTTTCCTCTCATTTATTTAATAAGGGTAGTAAGTTTTTGAGTGACGTTTTGCACTGTCTGTATGTCCATGAGTGTCTGCCATTGTCCTAGCAGGCAGAATTATCACATTCTTGCAACACACAGCAAGTTTGCGTTAACTCGCATTACATGTACGGTAATAAATGCACTTGCTGTGTGTTGCATACCCGTAACAAGACTCAAATTATGACTTTTATTCTCTATATGGAAACATTTTCAGGTTTTTTAAGTAAAATTTTGAAAGCAAAATTGAAGTAGGAAAATGAAAAAGATAAGGAATATCAATGACAATGTTATAAAATATTGCAATATATCGCAATATTTTCCTAAATATCGCAATATATCGCAATACAAATTTGACCCGCGACACTCAGCCCTAGTAGGTTGCCTTTGACAAGACCTTTCAATTTATCTCGTAACATTTGACCTAGTGACCTTGACCTAGGGCTTTGACCTAGTTAATGATTTTGCTTAAGTTTATGATTGAACCAAAATCTCGGGAGCTATAAACATAGTAGAAACATAATATTATACTGACAAATCCTTTCAATTTATGCAGTAACATTTGACCTGACCTTGACCCAGTTAAGGACAAAAGCTTACTTTGCAATCCAGCCATACTGTCTTTAGCGGTGTTTTATTTGTTTCTAAAATATGATTGCATTATTTCATTCCTCTACCATATAACCATATAATTTACGACTAAGTGAGAACTATACAATAATATCTATTTGGTAATGATAGGAATTTACCTTCATGATTTATTGTTAGATGATGTGATTTAGATGTTTGTTATCATCACATATTTTTTTCTATTTCATTCAAAAGTTGTACTCGTTTTATTTCAGGATAATGAGAGTCAACACATACAACATGGTCAAACAGAAGTGAGTGATCATGGATTGGTGTGGCATAGCTTCCTTTCTTCATAATTTGTGTATCTTGGACACCAGAATCAAGACAAGATGAAGAAAAATTAACAGTTTTATATGGCATGTAATACATATATGTGGAATGGCAAAAACATGTGGTTTCTGATTTACTCAGATTGAGAAATTTAATTTAGCTATATAAAAATCACTTTGTAAGGCTGTTTGTTCATCTGTCTCTGATTGTCTGTCTGTTTGTCAGTCTGTCACATATTTGTCTGTAACTTACTTGATATACATCAAACATTTTTTTTAAACTTGCAGAGATAGTAAAGCATGATGAGACTCAGCAGGTCAATGTCACTTTCAAGGTCGTTTTAGTTAAAAATTTTAAAATTTCATTTATTTTTCATCAAAATGTTTTGAAACATTGTATAATTCAAGAAATCGGCATGTGATATATTAGGGCAGGGACAATACTGCACAAGCCGATCCGATATGTATCATGATACCTGATATCGGATATAATATGTATTGCAATACTAAGTAAATTGATAAAACCTTCTCAAAATCCTATTTAATGCTATTTATCTTCATCATATATAAGTAGCTTTTTTTCATTCAACAGGTTATATGTATTCAATATTAGCTTTCGGACCAGAATTTTCCCGATTCCTATAACTTGTACTTAATAAACCAGGAAACCAAATGTTTACCACATCAATCTTGTGCTGCACTTGGCATTTCTAACTTAATCCACTTCCCCGTAGCCATATTTCACTTTCTCCGAATGTTACATGTACTTTCACTTTCTCTGAAAGTTATATTTGTTTTTGGCGTGAGGGACAAAAATCCAGAAAATTCAATAAATATTTTTTTTGTAAATTTTAACTTTGGTGTGTTTGGATATATCGATACTTGGATCGCGAAAAAAAAATATTGTGATGCATTGATGAATCAGAGTATTTTACCAGCCCTATGATATATGTCACAGGTTTTTAGATCATGTGTCACATAGTTGTGAACTTAAGTGAAAAGGGAGGGGGATGTTCATTGAAGATACATGATCATATAATAATTATATATGGCTACAGTATCTATAGCTAATTAATATGCATCAGAATGAAGTATGTTTAGAGGCTTTAGTCTAGGTCAAGGTCATTTTCAAGGTCAAGGCAATGTTTTATGCTCAAACATGTGACATGTGACATACCTGTTCTTGAACAGTGTTATTCTTGTACTCAAATGTAGACAGTAATTTACCATCTACTGCCATTCACACTTGCTGTCTTTTGACAGTTACAGTTGTAAATTTCTTATTGTCAGATTGATAGTATTCTACATGTACTTCATCAGTTGCAAGAAAGGAAATAAATTGTAAAGCAACTGGGTTTTGGTATCTAATGTTTTTTTTTTTAGCTATACCTTCTTGACCTAGAAGGTGTTGAATATTGACCCACATTATACCTGAGCTGAATATGCTATAATAATTACAATGAAATTGAAAGTGTTAAAAATCTTTGCAAAAATATATATACATGTACACAAACATATCAGCACAAAATGCAAAAAAATTACCAAGTACTTACAGAAGTTGGATCAGTCAAAGGTCTATAGATCATGTTTACACATGTAAATTTATATTGATGATGTGATTAGAATCATTAGATCACTTATTTGAATATCAGTTTATACATGATCATGCTCATCAGTTCATTATGTTACACTTCCTTTTGATTTCTACTTTACTCACTGCAAAGCAAATACAACATGCATATATGCGGAAAACTTTATTCAATGTCTTTTATTCAGTATCTATGTCAAGGTTAACTTCAAAATCAAAGTCACATATTGAGGGTCAATTTGCAACGAGCAACTTGCCCTTTCCTTGAACAAATCAGTTTCCGGTCCTCCTGGTTATCAATTTTATTGTGTTGCTTGCAGAATTGTTACGTATACGTAGCACTCGAGGTTTTTTTAATGACCTGAATCTAGATCAGAGGTCAAGGTAACAATAGACTTTCTTGGCAAAACTTTGTGACAAAACTTTTTCCCTTCTACATGGTTTTCAAAAACATTTAACATAATTATCTCTTAGGACCCAAGGGTGTATTATGCTCTTAAATAAAGGTAAGAGGTCAAGGTCATAATATACTTTTTTATGAAACTGTGTAGAAGATTCAGTATGAATACTTTGAATGAATAGTTGGGTATAATTTATTCCTTTATGACAGATATTGCATAGGTCAGGAGTATTTACCTCAAGATTGCAGACAATAACAGGTTTTCGGACAGAGTCCGGCAACATATTTGTATCTCGGGACTTGTAAAAAAATTATAAATAGTGTGTGACGGTACGGTTATCGATCGTGCCCGGTTAGCTCAGTTGCTAAGAGCGTCTGCCTCCATAGCAGAAGGTCTCGGGTTTGATCCCCGGACTGGCCACATTTTTCATTCTGCCATAATCACAATTAGCGCAAAGGGCTGTCACAAGATTGAGAACACCTTGGAAAGAATTTGTTAGATATAGAGTTGTACATGTAATGGTAGTTAGACAAGAATTTTATCAGATTGGTCTAACAAATTATAAAATATTGAGAATGACAAAGGAACCCCAAATGATTTTTATGAGGGGAGGGACTGCAGGAAAAATGTCCAGAAAGTTTGCACCTCCCCAAAAAGAATCTAGCCCGAAGGGTCGGCTGAATTATCTTTGGTCATGCATCCGCTAAAGAACGGGGAAAAAATTGGGCCCTGATCGAGGGTCTGCATAAAAAAACAACAACAACAAAACCCTCCACGCCTCTCCAATGTACAAAATGCTGTTATTTTTAAAAGCCACGGCAGGGACGTATTACACACTTCCCCGGCTAAGGACAGCTGATATTCTAGAAAATCAAAAAAAAAAAAAAAAAAAAAAAAAAAAACCACACACACACACCCTCACCCTCCCTCGCACAATGAGGAATTATTTATAAAAAAAAAACACATAGAACTAGCCTGAAATTGCAAACAAGTTCGATCATTAGCTCTGTTCGGTACACAGTGTAAAATCGGCTTTTTATGTAGAAATATAATAAATTACTTATTGTCTTTTGAAATTACATTAGTTTTCTCAATTTGAAATTAAAAAATCTCTAAGAATTTTTGAAAATGCCGAAGTGTTTCCACTGCGAAAAGTACAACTTCGTCGATCAGAGGAAATTCGAATTGTCTTTTCTCAGATAAGATCTTTTCTTTAGTTCAACGATCTTTTGTTATAATACTTTTCTAATATCGGATCTTTTCTTTTTTTATTATTGTACACAGGGGGTCGAAACACGGTTTTGTTTTAATATTTCACTGACTGACGTGTCCCTCTTTCCATTCAATCAGCTACGTAACGTAAAGCGATTTTCCGCAGATTCCATATATCTTTCATATAGAATCTGGAAAATCATTGTACATAGCTGATTAAATGAAGCGAGGGAAGGGGGGGGGGGGGGGGGTTGGGATTTTGATTGCAGAATGATTTTATGGAGATAAAAAAAATCTGGCTATACGGCCCCCTGTGACTTGTATGTGCGAATCTAGACAATCAGGGGAGTGGAAGCGTTATAACAACGTGAGGGTATTTATTTCAGAAAAAAAAAACATCCCTAGTATTGCAAATTGCCAATAAAATAGTATATGACTATGTTTGGAAATTTTCAAGGGATACACCGGCCCCCCTTCTCAATTACACCCCAGGATACACATGAATTCCCGAACACATGTTGCATTCCTTTTGTTTACATAATGGAAATTTCGTTTTGTTGAAATCAATCTTAAAACTACCATTTCCCCGAAAAACCCGAAATATTACACTTTTTCCTAAAAAAACTAACTAAAATACCTAACTTTCACGGTTTACCCTAAATTTCCTACCGAATTTTGATAATTCGGAAACTTCGGTCAAAGCGGTAATTTTCGTAAAGTTAGGATTCGGAAACTTAGGTAGGATTTTTTCGAAATTCGGAAACTTAGGTTAAGCCTCGGAAACTTCGGTAAAAGTGTGTAATCTCCCGCGATCACCACTGTACCCTCTATATATTCCATGATATGTTGTAGGCCTTTCAACGACCGCTAGGTTTCTTCTGAGAGTAACGATAACTCGTACTCTAAGTGTCAGAAATCGGGACATTTCGAGCTTCTTCATAAACATAATGGGCAAAAATCACTTCAAATCATGAAATTTCTCATTAGGTCTTCCGACTTCCGTCGGAAGACCTATTGTTTTCGTAACCGTGGAAAATTGGATCAGCGATTTCTCAAGAACCCTGTAAGCTAGGACAATGAAAGTTCTCCAACGTTACGTTTGGAGTAAAAGCTAGATTGGTCTTTTTTATTTTTGGTCTCTGTTATTTTTTTTATCATGTTTTTTAGTAGATTCAAATATTTGACGGGAGCGTCGAATTACTCAAAAGGACCGAAAATTTCATGTTTTGCTATTTGTAAGCTTAAATATCTCGTATTTTGCTATCTACAATTTCCATTCTTTTTGAAAGTCGACAGCCATGCAAGATATGAAATGCTAGATGCACACTGACCTCCTTCACCGTCCTTCATATTTCCAAATTCAGAAGTTCATAGGAGGAAGACACTTTTTTGCTTATAATAGTAAACAAAAATTAAGCTTATGAAGTTTCCTAAAAATTTCAATATTATTATTTTTTATCCATATATCTGTCTTATTTAGTCTTTCTGATTTTTCCTATCTCTTACTGTTGAAAAGATATGAGCATCGAAATTTTGAGTTGGGTATTTCGATACACCTTCACGCCAACAGATCGGGCGCACACTAAAATTGGTAGTCCGAGTCCGACTCAAGAAAAGCAGTGTTGAGATTTTCAAATTCCGATTTCACGGCAATGATGAATATGCATTTCATAAATACATTTCGATATACACAATTTGATTTTAAAACAGTTGATTAATTTAGAAGAGATCAGCTACAAACCAGAATTTACACACAAAAAGTGGTAGTTTGCTAGGGGTCCGTCGATGCTCAACATAGTGCTCTATTGTGAGTGCTGTTGAGATTGTCGTCAGGATCTTCTTTAACTCATTTGTGTCACACTTATGCCCTTTGCCGTGTGGAGCTCGTAAAAAAGTTCCCCGCGAGGGGTTTGACAGTAAGTGTTTTGAATATATTTCCCTGACATGGTCGCCATAGCACTTTCTAAATAGACATAACGTCAGACAGTGCATGCATTTTATATACTGTGTTCTTCATCGTGCGTGAACATCGACGGCGGGTGCGGCTAGCCAACAGGGGATGCTTACTCCTCCCGGGCACCTGATCCCACCTCTAGCTTGCTAGGGGTCCGTCGATGCTCAACATAGTGCTCTATTGTGAGTGCTGTTGAGATTGTCGTCAGGATCTTCTTTAACTCATTTGATTCCGATTTCTAACCTACAAACCTGTTTCTAAACTTCAATAACTATATTTTGAACATCAAGTTTAATTTCTAATTCTAGCAAACGTTCGAACATAATTTTCGGTTGGTTTATTTACAAATTGATGAACAATTTCTCCAACATTCTTCCCTCCCCTCGTTTTTCGAAAACAGTTCTGTTTATATTGAACGATGTCGCCATGATGGAAATTCAAAATAAACTTTGAAAAAAGGGAAGGGGGGGGTCCAAATTTGAACCTGCACAGCGAGAACCTCATGGTATTTATATATATATATTGAACGTTACTTGTTATTACCATTTCTCTTCTCAAGAAAATTGGTTCTACAGCTACGAGCTCGCCTTTTTTATGGGGGAAGGGGGCAGGAAGAATTTGCAAAAAAAAAAATCCCGGCTCTGAAAAATGCTGAAAAAAATATTCCGGCCCAAAGGGCCGGCAATTTTTTTTTCCCGGACCATGCAAAAGTAAGGATACATTGCATGATATGGAAATTTTTGCTGGCCCTTTGTGCCAGACAATTTAAAGTCAAAAAGTTAATTAATATAAATACAAACTGTTCATATAGCTGTATCTACCAGAGACCTAACACGCATAGGCACAAAAATCTAGAAAAAGTTCTATTTAAACATCATACAATCTGTCTGAAATTCGCTAATTGCAAAGAGACATCTGAAGGAACGGTTATTAACTCATACTCTGTAACAGCGGGGAGTTTAACTTACACAGACATTCACAACATTTGACAATTTGTTTAAATCCGGCCCGAAGAACCGGCGAAAATTTTTCTCCGACTCTGGTAATGACTGAAAAAAATGGCCTGCTCAGAAAATTGCTGAAAAAATTTTACCGGCTGGCAATAGAATTCCTGCCCCCCCCCCCCCCCCCCCCCCCCAAATGAAATGGTTGCCCACCAACAATTATCGGTTTGAAAATTTAATGTTACTGCTATTTGAAAACTTAAATATGACGGCCGTCAAGCGAAAACCACTCTTATCTGTCTATGACGTCAAAAAGAGAAATCGGACTGTAAAGACGTCGTCAATTTCGCGTATTTTTCGCGTTACGTGTTGCGATAACTTTTCAACCACGTGGACGTTAAAGTCATCAATAAATTATAATCTACAGAATGTTATAGCCTATTACATTTATGACTTTAAAAGTATGTTTTGAAATCCTATTCTGAAAATTTAGTGATGAGTTAATTGATATAAAAACAAGGATTTCTTTTCTCATTTTTACCGCAATCAGCGTGACCAACGAACTGGGCCTGTACACGTTTAGGGAAAAAAACCATTTTCAAAATTCAAAATGCTTCATTTTTTTTATTGCAAAGAGACGTATGTTTTCACATTTCTTCTTCTTCTTCTTCTTCTTCTTTGTCTTCTAGTACTGAACATCATTTATAAGTCGCGGATCCGAAACGGCCTAGGATATATTTGATCCTCGATTTATGTTGATAAGCAATATGTATACTTAAATACCTAGTTTTCAAAGAAGCATTATAGAGTGGTTTGTTATCAATCTCTAAAGACCAATTTTCAAAATATTCATCTATCGTTTGCAGAAGGAAAAACAATAGCGTTTTGATTAAAGTGGAGAAGCATGAGAAATAAATGAACCTATAAAGGCTATATGGCAGTACGATTATCATACTTGAAATTGAAATTCTAAACCTTAAGTCCGTATCATGTCCTTAGAATGGAAAGAGGCACCATCTGCTACAAATAAAGACTACACTAAACGGTTGAAAAAGATTTAGGTTTATAGTATACATTATATAACATTACGAATCTAGGGGGCAGGGGCGTTTAGGATGCTTAAGGAGGTCAGGAATATGACTGTAATAAATATACATATTTTTTGTTTTTGCATAGATGTATACAGGGTTTTTTTTTCAATCAAAGGCTGAACCCCACACCCTTTTGACGGGTTGGACCCCGAAATAAAATATCTGTCCATGAATTAGCTCTACTAGTATTTGTTTTCATTACACATGTAGAAGGTTTATAAGAGAGAGGGAGAGATTAAATTCATTAACTTTGTATCTATATTACTATAAAACATGTTTTAATTTTTCTAGTGTGCGTGAAAAGTGATGCTACATCAAGTGGCGACCTCTATAATAACGACGTACATATGGATATTAAATTTTGTATCTACAAATCACCACACTCTATGCAATTTGAAATTTTGGAGAAATACGGTATAATATCCGAGAAATTTGAAGAAATACTCGCCGATTTTATCTTGTGTCCGCTTCGGGCGGGGCCGACTCCCCATGTCGCACATGGCAGACTCCCCTAATGTGACGTTGTATACGGTGCAAATTTTAAACTGATAGTCGCCAACTATTCATTGAATTTCATACAACCATACATATATGATTTGGATTTTCTCCGAACTTGTGCACTGCACGACTGAAAATGATAAAACATGCAAATCCGCCTAGACCCCCCCTAATATGACCATTGAAGATTTGAATAACCCATCAACTAAAAATGTAACAACCAAATGAGATAAAGCAAAGAACTACTCTCAACAAAATTCTTTTATTTATTCACTCAAAAAAAAAAAAGAATGAGTTTTGAAGTATGAAAATATGAAAAAATGTAATTATTGCAATCATTTATAAATGGAGAAGAATAACCTTGAAGTTAGGTTATCAAGAAACTTTTGAACTTTTCGTATATGGAAGGAATGAAAAACGTTTTGAGAAAAATCAAGTAATAAACAAAACACTGAAGGTTGTGCATCTTGACGACTACCTCTCTTGAATCTTGGAGCAGTGAATCCATGTGTTAATAAAGGAAGTCACAAATAAAAAGAAAATACAGTTTCACGCGCGGATCTAGGGAATTGTGAGGTCAGACTATCCTGGAATTAGCGGAACTGATTGTCCTATTTTTATCAAATTCATTTTTTCAAAATCATACGCTGCTCCCCTGATGGACCCCACCCTTGGGAAAATTTCTAGATCCTATCGTTTTCTGTTGAAATAAACAACAATTCAAAAAAGTAAAGATAAGAAAAATTATCATGACAAGGGTAGAGTCGTTTATGTACAAAACTAATCGAAAATAGAAAGATTCTGATTTTGTTTGATTTGACTTCTCTTACGTGTGCTCGATATCACAGATGTTTTTGTGTGTCGCCTGCGAAGCAAAGCGAAACTTTTGGATCTTTTTGCCCAGTGTCCGTCTGTCTGTCACACTTGGATGTCGCATCCTATATAACAGTGATCCCTAATTGTCGCTGTTTGGAATGATTTCTTAGTGCAGTAGGTACATGTACGTGCAATATGTAACAAACGCAAAAAAAGAAGACATAGAGCAATGAAATTGCTAGTAAGAGAAACAGTACAACTGGAAGGATCTTAACAGCCCCCTCTCCTCCCAAAATTTTGACACTTGTAGACAGATTGAAATTTCTGATAGTATATATAGAACAAATAGGGCTAGCAAAAAATATATCAACAAGTTAAATGAAAAGTGTCTTTGTGCAAACGTGTGATTAGTACATGAATTGACTCCAAAATGTTGACATAAAACATGCAAATCTTTGTATTCATAAAAAATGTTACATTTGATTAATGTTCGATATTGCTTTTATTAAAAGTTTCGTTTTAAAACAAATTGAAATTGACAAAAAAAAAAAAAAAAAAATACAAATATAGGCCGAATATAACTGTTGAGATTACAATTATTTTAAAGTATTAAGATAGAATACTGGTAAATGTAAAGATAATGGCGAGGACAATCACTTTTCCCGAAAAATTCATATATACTTAGGAATACGGTATTCCGGCGAATCGTCGCTGTTGAAGCTAAACATCAGCATTTCTGTGTTGTTCAACATTTATTATGCGAAATAACATTTCCTAATCTTGGTTAGATTGCGGGTATAAAAAAATGTGAATGGATCAACGTATTATAATGAGAGGTTATGATGCGAGATCCAAGTACAATGTATAGATCTACATCAAAGTATTCGATTTCTGATATTGGTGAAATAAACATGCATAGAAGGTCAATATATCATCAACAGAAAATATATGTATTCATTTGATACATCCACATATTTGTACCGGATATACACACTGAAGTATGACGTCGTCGTACCATAACTTTGACGTCGTCAGATTCTTTGCTAAAACGTCGCTTAACGTCATGTCAAAGTTTTCAAATAAGATTTATGACATTTATCCAAGCCATATACATACATATCATATATCATTATGTTCAGAATGAAATGTACTATTGTAATTCGTTGAAAAATAAAATTGCCATATTTTTCACTTAAGGGTGGTTTTCGCTTGACGGTCGTCATATATAATATAAATACATGTAATGTGACGTCCTTCATATTTCCAAACCAAAAATTGTATAGGAGGAAGACACTCTTGTTGCAACCGCAACAAGAAACCTTTCTAGTTTATTTATCTCTTTTTGGTTGTTGGACAAAGTTGGTATGATAAAGCACAATACTTTGATTTGTTTCATGTACTTAAAACAATATATGGAGAGAGAAAGATAGCACAAATTTGCACATTCGATTCTTAGACCGAAAAAGAAAATTCCTTGTGGTAAAACATTTGAAGGGAGGTAACTCCTTAATAATATCTGTAAAACTCGGGGGCCTTTAAACTAAGAAACGAAATGAAAAGAAACGAAATGAAACCAAATATATATATATATATATATAAACGTATACTCAAAACATGTCACCTAAACTTGCAAGCGTGGATCTAGAGTGTGATGGGTTGGGGAGGGGGTAGTCTGAACCACCCCAACCCATCCGCCGTGATACTTGCAAAAAAGATGAGACTTTTCCAGATTTTTATTTCAAAATCATAGGTATGACAAAAAAGAATTGGATGAACCTTCATAATGGATCATCAATTACAAACTGTTGGTGATCAGATGCGATTTTATCGATTATCAATCGGTTACGCAGAATTATATCATTTACACTCTGAAAGGTGATTTTTTTTACGACAATAATTACTGCAGCACCTCAAATTTGCTTGTATTGATACATTTTAAGGCTTAATGTTGAAATACACTTTCTCTGAAAAAGAATCAGGTTTTACTTATTTATATATATTCATTTTCTCAAGGCATATGGGGCTCGGTACCTCTCATTTTCTTAAAGGTACGGTGTCCCTGAAAATTGATTAATTTTACAAAATTCTGTTATGCAAAATCTTTCTTTTCATATGAAAGTTTGCATTTTCATTTGTATAAATTCAAATTTTCAGACGAATCTAACGCATACATTCGCAGTTAAAGCCGTTTAAAAACATCATTTTGAATTTGGGTTGCGCAACTCTATAATTCATTCCACTGGCGCCACCTACAATGTATTGCGTTTTTACAATATTTTTTAGCGATATATGGAGATTTAATTATACACATTCGGCAATATTATGATCGTTACTGCATATTTTCAAATAAAACTTTTCATGGCTCCTTTTATCCTCAATCTAGACCCTTCGGAATAAAATTTACGTTTTAAAATAAATTTATTTTCAGGGATACCGTATCTTTAAAAAAAAACAAAACAAAGCAAAACAAATTAAAACAAATTAAAAAAAATAAATAAAGAATAAAGTTGTATATACATGCATGGGCGGATCCAGGAATTTTTTCCAGGGGGGGTCCTCAAATTCGAATTTTTTGAGGAGCAAAAAAAAAAAAAAAAAAAAAAAAAATTGAAAGTAAAATAGAGTTTATGTCAGCTCTGTTTGTAAGTTATTTATAAAACAGTTAACTTGAGAGCAGCTAGTGGCGTGCAAAAAGCTTAAAATCTCGTATTTTTACATCATAGCACTTGATTATTGATTTTCAGTTCTAATATACAACAAATGGCGAACGACAGCGAGCCAGCGACATTTTGTTCTCAAGAAATGGAATAAAATCCAATATTCGTATCTTTTTCAGTTACTTTTCGTTTTCTTTGTGCTCTTGTTTAATGACCTAGGTGTAATGTTTATGTGCTGTATATAGGAAAGCGCAGCATCATTTGAAAATAACGTAGAATTATGTATGTAATAAATTCTGGCGAGCGAAAGCGAGCCAGAGAAAACTTTTGAAATGCTGACGTCAAAATATTATCAAAATGAAAGATTTCTGATATAAATTCATGATATATTTTCAAATATTATGACAACAAAAGGGCAATTCGGACTTAATCTTATGAAATATGTATATTAATTAAAAAAAAAAATTAGCTATGCTTCGAAAATTCCAGGGGGGGGGGGGGGGGGTTCCGGACCCCCCGCCCCCCCCCCCCCCCTCCTGATCCGCGCTTGTACATGTACATGTATGGATGACTGAATTAAAAAAAATGAAAACTTCATATCTTAGACTTTTTTCCGGCTCGCTCCGCTCGCCAGTCTACCTATAAACGTAAAGTAAACGTATCAAGAAACTCTATAGCTTGTACATGCAGTTGGAATGGAACCCTCCCCCCCCCCCACACACTTCTTAATTAGATCATCAGTCTTAAGATTCAGGTGTTTTTTTTTTTTTTTTTTTTGCTTGTCAGTTTTTCTGTGAATAATTTTCTTCGAGCTGAAACCTTGGGCTCCTCTTGTTCTGAAATCCTAGATCCGCCACTGAAACCGGTTCTTCCTGCATTCCTATGAGAGAAAGTGTTGTAGATGGCGCCACTGAATGACTTTTATGTCTACCATGAGACAATTCAGAGTTTTATTTCATTTATTGATTTTCATTAGTGTTGTATAATCGTTCAAATTTCATAATCAAAATTCTAATCGATTTTTTAAAAATTCAATTGGGTTTTGATATTTGATATTTTCATAAGAAAGTAGCCAAAAGGGATGATATAACTTCAATAAGTAAGATACTCCTATGCATGGCAAAACAGTCTAGAAAATATTTCTACCACAAAATGATAAGAATTCGCTCTTTAGTACATGCAAAGAACGGGTGAATTGGCAAAACTAAACTATCACTGAGCTTGTCCTTATTTCTAAAAAAGCTCTGTTCTGTCGGCATAAATGTTTTCTCGGGTAACTCCGTAAATGTTTAATGTTACGTATGGGGGGGGGGGGGGTCCATCCAACCTGTCTTGTTTAAGTAATTTTATGGGAACAAAGCAAAAAATCCATGCAATTTTCGAGCGAATGAACATCAATGACCTACATGTATTCTTTGAATTCTACGAAGCGTTTGGTCGGCATAATTTTTATCCGTTACGCATCTCGAGTTGAGGCCAGGGAACTTCGTTTGCAGTATCAAAGTATCTTTAGAATCCGGATCCAATTCATGGTATTCCTGGGCTTACAACTAAACTGACACCTTTCAAATTATTTACGGTACGCATGTAGGTTGAACTCATGGATACCATACCCGAACGTACATCTAAATTATCCGGTTACTTTTCCTCCTTTTCTACGTTTTGAATTTCCAATAATAAAAATATGTATATATATTTTCTTTGCCAAAGAAAACAATATTTCGTTTCGTTACTTTTCATTAGGTCTTCCGACTTCCGTCGGAAGACCTATTGTTTTCGTAACCGTGGAAAATTGGATCAGCGATTTCTCAAGAACCCTGTAAGCTAGGACAATGAAAGTTCTCCAACGTTACGTTTGGAGTAAAAGCTAGATTGGTCTTTTTTATTTTTGGTCTCTGTTATTTTTTTCATCATGTTTTTTAGTAGATTCAAATACTTGACGGGAGCGTCGAATTACTCAAAAGGACCGAAAATTTCATGTTTTGCTATTTGTAAGCTTAAATATCTCGTATTTTGCTATCTACAATTTCCATTCTTTTTGAAAGTCGACAGCCATGCAAGATATGAAATGCTAGATGCACACTGTAACGATTTATTACGATGACGTCCTTCACCGTCCTTCATATTTCCAAATTCAGAAGTTCATAGGAGGAAGACACTTTTTTGCTTATAATAGTAAACAAAAATTAAGCTTATGAAGTTTCCTAAAAATTTCAATATTATTATTTTTTATCCATATATCTGTCTTATTTAGTCTTTCTGATTTTTCCTATCTCTTACTGTTGAAAAGATATGAGCATCGAAATTTTGAGTTGGGTATTTCGATACACCTTCACGCCAACAGATCGGGCGCACACTAAAATTGGTAGTCCGAGTCCGACTCAAGAAAGGCAGTGTTGAGATTTTCAAATTCCGATTTCACGGCAATGATGAATATGCATTTCATAAATACATTTCGATATACACAATTTGATTTTAAAACAGTTGATTAATTTAGAAGAGATCAGCGACAAACCAGAATTTACACACAAAAAGTGGTAGTTTGATTCCGATTTCTTACCTACAAACCTGTTTCTAAACTTCAATAACTATATTTTGAACATCAAGTTTAATTTCTAATTCTAGCAAACGTTCGAACATAATTTTCGGTTGGTTTATTTACAAATTGATGAACAATTTCTCCAACATTCTTCCCTCCCCTCGTTTTTCGAAAACAGTTCTGTTTATATTGAACGATGTCGCCATGATGGAAATTCAAAATAAACTTTGAAAAAGGGGAAGGGGGGGGGGGGTTCAAATTTGAACCTGCACAGCGAGAACCTCATGGTATTTATATATATATATATTGAACGTAACTTGTTATTACCATTTCTCTTCTCAAGAAAATTGGTTCTACAGCTACGAGCTCGCCTTTTTTATGGGGGAAGGGGGCAGGAAGAATTTGCAAAAAAAAAAAATCCCGGCTCTGAAAAATGCTGAAAAAAATATTCCGGCCCAAAGAGCCGGCAAAATTTTTTCCCGGACCATGCAAAAGTAAGGATACAGTGCATGATATGGAAATTTTTGCTGGCCCTTTGTGCCAGACAATTTAAAGTCAAAAAATTAATTAATATAAATACAAACTGTTCACATAGCTGTATCTACCAGAGACCTAATACGCATAGGCACAAAAATCTAGAAAAGGTTCTATTTAAACATCATACAATCTGTCTGAAATTCGCTAATTGCAAAGAGACATCTGAAGGAACGGTTATTAATTCATACTCTGTAACAGGGGGGAGTTTAACTTACACAGACATTCACAACATTTGACAATTTGTTTAAATCCGGCCCGAAGAACCGGCGAAAATTTTTCTCCGACTCTGGTAATGGCTGAAAAAAATGGCCTGCTCAGAAAATTGCTGGAAAAATTTTACCGGCTGGCAATAGAATTCCTGCCCCCCCCCCCCCCCCCCCAAAATCAAATGGTTGCTCACCAACAATTATCGGTTTGAAAATTTAATGTTACTGCTATTTGAAAACTTAAATATATAATATAAATACATGTAATGTGACGTCCTTCATATTTCCAAACCAAAAATTGTATAGGAGGAAGACACTCTTGTTGCAACCGCAACAAGAAACCTTTCTAGTTTCTTTTCTTGTGCGTTTCACAATTTAAAGGAGCCCGTTAAACTCGGTTAATCCAGAGGTGTCCCGGGAAGCAAGTGTTTGTCAAATAGTACAATTTGAATTGTTTCCCTTCTTAGCAGATTTTATTTAGAATTTGGAATTTAAAATTAATCAGTTTTTGAAAATTCGCACGTCTTTATCAATTCAAAGTTCTTTAATGCTCTCCAGACACAGATTCAAATGTCATGAAGCACTTTTAAAGGAATATTCTTAGATTTGAAAATTTAGTTGAAAGGCCTATATGTTGTGTTCAATATAAATATACTGGTAATGTAAATTCATAGTTTTCGTGTGGAAATTTTTTTTTCCTAATTTGCATATCTAATTAATCGAGAATACTCAGAATTCCATGACACGAATCAATTTTTTCCTCATATAGGAAGAAACTCTACAACAATCTGCATTTTATAAAGTCCACAATTTGATGAATTATCAAAAGTTTATACGCTTTTGTCAATTTTGAAGTCGAGGCGATACTGCCCGTACACCCAATGTTAAGAAAGTCAAAAACTCGTCACTAGCCTGGGTAATTTTGGGTTTATATACATACATTGGGTAAACCGTTAGGTTACAAATAAGCTAAATTAGATAAGAAAGTCTTTAATGTGCAGGGTGGCCTATTCTGCTTTTGGTATTTATTTGATTTTATGCATTTAAAACTGCTTTTCCTGGTACGTAGGGTCATTCTAGATTTAGATTTTGCGTGTTTCAAGCATAGATATTTGATGTAATATAATTGTCATATGCAAATATTTGTATATATGAATATAATGAGCGCTTTTTTGCCATATGTGTGTTTGCCATCAAGTCTTGCCGAGAAGTAATTTATCACATTAATAACAATATAATTCATTTTTTGGTCATTAAGAAATTTAGGAGTTTTGAGAATGACTTTCTCTTCAAAAACTTTAAAATTGGGCATAACGTTTGAATAGCAAGTGATATGGCTTTGATATTTAACATGTGTATTCCTAGTCACAAAAATTTTCCATTGATACCAAACATTTTTAACCCAGTGACCATGACCTGACCTTTCACATACTTAACAGAAAATGGTGTTTATACTAACAAAGATGTCAATGGGGGTATTCATGTTTCATCAATAAGTATCAATAATCACAGGCTATATCAAAGTTTTATAACAACCACCAATACCCCCTCCAAACCTTTATTAACAAAGAAAATGAGTTAAAGAAGATCCTTACGATAATCTCAACAGCACTCACAATAGAACACCAAATTGAGCATCGACGGACCCCTAGCAATGGTAAACGTCTTTAAATTCAATAGCATCATTTTAAACCTGATAAATTTACAGCATGGACCAAACATGCACGTTTCGGGTACTAAACCCTCGTCAGTGATCCTAAGTCTAAACAATGTAATAAAGCTAGAGGTGGGACCAGGTGCCCGGGAGGAGTAAGCATCCCCTGTTGGCTAGCCGCAACCCTAGATACTATAACTAGCTGGTTGCCATTGCTGAGACTAACTCAGAAAGAATCAGTAATCATAATTTGCTTAATTCAGTTGGAACTTACTTGCATGCTTTTGTTCGCAAATCAAATGTAACAATCTCCCCGGTCTCTTTTCCAATCATCGTTGCATGACCTGAAAATCATTAAAAGAAATATATAATTTATAATTCTCCTTTTGAGACAATAATTTCATGAGAGCAAAAGGGCTGTAGCATCTACACATTTATTATATACATGTATGCCCTACTGATGCTGTATCTTTACAGCTTGATGCTTCATGCTTAGCAGGCGCTTAAAGTGCTACATTAGTAACCTTGACGTTTGACCTATTTTTTTTAAATGTTAATCTGGGCTATACCTCATGTACTAAAAAGGGAATGGCTTTGATGTTTCACATGTGGAGACCTTGACTTAAGCTCTAGTGACCTTGACATTGACCTTTTTTAAACTATAAGGGGTACGGTTTGATATTTCACACATATATTTCTCATAAATAGAGCTTTCATTTGATAGGTTTTGACTTATAACCTTCACATTTATTCTTTGTGAAATTGCCATTTTCCTATCAAAAACCTGCATGGCGAGTGATGTTGTTTCAGTCTTATTAGATTGAAAGTTAATTTTACCATGTAATTCGTATGCGAATTCCTATAAGAAATGATAATGTACTCTGATTTTCTAGATTTCTTAATTTATTTCAACAAACCTGATAAGCTATTACAGTTCCAGCCAGTTCCACTCTTTTGCTATCCGGCATCAAAACTAACTTCTAAGTGTAAAAATACAATAAATATGAAAGCAACATCTTCCAGAAGTTCATTTGAAATAGTTTTTTCTTCATTCACTACATATTGTACTACATTCTATTTTTCTTCAATGTTATGGATGACGTATACATTTCTTATTAAAATGTGTTAAAATATCTTTATCACATGTGGATAAAGGGGAAGCATCTGGCGTGCAATTTTAAATTTTTAAACCTAAAATTTACATTTTTTGCCATATATTTTATGTAAAAATTCATAATACATAACCTACTTGTTTTCAATGCTCCACATAAAAATATTTGAAATGGAATAGTAGGTGCAACACTATATATGTATACAAGCAGCCTGCTGTCCTTTCTATTTATTCATGAAAACGTACTTTATCAGAAGATTGTGTTTTCTCTTCTTCTCTTGCATTCTGGCAAGACTCCTCTGCTTTGTCCATTATATCTTCTCTATTTTCTTAACAGTTTGGAAGGATAGTGCAGGAGTGTTACAAGAAGACAATAAATGGGTCAAATTTGTGTGACCTATCCCTGCATGTTCCATACCTGAAAGTTCAAAACTAAAAGGGGTTTAAATTAAATGAATGTAATTAATGTTATTGTTATGGTGAATACATGTATATATATATATGCACAACCAATGTAATTCCCTAAGCTGCAAGTATTGATACGAACTTGTTTCATTTCTGCATGAAATGCACGTGACCTCATAATACATAAGATCTCGGAAACATGTCATGACGGCAGTTCCAACTTCCAAACTGAACCCGTGGTGACCCGAATTTTTTTTAATGTCACCATTTTACCCAGAAAAACGCGAATTCAGAAAACAAGAATGACATAGATAATAAATATATATATAGAATAAATTTCATAACACGCATTTCATGTACGATAAATGCACTTGCTGTGTGTTGCATACCCGTAACAAATGAGTTAAAGAAGATACTGACGAAAATCTCACAATAGAGCAACAAATTGATCATCGACGGACCCCTAGCAAGCTAAAGGTGGTACCGGGAGGAGTAAGTATCCCCTGTTGGCTAACCGTACCCGCCGTCGATGTTCATGCACGAAAATGATCACAAATTAAAACACTTATAATGAGTTAAAGAAGATCCTGACGATAATCTCAACAGCACTCACAATAGAGCGCAAAATTAAACATCGACGGACCCCTAGCAAGCTAGAGGTGGGACCAGGTGCCCGGGAGGAGTAAGCATCCCCTGTTGGCTAGCCGCACCCGCCGTCGATGTTTATGAAGCATGGAAATGAAAATATAAAAATTTCATGCACTGTCTGACGTTATGTCTATATAGAAAGTGCTATGGCGACAATGTCAGGGAAGTATATTCAAAACACTTACTGTCAAACCCCTCGCGGGGAACTTTTTTACGAGCTCCACACGGCAAAGGGCATAAGTGTGACACAAATGAGTTAAAGAAGATCCTGACGATAATCTAAAACACAAAACACAAATTAAAGCACTTATTCTCTATATATTTTCATATGCCCATTCATTTGTATAGATTTTAACTCTGTGATTATAGAAGTATAACCGCAGTGGCTCGATTTGAACTAAGACATCATATACATTGTACCGGTACGTAGTAATGGAGCCTTACCAAAAGAATTTAGAACGTATTTTAACCTCGTAAATGAATGAAAATATATATAATAATGTATTTTATCACAGTATAATCACATTCTATTATAAACAGTTATTGTATAAACATCATATATTATGGAAGGCAAAAGACCTGATTTTCAGAATTTTCATAACCAAAAGTCTATATATCAATACAAGCTAATAAGGTCAGAATGCAAGACTAAAATCACAATATGAAACCTTTTGATATTAGAAAATCGGTACCCTGAGTTGGTATGGTCAATAATGAATATAAATATAGGATATAAAGCACTCAACAAGTTTCCCGAGATACATCATGTGTCATTCTTTTTATCACATGACATTATTGATGTAATTGATCAAAATAATGTCGTAATTTTAACTTCAATTGGTGCTAATGACCCACCAATATTGTGGCATAGTTAGTGTAGTCATAAACTTATCCTTGACCTTTAAATCCATTCACAAACCTTTACAAGATACATGTAATAGAAATTTACAGTGAATATCATTATCATCAACACTGATATTTCACCTCAACTACCTTTTAACCTCATGTAACCTTTTTATTAATGTCAAATGCGCCTGATGGTCCCCTATTCCTTGTTGACACTTGGCAAGTTTCTGCGATGCATTCCGAATTTTTGCACTTTCTCTTTTTTGGCAAATTACATTTTTTAGATTTGAGGATCACTAGGTTAAGTACCCGAAACGTGCATGTCTGGTCCATGCTGACAATTTATCTGTTCTTAAATGATGCTATTCAATTTGAAGACGTTTACTTGGTGAGTGTCACTGCTGGTGGACCAGGAGTCCCCGAGGGCACATGTAGCCAAGTTTGATCAATTTTTTGAAATTTCTGAAACATGTGTCCTTACCATCATATCCCGCCCATCCAGCTTTGTTTTTCGGTACGCTTTTTCGACATGCAGTAACTTTCATACTTTTTTGGCATATTACATTTTTTAGATTTGAGATAACTGACGAGGGTTATGTACCCGAGACGTGCATGTCTGGTCCATGCTGCCAATTTATTTGTTCTTAAATGATGCTATTCAGTTTGAAGACTTTTAACAATTATACCACTTGGTGAGTGTCACTGCTGGTGGACCAGGAAAACCCCGAGGGCACATGTAGCAAAGTTCGATCAATTTCGGTTGATCGTTTCTTAAATGCATTTTTATATGTCTGTTATCAAAATTTCTTGAAATTTCTAAAACGGGGGTCCTGTAGCATCATATCCCACCAATCCAGCTACGTCTTTCGGTACGCCTTTTCGAAATAGTAACTTTCATACATTTTTGGCATATTACATTTTTTAGTGCTATGAGCAGTTTGAGAAAAAACCCGAAAACAAACCAGAGCATGTACAGATCTGCATCAGTTTTTAATAACAGCAATGCAATTAATATAACAAAGTCAGAAGTGAATATGGTGAAGTCATCACTCCATTGAGTAAAAGAACGGAAGATTTCCACAATTTGTTTAAGAATTGAATGCGCCACATTGGCGCACTCAGTGAAATTTAAATGTGCAATTTTAATATTGAATGTGAATATGGCGCAGGGCGCATGCTTATCCCACTCACTGACCCTGGTAATTGTAATAGGTCTCTCAAATGAGTTAAAGAAGATCTCAACAGCACTCACAATAGAGCGCCAAATTGAGCATCGACGGACCCCTAGCAAGCTAGAGGTGGGACCAGGTGCCCGGGAGGAGTAAGCATCCCCTGTTGGCTAGCCGCACCCACCGTCGATGTGCGTGCACAAAAATGAAAACATTAAAAACATGAACTGCACTGTCTGAGGTCATTTCTATTTAGAAAGTGCTATGGCGATCATGTCAGGGAAAATATTCAAAACACTTACTGTCAAACCCCTCGCGGCGAACTTTTTTACGAGCTCCACACGGCAAAGGGCATAAGTGTGACACAAATGAGTTAAAGAAGATTCTGACGATAATCTCAACAGCACTCACAATAGAGCACCACATTGAGCATCGACGGACCCCTAGCAAGCTAGAGGTGGGACCAGGTGCCCGGCCCGGGAGGAGTAAGTAATGGCCAGAAAAACATAAGAATGGAGCCTGGCTTGAAAATGCTGTATAAAAGTACATGTACAGGGTTGTCATATATTTTACATGTGCATATTACGTACTGTCAAGACTTACATCCTTTCTGTAATTGAGCCAATTATTTTTACCTCTTTATTTTTTACCTCTTACTTTGGAAAAACCCCACCAGTGAACTATGATGTCAATAACGACTGAATATAGAATAGTTTTAATGTGTAGTAGTCTGTTGCATGATTTTGACAAAATTTTCAAAAGGGCATTTATCGTTTTAAAAACTACTAGTATTATATTAATGTAAATTGCATCATTGATGATCAAATCAAATCTGGTGTATGTGTACATGTTTTTTTTTTTTTTTGTCTTTTCATTCTGATATGACTTGTTTAGTGTGATACATATAATGTTAAACGTCTTCAAATTGAATAAGATTATTTAAAAACAGATAAATTGGCAGCATGGACCAGACATGCACATTTCGGGTATTTAACCTTCGTCAGTGATCCTCAAATCTAAATAATGTAGTATGCCACACAAGTATGAAAGTTACTGTGTCGAAAAGCGTACCGAAAGACGTAGCAGGATGGATGGGATATGATGCTACAGGACCAACGTTTTAGAAATTTCATTTCATGAAATTTTGGTAACAGAAATTTAAGAATGCGTTGAAGATACGATCAACCGAAATTGATCGTATTTAGCTACATGTGCCCTCAGGGACTCCTGGTCCACCAGCAGTGACACTCATCAAGTGGTATAAATATTAAACTTCTTCAAGTTGAATAGCATCATTAAAGAACAGATACATTGGCAGCATATATTTCAATATTGACAATTTCAACCACTAGGCTGGTATCGCTGCTGATGTAAGTCCCCGAGGATAGTTTTAGTGTTCGCACACTAAAGGGTATCTCCCTCATTGCATAGCTCCTTAGCATAGCTGGGGTTTCGGCGTAATTTTTCGGACATATTAAGAATTAAGCCCCTTGCGCATACCCTCCCACAATTTTTGGCCATAATTTTCACTTAAATACGCTCCTGAATAAACCCTACAAAAATTTTATGCCGCTCATTTTGGCAAGAAAAAATTAAAAGTATATTGTAGATGGCGCTAGGAAAATTCAATTTGGCTTTATTTAAACTGTTTGACATGAAGTACTACTGACGGAATTCAATATCCGAAATACGTGTCTAGTACAATAAAATTGGTGCTATAGAACATATATAGAAGATCAAATTATTGAAGGGCAGAATGTCGAGAGGTTGACAATGCTCAAACAGCGCTACTTAGAGCCAAACAGGGGATGCTTACTCCTCCCAGGCACCTGGTCCCACCTTGGTAGCTTGCTAGGGGTCCGTCGATGCTCAATTTGGTGCTCTATAGCGAGTGCTGTTGAGATTGTTGTCAGGATCTTCGTTATCGCATTAACCAAAATCAGCCCAATTTCAAAATTTGGACAACATTGAACATTGAAAATACAGGATTTACAGAGTATAAATCAATTCAAATTTTGAGAATCGAACATTTCGTTGTGATTCTACACCAATTTGAAGACAGCATGGTCAGCTATATTTTACACCGATTTTGACGTCATATGACGTTACGATCACACATTGTAATGAGTTAAAGAAGATCCTCACGATAATTTCAACAACACTCACAAGCACCAAATTGATCATTGACGGACCCCTAACGCTGTCTGTACGTAATTTGCTGCTATTTTCTCATTCTATTTAGGCTATAAATTGTGTTGATAAATTATCAACATCGCGAAATAATACTAGTATATGTACATACATGTAGCAGGTTTCACTATAATATAATGAGGGGTAATTGGACACCCCTTTCTTGACATATAGAAATCTTAAGCGACATATTAATATGATCATGATATTTTTCACAAAGGCCTGAAAAAGTATGTGTATTTCCGATGTTTTACAAAAACTGACAGGGTGACCGGATATCGGTAAATCCCTTGTCAGAAATATCCGTTTTACCTCAATTTCTGTCAAGGGATTTGCCGATACCCTGTCAGTTTTTGTAAAAAAACGCATTGGGACAGTATCTGACGTAGACTAATTGTGACGTCATCACATTATATGGAAATGGCCCTATAACTCTGGGAAATGAAGGTTAAAAAAGACGTTATCATACCATTTTCATGACGTCATAATGGCTTTACGTCAGATACCATCTCAAATGGGCAGTAACACTGTTTTCCGCAAAGATTGAACACATACTTCATTTCTTCAGAAAATCATGAGTCTTCAATCCTCCTCCCCCTCATCTTTGAAAAAAATCCTATATCCACCTAGGCACATGTCTACAGTATGTCCTCAGTTGACCGCACCCAAATGACGGTTTTAGCATGAGCTAGCACCTCTGATTACGTTCTTCCTCCGATAGCAGTGTTTCCCGGCGAAAGATTTAGGTAATAACTAGTTTCTGACGTTATGTTTGCTGACGGTAAATGATGATTTTATGGTCGCTAACGCGTCGCCAGAAAAACGGATGTTTGCACCGTAAAATCAGCATTTACCGTCCGCAAACATAATGGCAGTATCTACTTATTCCCATTCTAATGCAATCTATATTTTTGTGAATATAAGGCAAATTGTGACATTAGCAACGTCAAAGCCTAGTATGTTCTCGTTTTACAGCCATAACTAAGGAGCAAACAACCAATGAAAATCAACGTTATAGCGACGTTGCATTAGAATCAAGCACAACCCTCTCCATGATGGCGTCCCAAACACGCATCTTGGTCCATCAAAATATGGATGGATGGACAATGAGCTATTCTTCATGTGGCTGGCAAATAACTTTTATCCATATTCCACCTACCAGGCCAGTTCTTTTCGTTGATGGCCACTCAACTCACATAGATCTACAAATCACAAAGCTCCGTCGCGTAAACCAAATTATCTTGTATTTCCATCCAGCACATGACAGCCAAAGTGTCAAACCCTTGGATGAACCATTGTTTCCGACCACTAAAACTGAACTGGAGGAAATCAGTAAAGAGGTGACAAAACAAGTCTTCTCAGAAGTGTTTCGCGCGGCTTGGGAGGCCACCACAAATGTCGACACCGTATTCAGTCGATTCCGTGACAGTGGATTGTATCCATTCAATCCCAAAACAATCAATGAATCGATATTCTCTCCGTCTTTGAGGGCGTCAATGGATGTGGTACACTTGGAACTGACCCTGATGACGCCATGGACACATGTACCCCTGGTGTAACCGAGGGAAATGAACATTCCTCCGATACCAGTACCGCCACCGAGAATATGAATATTGATTTGGTTGAATCTACAGAGACCCTTGTTGTCGATTTGTTTGTTGAAAGAGAAGGAAGGATCCTAACGTTACGGATGGATGGCCCGTAATTGCTCAATGAGATCATGCTTCCCCTTTATACACTTGCCAGCTCAAAACAAAATATCCCCATCATTTGATTTTTTGATTTGATAATTCAATGTTCATCCAAGTCTACAAGTACAATAGGACATGTTCGCCCAAAAGTTCTACCAATTGCAAAAGCGCTATCAAGCAAACAAATGGAGGACTTCCTTAAAATGAAATAAACTGAAAAGGAGAGAAAAGAGGAGGAAAAAGAGAACAAAGATGGATGCCTTCGGTTTCTGGTTTTCTGAATTATCGATTTTGTGCTGTATACAGGGATATGGTCATATTTGTCATAGAAAGAGAACAGCAGAAACAACAGAAGATTAAAGTCTTCAAATTTAATAGCATCATTTAAGAACTGATAAATTTGCAGCATGGACCATACATGCAAGTTTCGGTATCAATGACGCTGATAAAAAATATGAAGAAACATTGGCCATTCAGAATCAACTGTGATGTTCGTAGTAAATGTAGCGAAGACATTTTAAATTCTTTCATCTTTTGATCAACTGCCACTGTGTTGCATATTTAGATCTTGACATCGAAAATATGGATGCTGATGAGATCGAGGAAATAAGTGATCTACAACAGTTTTTCGAGTTTTGTTTATCTTTATCTGCAAAGGCATATTGAAGATAAATTACTGTTTTGATTAATACAGTCGGTCCAACTTTTAAAGACGTTTAACATTTGAACTACCTGGTGAGTGACACTGCTGGTGGACCAAGAGTCCCCGAGGGTACATGTAGCCAAGTTCGATCAACTTTGGTTGATCGTCTGTCTTCAACGCTTTTGAAATTTTCTGTTACAAAATTTCTTGAAATTTCTAAAACGGGGGTCCTGTAGCATCATATCCCACCCATTCTGCTACGTCTTTTGGTACATTTTTGGACATACTATTTTCATACTTTTTGGCCATATTACATTGTTTAGACTGAGGATCACTGACGAGGGTTTAGTACCCGAAACGTGCATGTCTGGTCCATGCTGTAAATTTATCAGGTATTAAATAATGCCATTGAATTTTAAGACGTTTAACATTGTTAGTAATTTTGTAAACAATTTGTTCATTTTTTGATCCCCCATTATCGGAGATTCGGCATATAGTTTGTGGCGTGTCTGTTTGCCTGTCTGTTCGTCTTTTTGTCAGCAGAAGCAGAACGTTGGCCATAACTTTTGAATGTTAAAGATACAGTGTCCCTGAAAATAAATTTGATTGAAAACGTAAAAGTTATTCCGACGGGTCTAGATAGAGGGAGGAAAAAGGAGCCATAAAAAGTTTTATTTGAAAATATGAAGTAACAACCATAATATTGTCGAAGTGTTTTACGTAAAAAAGATCTGTATTCATTTGAAACTAGTGCATCCGAAACTGGTCTCTTTTTTAGCTGAAGTTTACGGTTTCAACTGAGCAAAATCCAAATGATATTTGCATTTTTCTGAATTTTATGATTTACATGAGTAGTATAGTACCAGTGCATTCTTAATACTTGCACTTTGACTGACTGTGACGACTGGCCTCTTTATAGACAGGACCCGACCACATGTCCTGTCTGAATCCTTGGTGACAAAAGAAGGGAGGGGATCTTCAACAAGACCCTGTTGCAGCACCAACATGCTAAAATAGATGCTTACAATTATAATACGACAAATCTTAACAACAGCTGGGGTAAAAGAAAGGAGCGGATCTCCAACAACCCTCAGTTGCAGCACCCACAGCAAATTCCAAAACACCCAATGCAAAATCCACAGAAAAAGACGCAAAAGGGACAAGGAACACCAACTTACACTGTAGAAACATGAAACACAAAAGACCACATATAAACCAAATAGACCAATGAACAATCTATCATTAATTTTGTCAGAAGTGTGGAGTACATATTAGAGAAGTCGTACATGAACTCATTACAGCCGGCAGAGCAACGATTGTATTACGTATGCCCTATTCTTATATCAATTTACATATTCATCTGGGTTGCTTGGGTCCCTGTATTTTGCGGACTTGTTTATGTGTGGCCATTTAACAGTGAGTAGGTTATTTTACATCGGAATTGTACGTTCTTTCAGACCTCTGAAAAAGTGAAAGGGTTGTGCGCACATAATCCAGGAAAACCACACTATTTGCTACTTGTATGGCAAATGGCTACCGAAGTCGGCATCGGTTTTTACCCATTGGTTTGGTTGGTTTATATGTAGTCTTTTGTGTTTGATGTTAATATATCATATGTCCTCTTTTGGCTTTTGGTCCTTTAATTAAGCAAAGCAAAAAGTAACCTTAAGGGTATGTATGTTATGTATTTATATATTCCCGACATAGCTTAAGATGGAATTAATATTTTTACTTAACACTATATACTATATCAGGTTTTCATTTTTCAGATTAATACTACGTAGGTAAAATCAATATAAATGAATTATGATCTGAACAGAAAGTTTTTTCGTTCGAATTGACGGAAACATTCAGAACTGAATGTTTTATTAGTACTATTATCCATGTTATCTATGTAGATCGTCATAAAATCATGTTAGTCTTTGTGGTATATGTGAACTATTTTCAAGGAATAAACACGACATGGATGGTAATCAAAAGCGAATAGAAATCAAAGCGTCAGTCTTTTCAATTTCAGATTTTTATATCGATGTATGACTTAGTCCGTTATTTGATCTTTTTACTACGATTGCCACAGACTCTCGTTATGATGTTTTGATAAGCGAACTGAATTGGATTTAGACTATCATTGATAAGTCAATTCTCTCTTTAATCTGTCGGATTTTACAAAATAATGAAATTCATATTACACAGAACTAAAGTCGTAAATCCTTCAGGAATTGTTAAATCGATGCCTTATTTTGTAAGATTTGATTGAAGTGATTGTACTACGCTCGTTTCCCTAAACCATATCTTTGATGTATTTATTGTCCCATGGGAACAACTACTTTTCTCAAAAAAAAAAAGGAATTGGAAGTAATGAAATTCTCAAGGTAATGACACGTGCCCCGATACTCTACCATCACACGTGCATGTCTGGACCATGCTGTAAATTTATCAGATCTTAAGGTATCCGTTGTACAAATAAATATCAAGTGTACTATATAGTTAGAATCATGGCATATTTTTACCTAAATATACCTAATACAACATAAATAATGGCTTCTATCACCAAAGGTCAACATGACGACCGTCACTCAAGCCACGGAAACTATCGAGGCACTGCCGAAGATTACCGAGATGAATTTAACACTGTTTAAATGGACGAGACGTCCGCGAGATCTTCATTTGTACATTGGATACGTTAAATGATGCTATTGAATTAGAAGACGTTTAACATCAAATATTGTATAGACGAAGACATTGTGAATATTGAAATATACATGTAAAAATAAAATCAATGCACCACATGCGCATTCCAAGGCCGAAACCGAAGATATGAAGAATTAAGTGTAGGTCTACGTAAGAATCAAGTAGGGATGATGCATCAACTTTTTTGCAAAACTTTTTTTTTCTGTTTTGAGACATATATGTAGTACAAATCGAACATATGATATTCAACTCAAGGTTGCGAGGGTGAAGCGAGATATTCATCTCATAATCTATAAAGGATTATGAAGGGAAAATTCAACCAAAGTTGCTACCCCTAAAACCTTCCTCACCATCCAAGTGTGAGGAAAATTCCTTTTAGGTTTTTCAACTGTCTGATCCTTACGTGGACCTATACTTAAATTCTAACATGACCTAAGGCATATGCCAAAGAACCAGCTAATGACGAAGCTTTGTAAGCATCATGGGGAAAATTCCTTAGGTTTTTTTTAGATAATTTATGAAATTAAGTGACGGGGGATTTACAAATATATTTTGAGACTAGTGCCGATACACTGTGATACAAGCGGAGCGGTATACGCGGGGACTGAAAGTCCACCAACCAAGGGATAGAGATTTTAGATATTGGAATATATTTTATATTGTAAAAGATTCAGAGTACCATATGCGCATTTCAGGAAGCAATGTCTCATCAGTCATACTCGAAGCCGAAATGGAGGAATCTATGTTCGTCCAAAGACAATGTCACTTGATACTCCACAGCATATCTTATGTTAGCCATTTGTAAACCCTTCTATCGGAAATTATTATCTGCGTACATCAAAGTGAAGAATTCCACGTTTCTCGTTATTTTTAATCATAAGGGGAGAAACTTTAGATACATGTAGGGTTATGGTGAGCGTTTCTTGAACTATTTAAAACTATGAAAATAGACAACTTGGTAAAATGTTGAATAACAAAAATGCGTTTCGTTGAATGTGTTTTCCAAATGACAGAGTGATGATAAAAATATAGCTATTATTCTCTACAAAATATCAAGCCACAATCATAATCGAAATACAATACATGTATGCACATCTATTATTTGATTTAGAAAGAAAAAGTCGTTTTGAGAATTTCCATGGGTGAAGACTGAAGACTTTAATAATTTTGTTACAACGTGTTTCGCTACCAATGAAATAATACTTTTTTTTTACTCTTTAAATAAACATTAAAGAAGTACCCATCAGAAATACAGTCTCAAAGTCGAGAAGGCAAGGCAAAATCAGTAGAATATCCATAGGAACGGTTCCGAACCTCCGAATGTATAACCTTCCGAAATGAGTTCCCGGGGAGAGTCAGCGTCTCCTGACTGATGCAACAGCTCCATGGAAACTTGTCAAATTGGGTGAAGGCATCCTTTTCATTCGAAAATAATTTTTACTTCTATTGTGCACCTCCTTCGAGAAAAAGCAAAGAACTATACATTTGAATGTAAAATGAACTAGAAATGATTGTTTCTTCAGGTTCACTATAACTACGATGGCTAATTGATATGGTGTGAGCCTCGGTTTTCTGTTATGCAAAAGGTATTCTGCTGATAGATTAACAAACAATGGTACATACTATGCTTCACTTCTGACACAGTTATGGTAAAATATCAAACTTAATCGCTGCGTAAAGTTCATTAGTTAAAGGTGTGTTGTTCCACCAAAATAATGTTCCTATTCACAAGGCTATCACTGCCATAGCTGCCATTCATAATTGAGGCTTTAACTTGTTTGAGCATCCGCCTTATGCACCTGATCTTGCTCCATCAGACTTTCATCAATTCCCAAAACTGAAAGCAGATATTTCTCGCGCCCAATTTCAGTCCGCTGATGACGTCATACTTTCAGTGGATGCCTTTCTGACAAGTCAAGATAAGGTTTTCATTAAAAGTTGCATTGAGGCCCTTAAAGATACCGGTGGCAAAAGTGTATAAATACTGAAGGGGACTACGTAGAAAAATGATGCAGTCTAATCAAATTCAAATCGTTCAATACGAGGCTCACAACATACCAATCAGCCCTCGTACTCATCAGATAACGTGAGATCCCTCCTTTCTTCAGAAAGGATAAAGCGAAAGACGCGTACTGGCACACATGTCGAATCCTTCAAATGCTTCTAATCTCATTTTAAACCCCTGCTCTCTTATCTTAACCCTAATATAACCTAGGTCCCAATGCAGCGATATGTACACAAACACAAATCCCTCCAAGATACATATATATAGTACTAAACTACATGTACTTCTGGTTCGTTGTATCTTTTCTTTTCGTTGTAATGTATTTTGCAGACAATCTGGGAAACACACCATTTGCTACAGAAGCGGCAGATGGCCGTCCTAAGTCGGCAGCGATAACCGTTTGATCTAGTTGGTTTATGTGTAGTGTTTTGTGTTTATAGTTTCTGTTATAGGTGGTGTTCCTTGTTCCTTTTGTGTCTCCTGTGCTAATCAACATTATGTTTTTGCAAAGGGTGATATGGTCTTTTTCTTGTTGCAGTGTTGTTAGAGATCCATACCATACCTTCGTCTATAAGATGTAGGAGTTTGATGAACAACTCTCAACAGCGTCAGTTCGTATTTTTGTATTTTTAAATCACAATTGCCCTTTATACGTTCTTGGCAATGAAAGTGCGCATTTTCAACCCAAAGATTCCCGGTATAAGCTTGCGAGACTGATTCTCCTTTTTTACGAGATTTTGGACGATAAAACGAAAGTGACTAGTCCTTGCATACTCGATCTGTTTTAGATGAAGGACTGCTGCTTCACTCAGAAAGGAATAAAGAAGGACCGAAATTCTTATCTTGTATTATTATAACTTTGTGTGGTCAGTGTTTACACGTGGAAATGTATTATTTTTTTATTCTTTCATTGCTATTTTTATTGTGTACAGTGATATCAAACATACTAAAAGGAATAACGTTTCTTGATTATTTATAACAGACTTACAAAACATACTTAACAAGATAATGTTGATTTTTTAAACCTGTATATTGTACGCGACGAATACCTATTTAAATTCTCATCACAATGATTACATTTTTTTTCATTTCAAGATAGGTGAAACGATGGATTTATAAAAGCAGAGGTATTTAAGAGCAAGAATTTTTCTTGTCAATGGTACAACATTGTTCGAACAAAAAAGAAGGGAATCTCCAACAAGACTCGATTGTAGCCCCCTACAGCGAAACACCACCATGCGAACATACAGAGTAAAACTAAATAAAAGATGGTATTTCCAAGAAAACTTTGCACTAACATCTACTGCAACGCATCGAAAAAAGTCAATATACTTTCTAATAAATTTAAAGGTCATGAATTTTGAAACACTTGGGTTCCATAGTAATCAGATAGTCATCACACCTGCTCTGTTTTTAATGAGATAAAGAAGATTCTAACGACAATTTCAACAGCACTTACAAAAGAGCACCAAATCGAGCATTGACGGTTTTTCTTTCCATTCTCCTTTAATTGAAGTCATTCAGTGAAAGGAATGAGTTAAAGAAGATCCTGACGATAATCTCAACAGCACTCACAATAAAGTACTTTGTTGAGCATCGACGGACCCCTAGCAAGCTAGGGGTGGGATCAGGTGCCCGGGAGGAGTAAGCCTCCCCTGTTGGCTAGCCGCACCCGCCGTCGATGTTAATGCACAATAAAGAACACAGTGTATAAAATGCATGCACTGTCTGACGTTATGTCTATATAGAAAGTGCTATGGCGAAAGGAAGTCTCGGAGGAAGTCTCGTTGGAGATTACTTACACATTGATCAAATGACTTGCCTTAGCGTAGAAATTTCGATATGCACTCATAAACAATTTTATTAAATTGAACTATGCATGATTTCACACATTGCTTATTATATGTTAATGTTGAATTAATAGTATCCAATTCATCAAATTCCTTAAAAGAATCCGACATTTTTTTTAATGAAACAGCACATAAATCGAAAGAAAATATATATGGTAAATGGTCTGATGTCAGTGCTTTTTATATATACTTTCACTCAGATATTTCTATGAATCACCGTCTGTTCCACTTTTTACAACAGTAATCTGAAGTGTACCATATTCCGCACGCTGCTCATAAACTCTCCCTCCCCAAGGGTAGCCGATATATACCAATTTCCCTCCTTCGGTTCCGTCATGAAGAGGTTGCCAGACGGCAAGGTCTGTTTGCGAGAAGGCATACACTACGCTCCCAAAAGAACTTCCGACTTTAGATTCCTGTACCGAACAATCGGCTGGGAACGAAAATCCAGCGTTGTTTCCATCAGATACTTTAGTCTTAAAAGAGAATATATTGTAGGTTATATTTGTGATAAAAGGGTATTAAAAATCATTTTCAATAATTTTTGGTTGTAATGTGAGAAACATGTACATCTCAATTAAAAGTGAAAATAATATTTTATCCCTATGTATACTATAGAACTCTCCTCGTGTATATTCTCCAACAAACTCTCTGTGCAATGACGCCCCGCCCTTTTCATTTTATGAAAACTAACTTATCGTCAACTTCATTTTCTGAAAACTCAACTTGTCGTACATGTATGCTGCAACAGGGGTATATTAGAATAGAAATAACCGCGTGAGCGTGTTTGGTTGTCCAGTAACTCCTTCATCGCATGAACAAATTCAATGATCACCGCACCACTTTCTTCATTTTTCCAAAGCGACGTCCACTTTTGCATACGTGTTTTGAGGACGCTACTTTATTTGGTTATTCAGTGTATTCTCATTTTATATAAGAAATTGTAAAAAAAATGTTTTCCTTCTTTTTGTGTATAGATTTTTTTTCGTTTGTTGAAAAGACACTATAACATTGATTTTTTTTTCGATCGATTGCCGAATTATGAAACTGTTTAATGCATATTTCTTTTTCTCTCCATTTATTTGTACGAATCTCATACAATAGGAAGAAGAGGAACTCCAACAACACTCGGTTGCAGCATCTAACAGCAAAACACCAAGTACAAAACCACAGAGTAGATACCCACAGTAAGAGACGCAATAGGGACAAGGAACACCAACTCACATCATAGAAACACGAAACACAAAAGACCACAAATAAACTAACGAGACCAACTCACACCATAGAAACAAACACAAAAGACCAAAAAATAAAACAAGACCAATTGGCAACCGGTGTCGACTTAGGGCGTCTATTTGCCACGCAAGTAGCGGACGATGTGGCTATCCGGATTTCGCGTGTTCAACCCTCCCACCTTTTAAATTATGTCAAAGGGTTCCAACTCTCTACCTTCTTGAAGAAAATTTCAAACCAATTAACATGCACCAGACACGTGTTTCGAATATTAAATTCTCATCAGTGATGCTTTCAGCGGAGCCACCAAAAATAATTTCATTAGCGCCCTCTTTACTTTTTTGAAGTTGAATTTTTACATTTACATTACAGAGAGCGCGCGGCTCCAAATTTCCTGTAGGGTCAATTACCAAGACGTCTCGAAGAACGTAACATTGTGGTGTAAATAACGTAAGATGCAACAGACAACATGACGCAGGGGCCCAAGAAACAAACAGATGGATATGTAAATGGATATGAAAAAAACAGAAGGCATACGAAATACAGTCCGTGCTCTGCCGTCTGTAGCGAGCTCATGAATGTGAACACCCGAGGACTCATTCGTCGACTCTAATTTTATGGATATAGTAGTACGGACGTGTTCCAACTCTATACCTTCATGAAGACCAATTTCAAACCAATCTTTCCTGTTGGGTAATGGTTTTTCGCATGTACAATACTGACAGAATTTTTTTGTGACATATTTACTTTTCTTATTTTTTTTCTAAAGGTCTAGTCGGTAAATCACGTATCGCAATGAATACAAACCAGACAAATTGCGTAATCCTCAATATATTTACAAAATGTTCTCAAATTTCTTAAACCTGTGTCCTGTAACATCATATCCCAGCCATCTTGCTACATCTTTCGGTATATTTAGGACATAATTTTCACAGATTGTGGTCATATTACATTGTTTAGATACAGGATCACTGACGAGGGTTGAATACCCGAAACGTGCATGTCTGGTCCATGCTGTAAATTTATCTGCTCTAAAATGATGCTTATGAATTTGAAGACATTAAACATAGATTTAAAAAGTAAGACTTAGTACTTTGATCAGACAGAAATTTGATCAATATCTTTTTAATTCATAAAACTTGCTTAATGGTCATAAATTCTTCTTGCATACAAAATTTCACCATATTGCTCATTGTGATTTCCTCGAAGTTTGAAAGCGGGAAGGCGAACGGCTGATTTAAAGATGAAAGGATATTCTTTCACATTCACAGAGTTATCCCTCATTGAATGTGCAAAATGATAAATCGACATTGGACGGATAATATCGCTACATGTACATATGTGAATGTTAACTATGACGTTATTAATTATGGACGCATTCGATCACTTCAGTCTGGACCACAACTTGAAAAAATGTGTATTTTTATTATATCTTTTATTTCTGACGTAGGGAGAACAATAAATAACGGGTGTTAGCAACAACAAAGAAATTCAATCCTCATCCAGTCCGCAACCTGCGTTTTTCAGTGACTCTGCTAGTCTCGTCATGGCAAACGCTCATTCTGGACGCCTCGGGTTTTTACATTTGGTGAGTATTTTATAAATCATCTCAAAAGTACGTAATGTTAAACGTCTTCAAATTCAAAAGCATCACTTAGGAACAGATAAATTTACAGTATGGAACAGACAAGCTATAAATTACCGAAATGAAAATCAGGTCCTTGTCCATATCCACCACCTGAGGTAATGATGCAGAGATGACTATGTTGTTTACTCCTATTGGAACCTCTTTATAAGCTGTTGATAAATCATGTTCCGTCCACAGCCTAAATTTGACATATCCATCGTTATAGTCAGGTAGACTTGGTCCCCAGCCGTCGTTGTTTGAAAAAAGAGGTTCTTCAAAATAAAATAATCTATCATAAAACAACCATATTTGATCGAAGAATTCTTTTCAAAAAACATACTAGTATGTACGTTTTAATTTTTTTCCTGATATCTAATCGAGTAGACAGAACTCATTCTGCAAAATTCGACAACAGAACACTGACACAGGTTTTTATGGCACTAAACATAATCACAGAAATACCGGTATAATAAAGTATTTCTTAGGTACTGCATAGAAACGCCTTTTGCAGTTAACTAATAATATACAAGGTTTGCATCTCTGCTGATAGTGATTAAGTCCCCGACGATATCACTCGACTTAAAATATATTCGTAAACTTTCTGATATAAAGTTTGATATACTATTTTTCAATGAAAAAGTGTAAATCATAAATTGATATTCGACAAATGACAAATATGGATAATGACCATATCTATGGAACGCCAAAGTCACAAAAATTTGATAAACTAGGTTTCACAGCTGGAAACCCTAGTTTACACATGGAAAACCTACTGAAATTTTACGATAGAACATACATTTCAATTCTAACATGTATTGTCGATCTGGTCTCACTCCCATTTTTGGAGTTCGCTTCATTTCATGTGGCGGGGTTTTTTCTTTGTTTGCTTTGGTTCTTGTTTTATCCTGGTTTTGAATGCCTTCGGTTTGTGATTTTCTGAATTATCGATTTTGTACTGTGTATTGGGATATATCCGCATTTCAACAAGTTATGTCTCGCCAGTATTGTTCAAGGCTGGAAAAGAGGTAATTCGCATAATATGGAAGAAAGAAGGGGATCTCCAACAAAACCCGGTTACAGCAAAATCCAAAAACACGAGTTTGTGGGCACATCAAACGTTTACCGATCGATGCCAATAATCAGTTCGTTAGTCATCGGCAAAAAGCGTAATTTTGAGCGAAAATAGGCATTTATGGGTCTACTACCTTGAGCGGAAATAGGCATTTATGGTTCTACTACCTTAATAGGTTTTTCCGACAAAGAATTTCATTGAAATCGGACTTGAAGGGAAAAAAATAATTGCAAGAAGAACTTTGATGATAAAAACTTATAAAATGTAATCTTCCAATACCTGATATTGCTCGCCACATCCGAATACTGAAGCTACTTGTTCCGTAAATAAGGCCACCGTAGTTCCTGTACGGTGCATCAATGACAGATGATGATCCTATAAATGTATATATCATGATGTAGGAGAATAATTAAGCCTCAGAATAGACGCTTCACTATAAGGCGCCGTTTTACAATTTATTCCCTATTTTTGACATCACAAATTTATTTTCTGATATCACAAATTTATTTTTTGGTCAAAAAATAATTTTTGATATCACAAAATCGATTATTTGATATAGAAATATCGAATTTGTGATATCAAAAATTCGGTTGGATTTTGCGATATCAAAAATTACACAATTTCGGATATCACAAAATGGATTTTTTGATATCAAAAAATGCATTTTTTGATATCAAATAATAGATTTTTTTTACATCTAAAAATCAATTCGTATTAGGCGTTTGACTATTTATTCACAAATTCGATCTTTGATATCACAAATTCGCATATTTGATTTAAGAAATGAATCTTATATTTTTTTCTGTTGATGCAGGTATCACCCGAAAAAACTGGACAGAAAACTGCATCAATGCGCGTCGCATTCGCGACGGGTGTTCCATGCATTTAGAAGACGCTCACTCTTACTGGGCACCTGGTCCTGCCTTCATTCCTCCGGGTATCGCGACCGCCTTGTTCAAGGAGACTCACACAATATTGCCATATTCCCAAGGATTCTTTAATCCTAATACCATTAGTACTTCTCCGGCAAATTTAGTTACAAATAAGGCTTTATGTCAATGCCATTTTACTTTGTAAAATGTAGAATAATGAGACATTTGCATCATAAAGCGTTGAATTAAAAGCACTGCCCGTACATTGCCTTCCGCATATAAGCAGTGATATCAAACTTCATAATTTTAAAACTAAACAAGAATCAGACGTATATTTCCAAACATTCAATCTTGAAAAAAATGCAGACAAACAATAAATAGTCAATGAATTCAGAGGTAGACTTCAATATGAAAAAAGGTAAAACTTAAAATAGGACATAAAATACGTAGGAGATTAATGTGGAATCTTTTTCTAGCTTTATTCGGCTTAAGTTTCTTTGATGTAGCATTGTTACGTTCTTTCACTTCATTTTAAACTTTTTACATGACTTTTTTGTACATATTCGATTGTTAATTTAGAATTTTGCAACATCATTATCACCAGGTACAAACATAGTGGGAAGCAACTCTGTTCATATTTCGAAAAGACAAAATAAAATTGTCAATTGAATTGTCTTTGAGTTTATATTAATGAGTTAAAGAAGATTCTGACGATAATCTCAACAGCACTCACAATAGAGCACCAAATTGGGCATCAACGGACCCCTTACAAGCTAGAGGTGACGAGAAGGGAATAATTCTCTACGAAGAGATTTTTTTAGACATTGATATTTATGGATTTACCTATTGCATCCACGAACTGATTGGTTTCCCCAAGCCTCACTTGTGCGATGACCAGCCTTGGATCTTCCCAAAGAGGGTGATATATCTCATAGAATTGTGAATTATCTGTGAGAAAAAAACGCTATTTGTTCATTCAATAAATTATCTTCTGGCTTCAAAGAGGCAGGAAGACATAACAAAATGATGTCAAGTCCGAATCTTTGATCATAATAAATATTACGAAAATACCCTTATGAAAGCATTTAAGAAATTAAATTTGACAAATGCATCTGTATAGAGCGATTTCGTGCACTAGAGACCAACACTTATCTGATTCCCATGCACACTCATCATGATAGTACCAGTTCCAGGATTTGCACTTTAGGTCCATATACACAAAAACATAACTATTTACATAAAAAAACATAAAAATTCAAAAGAAAAACATGTGTTTGTGAAACAAGAATTTCACCGTCAGCATCTTTGTCAATAAAATAGCTAAATTGTAGATCAAATGCCTAGATGTCATAAGGTCAAAGACTTTGGTATCCTTGGAGAGGTCTTGTCACAAGAAAAACACATGTGAAATATGAAAGCCCTAGAACTTACTATACAAAATTATGGTCAAGGTTATTTTTTTGCGGACAAACGAACTATCTGCATAAAAAATTTTCCAGCCCAGAATTGCCCCATCCCCACATCCCGATAAAGATCCAATGGTTACTCTCTTAATAATGTAATAAAGGACAAAGAGTGTACATGTAAGTACATGTATAAGATCTAAGAGTTTTCGGGTAGTGAACCTAAAGCAAGCCCTCACCTGATTCCTTTATTGGATACCAAATCGACTCAAAAGCTGGCATTTTGATTTGCGATGGACACCACGTTTTAACTCTTACATCAGCGGTATGTTCCTTTCTACTAAAAGGACCGTTCCACGAAGTCCCACCTGTAATGATAAAACCATTGGGTATTTTTTTTTTTTGGAATTGATTGCCTTCGCATTGTAGCACTTAATCATAATTGATATATGTGCATGAGGTATATCAAAATCGTTTTAATACTTTCTTGATGTACAGAAAATAAATCGCCATTGAAGCGTATTACAATGTGTGAACTATTAAGGTGTATTCCATGTGATACATGTAACAGTTATTTCAATTTATGTTTCAATTTCAGACGTATTGGTTTATAAAATGATGTAATTACTCAACTCGTTTCAAACAGCAAATAATCCTGTATTATAATAGTTAAGTGTGGAAAATAGCTACCTGTGTATATGGAAAACCCTTGTGTATTGTTATTATAGTTATTGTAATTCCTTCTCGGGGCATATAGAACGACTTCTTTATCATCATACTTGTACAAAACGCCTCCATAAACGTTCCCGTCGTCGTCGTCAGTCTGTCCACTCGAGACTCCATTGAAAATAAAATTACTGTGAGCGTCACCAGATTTGGATCTTATCTGTACTTCAACTTTAACTGGAAGTGTTCCACAGTTGTGTGGTATATGTTTTGAACAATGGGCTGCTGTCTGCGACTCTATGGTGGTCCAGTTGCTAATGAGAGGTTTGCCAAATTGATCCCCGTAATCAATAGGGTTAGCTTCTTCTACTCCTACAAAAGCTTGTAAACAAAATATCAATAACATATTTAAACAGTAAATTCCTTTGGATTGTTTATACATTCAGTCGAATAAAGAATCCACAATGAGAATAATCCTGAAAAAGACAAAGCTAAACCGATTATTCTGCAATGAAAGAAATTTTATTCTCCGACTGAAAGGAAATCAGAACGATTATGATAATAAAAAAGGTGCAAATCGGTGAGTATATTGAAGTCTTTGGTTTTGGATGGTTCTTATTGAGCAATTCTCAAGTTAAAGTACTTCGAATAACGCATTTCGGACTTCGCACTTTAGGGGTCATTTAAAAGGAATGTGGTGCGATAAAAATGTAAATTTCTAACAAACAATGGACAAAATGACACTGGATTTCACACATGAAAAGAAATTAATTCCTCACGAAAATTCATCGGAATAAAATCGATATTTTGCCTTTGTGACACAGTCCCTTCGAAGTGCGATGTCCGTAGTGCGATTTCCGCGAATATCCATTTAGAACCCTGTCAAATTGTAACGACGTCTGAGGCCTATGAGTTATTTACGAGTACTAGCGAGTTACAAATGTTCCGCAAGATGGCCTTGTGTTTTGTGATTTCGATGTCAGCTCGACAAGTATTGAGTTCTCTGCTAGAAAAGTTCAACATTCAGCGAATACTCACGTAAAAGCGTCATCGCTATGATCTGTACACATTTTCGACAATCAAAGACTTTGTACGAGAAAATATGAGTTTTGTTCGAGTTATTACAAGATGTCGAGAAATGCATACGAGTTGAGCACGATTTTACACGTTATGGCGGGTTGAGTGCGAGAATTGTACGAGTTAAGAATTTTTTCTAATTCACCCGAAGTGAACAATTTTCAGGACGTTGCAAAATCTATTCGCCTCATGCCGAGCACTGGTGACATAAGGTTATATAATTATTATTAGGTCTACATGTGAAGACATTTGCTCGAGTTCCACATCAAATGACGATTACATGTATAACTCGCCAAAACTCGTAGGTCAAATTTGTAACAGTGTGGTTGGAGTTTTAAATAACTTTAAACTTTGTAGTCATGATATGTATAATGCTGTATATTTGCATAGTATTCAAGGTGATATCACACGTTTCGTGTTATACAACACTTATTTTCAGAAAAAAGCATAATTCTGATTTCCTAATTTAATTCAAATGTAACGGACAATATTAGGAGGTCACCATCCAAAATTTTGAGATTTTGAAATTGATCAGACTTTTTAGCCATACATTGATTGTAATGGAAATGCTCATTTTTTGGCTATATTTCTTTTGTCAGCCCAAGATTTTCTAATGAAGCTTCACATATGATTCCCTCAACATATTGTGCAAATTCTTATAGAAAGAAATCATTCAATGACCACGTCATATGTTGCAAAATCTGACTGAATGTGTAAATGATCATGTAAAAAATTAAAAGTACAATTCGAGTTACCTTTCTTTACTATGTGACCAAAGACAAAAGCATCCGAATTTATAAAATCATCTTTTTGAAATATCACAGCAGTGTTCCTTCACTCACAAAGATGTCAATATGTAAATGTATAGAGCCGAATACAGATTTTGTGTGATAACACGACAGTGAACATGTGTAATGAATATTACCATATGTACCATATGGGTAACTATATTATAAGTTTCTCTACATTCAAACACTTTACTGACACCTGACTTATTTCTGAATAGATACGACATATGTATGTTGGTAAAAAAGTCTTAACAAAATTTTCAAATACATTTGTAAGTTCAAATTCAGCAAAAATTTGACTTTTGTTGGTCACTCTAGGCTTACCTTTACTTTGCAAAGAAAAAAAAATATTCGTATTTACATACGAATAACAATCTATTTATTACTCCTGCACTCAGGCTCGAACCGCGGCCCTCCCGCATGGTGGGCAAGAGCTCTACTTCTGAGCTATTTGTTCGACTTGACGACTGAGCGATTATAACAAAGCCAGAACATCAAGACATTTTCAGTTACGAAAATCGGAAATCTTCAGCGTGGAGATTTTTTTAAAATTCTCGTCTAAGGGAGGCTACTGAAACGCGTGTGATATCTCGTTAAAAAAAAAAGATCCTCGAGCTGCGATATATGAATAAAGGTACTTACGCATGTAAATGTGAACAAAAATTAAAAAGACTAGTTGATATCAAAATATAAGAAAGTGCAGTGAAAGTGAGATGAAATAAAATAGTTTGAGACCATGAGGTTATTAGTTAAGGTTTGTCGTTAACTAAATTGTGATGAAATTATGCATTTGAAGAAAGAAAGAGATGATAAATCAAAAAAGGATTAGAGAACTAGACCGTGTTAATGCTATACTAGACCCAAACATACTAACTTATTATGAAGGTAAGTATACAAATTAAATTATAGATACAAGTATGCCATTGGCTTGTGAATTTGGAGTTCGGCAATCTAAGGTCAGAAAAGTCCTGGACAATGTCGTAAAGAACTTAAAACATGCACCTAAATCGTCTGCCGAGGACAGGTATAAAATCTAGACTTAATGCAGAGTCAAAACGAAAGTGCAACAGCAGGTCGCACATGAGATATTGTTGAGGTACGAAAATGACTTATCAAAGATAACTGCAGTTATTGCTTACATCAGGTTGGGACTACAAAATTTTATCTTCATTTTCAGTCCTTTCAGGAAACAGCACCAAGTCGAAGACTCTCTCATGAGGTTTTGCAGAGGTGAGTGGAGATGCTTAAACACTGGCAGTCACATGTTTCTGATTTAGCCGAATCCATTAAAAAAAAAAAAACGAAAAAGAGGAGAAAATAGAAACACTCTTAACTTCCATAATAGAAGCATACTAGGTCATCGAAAGTTTGAATGAGCTAAGTGATGAAACTCGAGTTCAGGTGAATAAGCACATCTTTGTCAATATGACATCAGAATTAGTCAAATGTTAAACTTTTTAAAAAACACATTGCTTTTAATTTGTCTGAGTAGAGCAAAAAGCAACCCATTTGCTATTAATTTGTCTGAGTGGAGCAAATAGACTTACACGTAAAGCGGTTCTCTTTAAATAGATGTGGAAAATCGTGAGTAGGATGTCACTTTTCAACCTTCTATCTAGAGCAGGGTGAAAAAGAGTTTCTGACATTCAGAGATCATAGATTAAACCACTTGGTCATGCTGCCTATGCTGTTTACCATCATGTGGCTTCCACTTTATCCAATTGGGCGAGTCAAAAGGAGCTGTTGAGATAAGGCGTAAAATCTGCGCCGAAAAGTCGAAATTTCAAAATGCAAAATTTAAGATTTTTTTCGGTATATCAATAAAACACATTTTCTGGCAAAGTAGGGCTCTGGAGCGAGGGGAGGGGGGGGGGGGGGGGGCAATGTCCCACAGGCGAAAAACGAAAAAAGGGGGATGAATGACTATTTTTAAATTCGTCTCTAGAGCGATAAAGTAGGTTATAATTGTCATTTTTTCATTTTATATCATGGAACAATATATTCAGAGTGTGTTCTGATCAAATATTTAACCGTTTGGAAGGAAATAAACGAGAAAGTTGTCTATTTCTACACCGTGTGTATTTCGCACCAGAAAGCGACATATCAGTGGCTGAGAAGAACGAAATAAAAAGGTTTTCCGTTTCCAGATTGCAGAATTTGCCGATTATATTGATATAATAACCTCAAAGTTAATTTCTCTTATCCCATTTAGACTTGAAAAGGTAACAGAAGCATAATAAACATAAAAATGTGTAAAATAATGCATTTTTTGTCCATCTTCGTTCGATATTCGACGTTTTCCGTCATCTGTACCCCTACCACTTCAACTCGTAATCATAACATCTTTCACCAAGTTTATTTACATAAAATACCTACTAGGAATCTTATACTTTATATTATTATCCTGACCAACTTTTATCTCTATTTGAAGAACAACATACGAGAAATAATCGAGTGATTTCAGGGCTAAATCCGGCCCTTATCTTAACGGCTCCTTATCTCCTGAAGAGTGTTCACTTTGACATTTCCGAGAAATCTATTCTCAGAGGGAATCGTGCCCTTGAAATTATTTATGAAATTGTGGCAGGACCCCGTTGGAGATTGAAAATGGCAGTAACATCCTAGACTTTTATCCCATTGTCCTCACTCTGAAGACTAAATTAAAAAAAAATTCAAAATATATATCTTTTGTCATTTAGTATTTTGCATTTTCATTTATTACATACCACAAGGATGGTATATATGAAACACTATTTATATACACCAATGAGCCTTTATTTGATGCATAATTCAAATGGCAGTTTATGTGTAGTCCTTTGTGTTTGATGTTTCTGTGTTGTGCGTTGACGTTCCTTGTCCCTTACGCGTCTCTTTCTGTGCTTGTCTGCTTTGTGTTTTTGCATTGGGTGTTTTTTAGGGTTTTGCTGTGGGTGCTACAACCTGGTGTTGTTGGAGATCCCCTCCTTTGTTGAACTTATCTCGGAATGTATGCTGCTAATTTTAGAAATGCAAGCAAAGGACAACTTTCCGAACATTTTAACCGTGTAGAGGAATCTATCAGGGCATCAGCTATACCTATAATGAGTTAAAGAAGATCCTGGCGTAAAATCTCAACAGCACTCACAATAGAGCACCAAATTGAGCATCGACGGACCCCTAGCAAGCAGCTAGAGGTGGGACAAGGTGCCCAGGAGGAGTTAGCATCCCCTGTTGGCTAGCCGCACCCGTCGCAGATATAACTAACACCTAAGTCTGATGGCCACCCCCCCCCCCCCCTTTTACGTCGTCGTCAGGGTCTGAAATACACCCATTAAGGGTCGTATTCAATGAACTTTTGACAGAAATGAGATGAAATTTCATTAACAAATCAGAACGTCCGAACTTTCGAGGGCTTAAAATTAAGAAAACAACATTTTAGTGTTATATCATCAGAGGTGTCCTTTTGTATAAAAAAAGACTACATAAAACACAAACATTGTCTGTAAAATACAATCTTTTTGGCTTGAATTCGTGGTCATGGGCGCCGCCATAATTCGATTTGTCGCGATCCCGATTATAAAATAGTTCTAAAAGGGCGTAATCCAGACCCTGACGACGAAAGAGATGGAGTGAGCTGGTTTTAATATGACTACTTACACCTGTTCAGAAGGGGACTTTGTCCATGTATATATGTTTTAATGAGATGCAAGCACTCTGCTGGTACTACTACTTACGAGTCAATGATAATGAGGACAAATACCTAAACCAAAAATTGGCGGTCAGACCTCTCCGATAAAGATGAACTTAGATGATACATGAAAAATGCACCCACAGTTCAAAGGTCTGTATCAGGAAAAAAAAAAGAAATTGTTTCTTGAAAAGGTCAAATTTAACCAAATCGAAAATTGAAAGATTAATACTGGCAATATTTTAGCTCAGAATATTTAACTTCCATCTCAGTTCTTCAAAGAGGTCTTGATTATTCAATTACGATTTCGGAAATTGACCATCACTGTATAGGATCAAGGGACAAAAATTCAACGAAAACTGAACGGCAGACTCTTCACAATATATCAGAACCAGACATGATTTATCCAAGATCCGCCTATACTTGTAGGGATAAATAAAACACAAATGTTAGGGAAGAACTCCCCTGATGTAAGTCGGTATAATGCAATTGTTCAAGGTTTAATAGAGATCAATTTTCAATGTGATTTATGACGAGAATAAGGATGATGTATGGGAGAAAAGGGGAAAATTTAGTTTAGTACCCGAAACGTGCATGTCTGGTCCATGCTGTAAATTTATCAGGTTTTAAATGATGCCCTTGAATTTAAAGACGTTTAACATTTGAACTACTTGGTGAGTGTCACTGCTGGTGGACCAAGAGTTCCCGAGGGCACATGTAGCCAAGTTCGATCAACTTTGGTTGATCGTCTGTCTCTTCAGCGCATTTGAAATCTCCTGTAACAAAATTTCTTGAAATTTCGAAAACGTGGGTCTTGTAGCATCATATCCCACCCATTCTGCTACGTCTTTTGGTACATTTTTTGACATAATAATTTTCATACTTTTTGGCCATATTACATTGTTTAGACGAAGGATCACTGACGAGGGTTTAGTACCAAAACATGCATGTCTGGTCCATGCTGTAAATTTATCAGGTTTTAAATGATGCTATTGAATTTAAAGACGTTTAACATTCTTTTTATCAATTGCAGAATGTGTGAGTTGTTGTGTTCTCATATCATATATCCATGTCTAATTTTTTTCTCTTGAATGTAATTTTAGATGTGTTTTGTTTTTCTTTTATTCACAATGTTTCTCTACTTTGATTAAAACTGAATTTGAACCTATTCAGTATTTAAATAAAGAATGATGTATACCTTCAAGATAGCATCTTGAATTGAATGTTGTCCATCCTTGGCCGGGAACACAGACTGCAACCGAACTAGTGCCGTTGTATGTGTATCCGCTGTTACATTGTAACGTTACCCTTGGAGGATCAAATTGTCGATTTGTCACATGTGAATTTCGAACATTCGGATTAGACGAGGTGCATTCTAAATGAAAAATAGAGACAGCATCGTTTTCAAAGACTAATATACTTCACCTATCTGGATATATATTTGTTCATATTTTCGATGAATTAAACAAAATTTATTTCCCTAATTTCCATCTGAATATTCCATACATTTATATAAATGTAACCGAAAAGGAATTTACCCGTAGAAACACATAGATGAGCTGACTTTGTGAGTGGAATATACGTAGAATCTAAGTTTCCACACTTCCGCACTGTTTTCTGAAACAAAGAAATTTGTATCGATAATTATTCGACTGTGGTTTCAGATGAAACAGTAATATTTCACTGCATCAAATATATATCGCATCACTTAATATGTCGACTATCGTCACTGTAAAGATATAACCTGATAACTTAAAATTAATAATATTGAAACGTACTGGTAATATATATGTATGTTTTGCAAATTCCTTCAAACATAGCCTAGTTTATCATCTAGCTTTGCTTTCAGACTCTTTTACAATATATGTTTTCGATGCCTAGAAGCGATTATCTTTATCATGAAGATAATTCCTTCTCCTCAACATAGTTATAGAAAATTGATAATGCAAAGACAAAAAGCCTACTGATGTTGCCTTTCTTAGATTACTATTATTTTTTTCAACAATTGTCCTTTACATTTACCCGTATATAAGTAAAATAATTACATTCGAAAAGCAGCCATATGTTGATCCCTCCTGATTTACTATGACATTGGTATCACAATCTCCCTCAAATAAAAAACACATGAGTGTGCTTCTAGTGAAGACAATGGAATTACAGATTGATAAATCAGCACAGAATTGTTTACAAAGTTTCGGTGCCGCATTTTCGTACGATTTTATGAAAGTTGATGTAACAGATTTATCCTGGTAAAATGTGAATTCAGAGAATACAGGATATAACAGAACCATCAGAAACAGGCATCTATTCACGACGCGCATTTTTATGATATTGTATAAATTTTATCTTTTCATTCACTTATAAATGACTTTCAAAATCCAATTCAGGAAATTGCTCTAGCAAAAAAGAATATGAAGGAAGCAAGGGTTTGTTTAAATTTACTTTGAAATCTAATACATTACTGTATCAAATGGTATTACATAATTTTATGGAATCATTTCAAAGTAAAAATATTAATATGTAAGCCTTAACTAACATGAATGTCGATAGAATAGATTACGTAACATCAAAACCAACTATTATAGAAGAATGACTCTAAATATCAATTTAATTCTTATTTGACTTCAGTCTGAGAGATTCCAATTCAAAATTCAAGAAGACAAAAATTAATCTTTCGTAACATTTAAGGAAAGAAATCTTGCAAACAGTACTTTGCAATGTAAATGAAATGCATGACAAGCGTAACTTCAACTCGTAATTGCATGCTATATGCTATTAGACGAGGAAAAGGTACTGAAGTTCATATTGATGCTGATCTTTCACCTTGATACTCATCAGTGTTTATGGAGGGTTTGATTTCCTATGATGATTGTTTGTCTTCATTGAAATTTATTCTTAGCCCACTGTGACCTTCACCTTTGACCTATATATTGAAAACCGGTCCGAGTCAACGTCTTTCCACGGGGAACATTTGTTGGAGGCTTGATCTTGTTTGTATTCTTTGCTATTCACACAGTTCCAGATACGCAAACACACGACAGCGATACCATAACCCTTGTTCTACATTTTACGGTTTTGGAATGTATTTATTTTGCTTCGTGTTTGGATGAGTATTAACCGTGTATTATTAGCATACCTAACCTAGAAAAAAAATTTGACTGCTTTTTTTCACTCACAAAGATCGATTTAAAACGTTTTCATGGGTTTTTTTTTTTACAAAAAAGCTGTATGCAAAATAAAAAGGATACTTTTCCAAAACAGTTACCTTTGATTAATCCTGAAACTGCACGTTGAACGTACGCTTGCACGGACGGAGGGAGGGACATATACATCACTTTATACCCCAGCCATTTATTGACGGGAGTATACATGTAATGTAAACGTCTTCATATTGAATAGCATCATTTAAGAATAGATAAATTGGAAACATGGACCAGACATGCACGTTTCGGGTACTTAACCCTCGTCAGTGATCCTCAAATCTAAACAATGTAATATGCCAAAAAAGTATGAAAGTTACTATGTCGAAAAAGCGTACCTAAAGACGTAGAAGAATGGGTGGGATATGATGGTATAGGACCCACGTTGTAGAAATTACAAGAAATTTTGATAACAGAAATTTTAGAATGCGTTGAAGACACGATCAACCGAAATTGATCGAACTTAGCTACATGTGCCCTCGGGGACTCCTGGTCCACCAGCAGTGACACTCACCAAGTGGTATAAATGTAAACGTATTCATATTGAATCATTCTTCAACTTCACAAACTTTCGTTTCCTGAGTAGTAATACTTTGGCGTGTTCTTATCTCAAGTAATACGCTATGACAGAGGAAGTGCCAAATATACAGATTTTGTTCTGAGAGCTTAGCATCTTTCAGATAAGTTTCTCATTCAGGGATACGTTTGTAACCGACTAACATTGTCACTGAGGATGTTCTACGGTCGATACGGGCAACTCGTCATATTCTATGATGTCCCATTGTCCAGAATGGTGGGCGATATTCTGTCGTAGACTATTTGAACCATCCAACAACTGAATGGACTTTTATCTTCCGAAATGGAAGTAACCGGATGTGACAATTCTACCGAATTGAAGCGACGGGTGTTGCATACAAGCAGGAGATGCTTACTCTTCCTGGGCACCTGGTCTCACTCCCATATTGGGAGTTCGCTTCTTTTCATGTGGTAGAGGTTTTTGTTTGTTTTCTTTGGTTCATGTTTTATCCTGATTTTATATGCCTTCAGTTTAAGATTTTCTGAATTACACAAATGTATCGATTTTTATCTCTATATTGGGATATGGTCATTGTCCATATTTGTCTATTGGAACAGTTGCAAACAGTGGAATATACAATATTTCGAAGTAAGACCAGGTACCATTGTACATTGTGAGTACGTTGATTTATGCCTCTTGAATTAACTTTTTGTATCCAGATTATTTGGAAGGTTTGTTTGCACTTACATGTAATCCTGATTTTGGCACTTCCTGCTATGAAACAAAGGGGATATCCAACAACACCAGGTTGCAACACCCACAGTAAAACCCCAAAACACTCAATGCAAAAACACAAAGCAGACAAGCACAGAAAGAGACGCATAAGGGACAAGGAACGTCAACGCACAACACAGAAACATTAAACACAAAGGACTACACATAAACCAACGAGACCAATGGGCAACCGGTGCCGACTTAGGATGGCCATCTGCTACGGAAATAGCAGAAGGTGTGGTTATCCTGGATTACGTGCGCACAACCCTCCCACTTTTCCAATTGATTATAACGTATACCCTTCCAAAATCCGTCCAATACATTCATTAAAATCATTCCTTTAATGTTTTGTCTTTTTGCTATTTAATGAGGTCTTTCTTTTGTTCATTATGTTTTTGTTAAACACAACATAAATGTAAACAATATACAAATAAGTACTATTTTGTATAGAACACATAACATGTAAATGTATATATGTCGGTCTACCGACGGTTATAGCAGTGCTCGAACCGGTAACCTTAGGATCACGGACCCGATGCGTTAACCACTAGGGCACGGTGCTAACATTTATTGTTTCTTAGGCTGGTTTTGTCGCTGTTAAAATTTACGATAGAAGCAAGAAATATTGAAACAGTAAATAAAAGTCAAAAACATATCCCAAAACTACAATCGAAAGGCTTACGAAGTTTGGAACAAATACAAAACAGAACTTGTCCTTTGCCGTGTAAAGCTCTTAAAAAAGTTCCCCGCGAGGGGTTTGGCAGTAAGTGTTTTAAATATTTTCCCTGACGTGATCACCATAGCACTTTCTATATAGACATTACCTCAGACAGTGCATGTTTTAGATATTGTTCTCATTTTCGTGTATGAACATCGATGTTAACAGCAAATTGTCGAAATTCCAGTGGGGACCAATTGTGCCTTGCCGACATTTTCCTTTTCGTACGAAGCTGAATTCATTCAATCTCTGGTCTCTGAAGGGAAAATATACTAAGCTTCTTACTTCAACTTCACTTACAGATACATAGACGATGTGTTGTCCATCAATAATCCAAAATTCGCGGATTACCTGAGCAGTATCTATCCTTTGGAGCTTGAAGTCAAAGAAACTACAGAGACAAATAATTCAGCATCCTATTTGGACATAATGTTGTCCTACGACATTGATGGTCACTTGAACACCTCACTCTATGACAAAGGTGACGACTTCAATTTCAGCATTACAAACTTTCCTTTTCTGAGTAGCAACATCCCTTCATCACCTGCTTATGGCGTGTTCATATCTCAGTTGATACATTTGTACGCTATGCCAGAGCAAGTACCAAATATACGGATTTTGTTCTGAGAGCTAGGCGTCTTTCAGATAAGCTTCTCAGTCAGGGATATGTTTGTGACCGACTAACATCGTCACTGAGGAAGTTCTACGGTTGATATGAGGAACTCGTCATACTCTATGATTTCCCACTCTCCAGAATGGTGGATGGTATTCGTAATAGTTCTACCGAATAGAAGCGGCGGGTGTTGCATGCAAGCAGAAGATGCTTACTCTTCCTGGGCACCTGGTCTCACTCTCATATCGGGGGTTGGCTTCTTTTCATGTGGTGGAGGTTTGTGTTTGTTTGCTTTGGTTCCTGTTTTATCCTGATTTTGTATGCCTTCGGTTTCTGATTTTCTGAATTATCGATTTTGTGCTGTATACGGGATATTGTCATTATCCATATTTGTCATCAAATGATCCAGCGTACCATTGAAGAGATTTAGCCTGGACAGGATAGCTTGTAAAATTTGATTAAAAATGTACAAAGTGACATTAACCTTGGATCAAGGTGTATGAAACCAGTGCGTCATAAGCAGCAACATACTAAAATATGAAAGCGATCCGGTAAACCGTTCAAGAAATATAGCTAGGGTATGAATGTACAGTGATGATTCGTTAGTCCGGACGAATTGGTTCCCGAGGAATTCGTTCGGATAAATGAATTTTCCGGATAACTGAATGATGTTAAAAATTTCAAAACTTAGGCACGAAATTCCGAAGGGAGCGGGGGGGGGGGATCGGCCGTATTTTGTGCTAGTGTATCTTCGGTTAAATTGTCTTGTAAACGAATTATTATTCATTATAAATAATTTGATTAAATGTTCATTTCTTTCAGGATCTTCTTTAACTCATTTGAGAATAATGGATTACTTTATCTATAGATGTGTTTAAAACATGAGCGCTAAATAGCAGACAGGGTGGGGGGATGTCGGACGGAATATGTCTTTAAGTTCGTTTTTATGTATTTGCAAGATCGTCTAGAGACCAATACTTTTATCATCAAAGAAAATAAAGGTACATTTAGTTTTATTTCTTTACAATTCTAATTGAATTAATAGAAATGAACAGAAAAACATGCATAAGAATAAAGATCAAACGAAAGTGGAGGAAGGCCTCCATTTTATTACGCTCAATTAGGGTTTTTTTTTGGGGGGGGGGTTAAAGCGTTAATTTAAAATTTGAAGTAAGAATAACATTCTATCTAAAGATCGAGGTTCTGCGGGCGCCGATACTAACCAGTACCTGCTGAAACTAACCTTTTTTCTTCCTGAAAAATACGGAAATCGTCGGTTGACGGCCGTTTTCGATTTTATTTTAAATAAAAAGACCCCTAAATATCCGACCTAACTCTAACATTCAGTTCACTTTCATCTTCATCGTAATACAAACATCAAAATTAAAAAAAAAATACCAAGTCTAATTTGACATCTGATTTGAGGACGTGCATCTGATCAAAATAACGATTGAACACTACAAGCTGAAAAATGTCACGATAAGAATTAAGAAAGTGACCCAAAAGCGAACAATTAAGTATTTTAATAGATTAATACCCACGTAAGTACAGTACGCAAAGCTGTGACCAGTGCTACTTATCTGATCAAATAATCAACCTGCCGATTTACAGGTAAATTTCTCCAGGTGATATTAATCACAATGTTATGAATTCATGTCTGGTAGATTTCTCCACGTGAAAATAAATTTGAAGACGTTAAACATTTGTACCACTTGGTGAGTGTCACTGCTGCTGGACCAAGAGTCCCCGAGGGCACATGTAGCCAAGTTCGATCAATTTCGGTTGGTCGTTTCTTCAAACGCATTTGAGAATTTCTGTTTACAAAATTTTCTCAAATTTCTAAAACCTGGGTCCTGTAGCATCATATCCCAGCCATTTTGCTACGTCTTTCGGCATGTTTAGGACAAAATTTTCACAGATTTGGGTCATAGACATTGTTTAGATTGAGGGTCACTGACGAGGGTTTATTACCCGAAACGTGCATGTCTGGTCCATGTTGTAAACTTATCTGCTCTAAAATGATGCTAATGTATTTAAAGACGTTAAACATTTGTTATGAAAACACGCCCGTATGTCGTTTATATCGTCCGGACTAACGGGACAAATAGCATATGATCCGCACATCCGTTCCCGAAAACTACCGTCCGGATCCGGAATGCGGATTATCGGATCATCTTTGCACTATGAACGTTTGCTCCCTGAGGAATTGTCTTGAGTAACGAATTTTCTGGAGTAACGAATTCCGGACTAACGAATCATCACTGTATTTACATTTTCATTAAAAATGTAATAAGTGACATTGACCTTGGTCATGTGACCTTGAGTCAAGATGATGTGAAACCTTTGGGTCATAAGGAATAAAACACCGCTAAAGACGGTATGGCCAAGTTACAAAGTAAGTTTTTGTAACCAACTGGGTCAAGATCACTAGGTCAAATATTACAGCATACATTAAGAGGTCTTGTCAGAGGCAACCTACATGTATAATATATAGTTTCTTCTGCATACAGTTCCTTATATTTAGCTTAAACCAGAAACTTTAACCAAAATCTTTAACTAGGTCAAAGTCCAAGGTCAAGGCCACAATGTCAAATGTTACGGCATAATTTAGGTCTCGTCATGGACAACCTACATGTATAATATAAAGTTTCTACTGCGTATAGTTCCTTAGATTCTGCTTAAACCAGAAACTTCAACCAAAATCTTTAACTAGGTCAAAGGCCAAGGTCACTAGGTCAAAATTGTACTAAGTGACCTTGGTCACATGACCTTGGGTCAAAGTGATAAGAAACCTTTTTACCATGAACGACAACATACTTAATATCAATTCTTTGTAAGGACCAAAATATTTGGGAAACAGCATGTCATGGATTGTCATGATTTTCTCTATAAATGGTATGTATAATGCCCTGCATACAAAAATAACAATTTTTTGAAAAAAAATATTCCGGTTGCCATGGGAACGAGGTCTGTCTATTTATAGCACTAAAAAAATGGCCAAATAAGTCATCTTTGGTTATTATGTTGCCATGGAAACCATTGTCAGAGTTAATTGGTATTAACAACTTATAATCTTTAAAACCTCTATTTTTAGAAGAAATAACAAATTTTTGACATTTCTTTCAATTAGCCAGATCCTCTCAAATCAAAATCAGTCAAAAATTGCCGTAAAATAAGGTCAAAATCAAGGCCTATTTTTGTCCAATTTTTACCATTTTTAAGCAAAAATAACACAAAATGTCAGGCTGATAACACCATCACTGTTGTCAGAATAAAATAGATTTCATGTGACAAATATAATGACTGAAAAAAATTGGTGGGACCTTGTTTTGTTTTCCTACATTTTGAGGTCAAAAATGGTTGCCATGGCAACTTTTCATTTGACACATGATGACTATATCTTTTCAAATTGATTTTTAGCATAGTTTGAATAACTTATATTGCTTAAGCTTTATGTAGGGAGATAAGAAGAAATTATTCTTTATTTGAGCACTTCCAAAATTTGTCAAGGTCATTGACTCTAAGTTCAAGGTCAATTCAAAATACAGGTTCCAATTTCAATAAAATTTGCATTTTTGTTGTTATTTGTTGTTACTTAATTTAGGCTTGACTGTCATATATTTGTATCAAAAATACTTCTTTCTAAAATTAGGACCGATAGATGGAAAAACATTACAATTTTTTGTTCAGAACATTTCTCCTAAAAAAATACGCCCCAGACAAAAATCATGATAATCTCACATTTATTTATATGTATGTATGAAATACTAGCTAAAATTCAAGGATGTCATTGATTTTGAGATTTTTGCAACTTTTGTCAATAAATATGGGATATATCCAAAATCACTATGTATGTGTTTGTTTTACTCAATACCACATGATTTTTGAGTAACTGCCTCTCATATTTTTGAAAAAATCACGGAATTTTGCCAAATTTTGTGATTTACATTTAAGATGACCTTGACATTGGGTCCTGTGACCTTGAAAAAATTTCAGGTGATTTTTTTAATCAATAATGCTCTTTTATATTCACTGATGAAAAAATGCTTAAAAATATATAACGGACAGTGAAAATTTACCAGTAAATTACTCTATGTGTAATAGCACTGAACAGAATGTCACCATGGTAACCATTTTTTATACCCTTTTGAATAAAATTGTGAGGAGGTCCCACTCAAATTTTAACATTTTCTTTAAGATCGAGGATTAAACTTTAAAGATAATTGGCAGTAGAAATCAAGTTAGCCTGACATTTCAAATTATTTGCCCTTAAATTTGAGCAAAATCATGTGAAATTAGGAGCTTTTTCGGTCTTAAAAAGGGCCTCTTCAAAACAGGTTTTTGCCTACATTTTTAGCATATTGACAAAGAGAATAGCGGGCAGAAACATACTTCTTATGTAATATTTATACTATTAAAGATATAAAGAGAAACATTAAGGAAATTTCAGTTGACTACCATAGCTGTTACCATGGAAACGAGCCTTGTGAAAATGCCATGTTACAAGTATTCTACTGATGCGTAAAATTTCAAACATGGTTTCCATGGCAACGAAAACTAAATTTGTAAAAAGAAAGTTAATTTTTGTCTCAGTACATCATATACACCTTCCACACAAAAAATCTTCAAAATTGGAGACATGCTGTTTCCACGTGCTATTGAAAATATTTTGGTCCTTACAGAGAACTGCTATTAAGTATCAGAATTATCGGGTAAACGGTTCAAGAGATATAGCCCGGACAATATTGTTTGTACATTTTCATTTAAAATGTACTAATTGACCTTGGTCATATGACCGTGGGTCTAGATGTTGTGAAATAAGCAACAACATTCTAAAAGTGAAAGTGATCAGGCAAACGGTTCAGGAGATATACCCCGGACACGATGAGTGACAGACAGACGGACGCGTAGGCAAAATAATATGTCTCCTCCCCGTTGGGATGAGACGTGAGACGTGATTGATTGTAAGTAGCATTACCCTGAACAAACTCGATTAAGAAACAGATACACACAACTCCCAAGACAAGATCCCTATGCCCGTCAAACATGACAATTCGTTATGGAATCCGCCACAATAGAACCGAAACACAGCGAACACCAAACCAACACAGTAATCACCATTAACATCCATAATGTATCTTTCAAGGAAATCTGTAGATCTTAAAATGTGTGCGGTGCCACACAAATTGATTCTTAATGCGTCACCTACAACAAAAGGAAAACACTGAATCCTTGTAGCTATCAACACATGACCATTTAAAAATCAGAAAATATACTTATTATTAGATTTGACTTGTAAGAAGATAAAGGCAATAAAACAGAAATTATTAAATAACTTAAACATGATACATGAAAAAAACCTATAACAACGCTTGTCACGGTGTTGACAGACGCCTTATCTACAGAATAATGCACAAGAACTTTGGTTTCGTCATTGCATTATATATAATTTGTAAAGTGATATTTTAATGCACTGCAACAAAATAAACACGATTAAAAACGATCGAACTATTTGAAAAGACGATACGTGTATGGGTAATCAAATATTTACGTATTAGTTCGATTGCGGCTCTTCTTGCAGGTAAACAACTCATGACTAACGAGAAAACAATACAAAGTAAACACGAAAGTTCCTTATTTAAAACATCACAGTTTAATGAAAGTAAAGTGAAGAGTTTTGATAGTCATCGAAAATGTTTTATTTTCATGATACATCCGATTAAAATTTTAGTCTGTGTCGCAGGAGATATTTCTTTATAGGATATTCCTGCATGTATCCTTATATTTCTAAAAAAGTAAACTTCCAAACATCCCACTTGTATAATAAGACCTCTGTAATTTCCTTCCCGAGATGTAAGGCAATTGTGGTCTCAAACTTGATGGTAAATATTAATATGGTCTGATATTTATTTTCAGTAAACACATTTAATGAGAAGAACTCTTTTGACCTTAAGTTGGAATTTGAATATTGTGTGAATAATACACAGACTCCTCGATTATTGAGTACATGAAACGCTGTCAATCGTATCAATATCAATTCTCAGACATTGCGTATTATACAATGCGAATCATGCATCAATCTTCATATTGAATCGTATTTTACGCCCTAAAAGACAACGCATCGAACACTTTCTCATGAGAAATCCTTTTGTATTCTACCACAGACATCCTATTATGCACTTTGCGTTGAACTTCTCGTGATCAACCTTTATTTTTCATGCCATTTATGATATAACTTCGCCAATGATAGTAACTAGAAACTAAATAAAGGATGAGATCTCGATAAGATTCGGTTGCAGCACCAACAACAAAAATCCGAATCACCTAAATTCAAAAATACTAAAGACACAAACACAACAAAAATAGCAATCCAAGGAATGCTTGTGTCGCCTGCGAAGCGGAATTTTTTAATTGAAAATAGGTCAAATATCAAGGGCAAGGTCACTAGGTCAAAAATTATGGAATGTTTCATAAGGAATACAAATGTGAAATATCAAAGCCCTATCACTTACCACTCAAAAGATATAGCCAATCGTAGATTTGTTGAAAAGTAGGTCAAATATATAGGGCAAATGCACGAGGTAAAAAATGATGATATGTGAAGAAAGGCCTTGTCACTTGGAATGCTCATGTGAAATATCAAAGCCTATCACTCAGCAATCAAAAGAAATAGCCAATCTAAGATTTTTTGAAAAGTAGGTCAAATATCTAGGTCAAGGTCATGAGGTCAAAAGTTATGATATGTGTAGAAAGGCCTTGTCACAAGAAGGAATACACATATGAAATATCAAAGCCCTATCACTTACCAATCTTAATTTTTTTGAAAAGTAGGTCAAATATCTATGTCAAGGTCACGAGGTCAAAATTATGGTATGTGAAGAAAGGGCTTGTCACAAGAAGTAAACATGTGAAATATCAAAGCCCTATCACTTACCAATCAAAAGATATAGCCAATCTTAGATTTTTTGAAAAGTAGGTCAAATATCTAGGTCAAGGTCATGAGGTCAAAAATTATGGTTTGCGTAGAAAGGTCTTGTCACAAAAATTACACATGTGAAATATCAAAGCCCTATCACTTGCCAATCAAGAGATATAGCCAATATTAGATTTTTAGAAAAGTAGGTCAAATATCTAGGTTAAGGTCACAAGGTCAAAAATTATGATATGTGTAGAAAGGTCTTGTCACAAGGAATACACATGTGAAATATCAAAGCCCTATCACTAACCAATCAAGAGAAATAGCCAATATTAGATTTTTAGAAAAGTAGGTCAAATATCTAGGTTAAGGTCACAAGGTCAAATATTATGATATGTGTAGAAAGGTCTTGTCACAAGGAATACACATGTGAAATATCAAAGCCCTATCACTCACCAATCAAAAGTTATGGGGTGTGACACCCAAGTGTGACAGACAGACGGACAACGGACAAAGTGATCCCTAAGTGTCGCTGTGCTTCGCAGGCGACACAAAAAGGACAAAGAAGACAAAACACATGAGAAATCACAACAGTAAAATAAACATCAAATAAGTACCACACCGTTATTAAGTCTCAATAACGAAAAGGCAAGGCAAAATCATGAGAATTCCTATCGAAACGGTTGCGAACCCCGGAATGAACAACATTCCGAATGTTAAACGTCTTCAAATTCGATAGCAGTGAGACAAGGTGCCCGGGGAGAGTCAGCATCTCCTGATTACATGCAACACCCGTCGCAATAGCTCCATGGAGACCTGTCAAATTCGGTGATTGTCTCGATGTACATTTTGATGTACAGATAAGGTAAGTATGTCTCGTTTGGTGATGAATAAAATGAGCAAGCACAAATTAACGAATGAAATCAATGGGAAACTGTTGCATTTGTTACGTTTCTTGTAATATTATTATAAACACTTATTTCATGTTGCAGTGTGTGGAGCAGTTAAAATCGTACCTCGTGACCTGATGTTTAGAAGTGTAGTAATGACTCTTTTCGAACTCTGTCGCCTGAAAGAAGCTTTTGTTTTGGCCCTTTCTCGATTTGGCATCAGAAATGTTATTTTGCTATTTCGAAAACTTGTCATTCCATTCAAAACTATCACCGAATTAAAGGAGATTAACATCTAAGCACCATCCCTCCTTTGCTTTGTTGAACATATATTTTATTTGGATATGCTACTGAATGGACCCTACAGGAAATTTGGAGCCATGTACTCTATGTAAAGTAAATGTACAAATCCAAATTCAAAACATTAAAGATGCCGCTGCTGAAATGAATTTTGCTGACTCTGCAGGAAGCATCACTGATGAGAATGACAAATATGGATAATGACCATATCCCTGTCTACAGTACAAAATCGATAATTCAGAAAATCAGAAACCGAAGGCAAACAAAATCAGGATAAAACAGGAACCAAAGCAACCAAAAAAAAAACCTCCACAGTATGAAAAGAATGGAACTCCCGATATGAAAGTGAGACCAGGTGCCCAGGAAGAGTAAGCATCTCCTGCTTGCACGCTTCAATTCGGTAGAACTGTCACATCCAGTTACTTCCACTTTGGAAGATATAGAGTACAATCTTTGGTTGGATGGTTCAAATGGTCTATGACAGATTATCATCCACCATTCTGGATAGTGGGACATCATAGTGTATGACGAGTTCCCCATATCGACCGTAGAACTTCCTCAGTGACGATGTTAGTCGGTCACAAACATATCCCTGACTGAGAAGCTTATCTGAAAGACGCCTAGCTCTCAGAACAAAATCCGTATATTTGGCACTTGCTCTGGCATAGCGTATCAACTGAGATATGAACACGCCATAAGCAGGCGATGAAGGGATGTTGCTACTCAGAAAAGGAAAGTTCGTAATGCTGAAATTGAAGTCGTCACGTTTGTCATAGAGTGAGGTGTTCATGTGACCATCAGTGTCGTAGGACAACATCATGTCCAAATAGGATGCTGAATTATTTGTCTCTGAAGTTTCTTTGACTTCAAGCTCCGAAGGATAGATACTGCTCAGGTTTAATATAATATTTTAAAATTCGGAACACTTCTCTGGTGCAGAAAAATTGGTTTGGAATTTTCTTCATGAAGGTAAAGAGTTAGAACACTTCCATATTATTGTAAAAGAAGGGAGGAGATCTCCAACAAGACCTCGTTGCAGCATCAACAGCAGAACACCAAAACACCCGATGCAAAAACAAAAAAGACGAGTACAGCAGGAGACGGAAAAGAGACACACGACATGTAAACAATAAACACAAAAGACTACACATAAACCGACGAGACCAATGGGCCACCGGTGCCGACTTTGGACGGCCATTTGTCACGCAAGTAGCAAATGGTGTGGTTATCCTGGATTACGTGCGCACAACCCTCTCACATCTCCAATTACCCAGAGGTCTCGAAGAACGTACAATTGTGGTGTAAAACAACCTCCTCACTGTAAGATGATATAACACGAAAAAGACCGCGAAACGTAGAGGCTCCAGAAACACAGATGAATATGTAAATGGATATAAAAAGAGGACATGCGTATTACAGTCCGTGCTCTGCCGGCTGTAGCGAGCTCATGTATGTAATCACCCGTGGAGTAAGAAGAAAATTGATAGATTATCGGGACAACGTGCACGCACCTCCACTTTTCCAGCTACCAAGCAAATTTAGAAAAAGTGAACACTTAGTTAACAGCAGCATAATTTGCTTTCTCTTTTCCCAGAAAATAGTACTATCTCAACTACCTTGAAACATTTGATACACTGATTAGTTTATATAATGGACTTCACTGATGAAATTTGAAAAAAAAATACAAGTCATTTGAAGTGACAATGGCCCTTTTCAACTTTAAGATGCCCCTTTTGACTGACTATGACGACGGGATTCCATGATGTGCCGTGTCCAAACGTCTTGAGAGGAGACAGGGCTCTGATAACCTGTCCTTTCTGACTGTTGGTTGAACTTCTCGGGTGATAACATGAACTGTGCAAGTGCATGACTGGTCCATGCTACAAATTTATCTGTTCTAAAATGATGCTATTAAATATCAAGACGTGTAACATTGAGCTCGCTACAGCCGGCAGAGCATGGACTATATTTTGTTCGCCCTTTGTATATGTTATATCCATTTACATATTTATCTGTATTGCTTGGGTCCCTGGGTTTACTGTCTTGTTTGTGTGGTCATCATACAGCGAGGAGGTTATTTCACACTAATTATGCGTTCATCGAGACTTCGATGCTTAATTTTTTGCTCTGTTGCGAGTGCTGCTGAAATTGTCGTCAGGATCGTCTTTATCTCATTTTTGTCACACTTATGTCCTTCACAATGTGGAGCTCGTAAAAAGTTCCCCGCGAGGGGTTCGGTTGTCTTTCCGGTACATTGTCGCCATGCACTTTATATATAGACAGAGCTCAGCAAGTGCATGTTTTGTTGATTTTTTTTTAGTTTCGTGTATAAACGTCGGCGGCGGGTGCGGCAACCAAACAGGGGATTATTGCTCCTCTCGGGCACCTTGTCCCACCTCTAGCTTGCTAGGGTCCGTCGATGCTCAAGTTTTTGCTCTATTGTGAGCGCGAAGCGAATTACATTTTGTGTGTGTATCAATTTTTGTCTATACGTCGATAGACAGAAAAAGTATTGCAGTCATTTCTTATAATTTTAATTAACAAGACTCAGTTTGCAATCTATGTCATTTAAGCATTATTGATTTTCAAGTTCAAAGCTGGCGACGTAATGTTTGAACTTACCTAACATAAAGGCGCCCGACGTTAGTGACGTCATAATAGATGACATTGTCTATACAGCTATAGATAAAATTTCGCTCCTTGCGATTGTATTGGCGTTATACAGACAATACGGAAATAATTAAATTATGTAGACATAACCTCAGTCAGTGCATGTTCTGTAGATACTGTTTTCAGTTTTGTGCATGAACATCGACGGCGGGTGCGGGTAGCCAAACAGGGGATGCTTTCTCCTCCCGGACACCTGGTCCCACCACTACCTTGCTAGGGGTACGTCGACGCTTAATTTTTTGCTCTTTTGTGAGTGATGTGGAGACTGTCGTCAGGATCTTCTTTATCTCATTTTAGGTACCCGGAAAAGTTGGAGGAATGCGCGCACGTGATCAGGATGACTTCACCCTTTTCTACTGGCGTGGCAAATGTCCGTACTGAGTCAGCATCGATTGCCTAATGGTCCCGTTTGTTTGCGTGTGTTCTTTTGTCTTTTAGTTTTCTTTTTTACGTCTTGGGGTGCTGCAACCGAGTCTTGATTGGAGAGACTACTGTCCAGATCTTTTCAAGAGAGACTTAGCCCTTATCGGCTGTCACATCAAGAAGATTTATTATGACCATACATCGTCTTTCACATATACGAGGGCTGTTCGATAAATTCGTAGACAAGTTAAATCAAACTTATGTCGTTATCGTCAAACATCATATCCCACCCATCCTGCTACGTCTTTCGCTACCCTTTTTCGACATAGTAACTTTCATACTTTTGGCATATTACATTGTTTAGATTTAGGATTAAGGATCACTGATGAGGGTTAAGTACCCGAAACGTGCATGTCTGGTCCACGTTGCCAATTTATCTGTTCTTAAATGATGCTATTCAATTTGAAGACGTTTACATTTTGCTCATATACTTATCTATTCCTTAAGAATTGATATTGTTATTGTGCAAATTTTAAAGCAATCGATCAATTATGAAAGAAATGCGGTATGTTTCTTAAGGAGTGACTTCGGAAGGCGGCGCAGTAAATGTCGTCCAAAGCAACGTCACGCAAATTACGGAGTACTTATTATTTTTTACCTTTTGTTCTGTCTCTAAATTTGAAATCATATTGGATCATAAGTCATTTATTGTATGTCAATCGGCTCAAAAAATTATAATACAGAATAAACTGGGCAATCTGCGCTCAAATTATTCCCTGGTCCTATTCTATCGGTTCACAGAAGACGCATTAAGAATTTCATTTGAAAACGTATGGATCATTCGGTTTTGCTTTCTCATGTAGTCCAAACCATCCTCTTTGAATGATTTTTATCAAATTACATGTATCATCTTCTGTGCAAATTGAAGGCATATTGACGTGCGCTCGAAACATTTTCTTGCATTCCATAGCCATTTTTCTCATATAAATTGTCTTTTGTGGAGGTTGTATCAGCTTGAATAACAGATCAATGATTTCACGTTCTTAAAAAATGCAGGAAAACGTCATTATTTCAACGTACACGTGTTGATGGTGCTTCTTGTAACAGTGATATCTAAATATCAATGCATCGTAAAAAGTTCAAATTTCAGTATGATAACTTTCAATTATTGTCGAATGATAAGTATGTACATAGACTTTCTCGGCGTCCGCATTTATAATTAATAAAGGAATTATGCGCGTGTACACAATTTTCTACTTCCCAGTTTTCGTATTGCGCCGCTAAACGTCACAACACATAATTTAAAATAATTCTTTAAATGACATATTTTTTCAGCAACCTTGATATTTTATGAATTTCTTATAATAAACCTCATGAATGTATTGTGAGAAAATTGTACAGTTACTGTCACGCATTTCTTAATTATTGCGATGGTCTACGAACTTTTCGAACATCCCTCGTACATTTAGAAATTGAAGGAAGGGCCATATCAAATTATTTTTCAACTTTAAAATGCCTTTTGTATCGTTGATATTATCTAAACGAACACTCTGGATGGTACTTGATCTATCCCCGGCCTTGTAATAGTGCATCCTTACGTCTTGAACTCCAACCATCTTTTACGACGACATTCCATGGCGGGAGCTGCTCAAACCACCTGTCCTCTCTGAATTTCGGTCGGACTCCTCGGAAGGTATCATATATGAGCTTGATACAACCGGCAAAGTAGACTGTTTTTCCAACAGCCCATTTTTGCATGTCTATGTACATGTACATATTCATCTGTGTGTTGCTCGAGCCTCTGTGTTTTGTTGTCTTGTTTGTATGGTTATCTAACAGTGAGGGGTAATTTTGCTATTTGCGTTGCAGTTGGCCTGCCATACGTAGGTTGGTCTCTTTAGCTTATATGTAGTCTTTAGTGTTTTATAAAGTCGGCACCGTTTACCCATTGGTCTCGTTGGTTTATGTGTAGTCATTTGTTTTTTATGTTTTTCTGTGATTTGTCGTTCCTTGTACTACTGCGTCTCTTTCTGCGCGTGTCATTTTTGTGTTTTACAATGGGTGTTTTGGGAGGTTGCTGTTGTTGCTGCAACTAGGTGTTGTTGGAGATCCCCTCCTTTCTTTTATGTTTCTATGTTGTATGTCTCTTTTACGTCTCCTGCTCGTCTTGCATCACGACGTCATATTTTCACACTGTCCTCAATATGACCTTGCCCGAAGAGGTATTTTTGAGATCACTACGGTAAATTCGGAGAGTATCTGAATGTTGACGTTAATTATAACTACGCCGCTGCTATGTAAACAAATATGGCATTCTGTTTTATTGTCTTTATGTGACCTTGCCCGAAGAGGAGATTTTTTGGATTTCACAAACTTTTTTCTCCCTCTCGAGATACTAATTAATGTTGACGTTAATTATCCCTACGCCGCTGCTTTCGGTTGCTATGTACCGGAGGCATTGACCCGAAAAAGAAAAGAGTACCAGATTCTGACTGAAATTTTGACGACAAGAATCCTTGACTTTACGATCTCTGAGTAGGTATTATTCCATTTGAGAAGTACAAATAAAAGAAATGATGACAACTGCCTACAAGACATAAGCACCGTTGTACACGAATCGTGAAAAACATGACACCCCCATTTCCCCAAGGCTACATTGTAATGAAGCGCATAACGGATTGAGATGCGCTTTGGAGACAACAATGATCTCCTGCTGTGCTTTTCTACTCTCTGTTTTCGCATCAGGTGTTTTGTGCCATGTTGTTGGAACTGCAACAGGGTCTGGTTGTAGATCCCCTCTCTTTGAATCATACTGACTCAAAACACATTGAATATGTTGATGAGTATTCCTTCGCTAGCGCATACATATCTTATCCAGCTTATTTTTATTTGTTTCGGACTTCCATGATAAAAATAAACAAATTTCGAAGAATCTTGTAAGTCAAGATATCACAAACTTGTTTAATCTTTTTGGAAATTTAACAATAACTATTCTGAACTCCTTTCAACATTTGGGACAACTCCAGCATCAGAGTGTGTATCATTGGGAATTTCATTGCCTTCGTTTTACGGTGACTTAATAAACAAAATCAGAATGATCAAAGGCAAATCAAACTTCAACCAAAAATTTAAGAAAACAATTGGTCTGCTGAACAGAGTATATGATCCTAAGGTCATCAAAAGAACACTGGGCATGGTACTGGACCAATCTACAGTTTTGTACCAGTGTCTTTTCCAACATTGCACACTGGCCAACCGTGACGACCGGACTCCATAGCGGGCCTTCTTTAAATCTCATCAGAGAAGGCTGGGTCCTGATTCTCTGTCCTATCTAAAAGTTGGTCAGACTTCTCGGATGATTGAACTTGAGTTCGCTTCAGCTAGCAGAGCACAACCTGTTAAACGCATGCCAGTTTTAGACACTTTTACATAGTTTAACTTTCTCGTTTGTGATGTCACCTTACAGTGAGAAGTTTAATGTTTTTACAACAATTGTACGTCGATGGAGACATCTGTGTATCCGGATAAGTAGGAGGGTTGTGCGCACGTAATCTGGATAACTACATCATCTGCTAATAGCAGATGGCCGTCCAAAGTCGGCGCCGGGTGCACATTGGTCTCCTTCCTTTTATGTGTTGTCTTCGATATTTCTATGCGTCTGTTTCGATTATTTTGTATCATGTTCTAGCGTCCTTGTGCGGTTTGTAGTTTTGTCTGATGTCAATCTGTATCAGTTTCTCGTGGGTTTGTTTCGCTGGGTGTCTGCAGGGTTGTCATGCTTGAGATCCTTCCCTTTTCTTATCTAAGGGGCCATATAATGAAAAAAGAAAGTTTGACACTTTGTTTGAGAGAACCTTCATAGTAAAAGAAAAGTCCGATTCTAAAAATAAGTACACTGAAACATATTTAATTTAGATGTTTAACTTCCTGATTGACAACGTTTATTGTGGCGTTTGAGGACAGATCTTACAAAAAAATTGTCCGATTGCCACCTTCTGACTTTACCTAGGAGAAACTGACTCTTCCTGGACACATGATCTCCCTCCCATATCCATATTGGGAGTTCACTTCTGTTCATGTGGAGGTTTATGTTTGTTGACATAGAATCTCGTTTATCCTGATTTTATATCATGCCTTCGGTTTATGATTTTCTGAATTGTCGAATGTACTGTGTATTTAGATGTGTTCATTATCCATTTTTGTCATTTAAAAGTATCCATCACGAAGAAAGGGATTGCTTATACAAAGGTCAATTCGTAGACGTTTGAATATTTACTATCAAATACAATTATCGGTGTATTATAAAAGTGTATACATTGATAGGAGAATGTCATTTGATATAAGGGGAGCATTTAGTTTCAATGACATAATATTTATATATTGCTCGAAAAGGCTTGATTTCTGGAAAGCTTCAAAATATTCTCCTTTTCTAAAGGTTGTTTCTACATAGAAACTTTCTTTAATTCTGTAATTTGGTTTACAATACTTCGAGCATATAATCACGTTCTTAACAAGTTCGTTCAATATAGACAGAATTAAGTTTAGTTGTGTGTCAGAAAAGAGACCTCTCCGTTCATTTCCTACCATACACTTAAACGAATTTTTCCGTTACCGGTTTCCTTCAATTGAAACTTTAATCAGGAAAAATAGTTTTTCCTTCCGAATGCGATGACTGATGGATGAGTTTGCACTTCGTTTATATGTTCATCTTGTGCTTTTTTTTCTTTACAAGATGTGTAAATGTTTTGTAGCATTGAAATGAAGGTCGCCTGTAAAGACATCCCAATTACACTGACAATGTAACAATTTGATATATAAAATGACAAAAGATATTTAGGCAAAAGCAATCCAAACATATCGAATTTATCATGTTTATAAATCCATTGAATTTATTTTGGACACATGGCTCGTATTGCCAGCAAGGAGATGTTAACTTTTTCCGGGCACCTGATACATATCACCATTTAGAATTTATCTTTGATGTCATATAAATGTTTTCTTGGTTCTTTTACCATTCATTTCATTTACAATGTTCCTTATGGATTTGTGATTTGTTTTGTGTTTACCTAAGGGTAAAACTATACATATTAAATAGAAATAACAAAAAAAAATTTTTTTAATAAATAATGAAACTAAGGTAATTTAATGGTGTCGTGTCATAGATTGAAGGATTTTTATTCACAATTTATATATAATTTAATGATAATGCATTGAATACAATAATATCATTTTTCTTGTTTATGAGGGTTTTTCCTACTGGTATCACTGTAATGTCGTCGTCCGGTGTTTGTCCTCCTTATCTTTCTAATATTTTTATAATGCAGAAGTATTCTAACACAATACTATACCGATCATAATTTCAAACCAATTAAACACCAGACACGTGAGTCAGTGGTGTTCCTTGTCCCCTTTGCGTCTCTTTCTGTGGATGTCTACTCTGTGTTTTTTGCATGGGTGTTTTGGGATTTTGCTGTGGGTGCTGCAACCTAGTGTTGTTGGAGATCCCCTCCTTTCTCAGATATTTAAAAATCCTCATTGCAGAGGTGTGCGGCTCCCGATTTCCTGTAGGGTCGATTCAGTAGCATAACCAATTAAAATCTAAGTTCAAAATAGAATTGGAGGGCTGGTGCTAAGATGTTAATCTCCTTTAATTTCGATGATATTTTTAAATGAAATGAAAAATTTCTAATTGAGGTATTCGTTGAACAATTGAGTCAGTTTACATAGCGTTTGAATCATCTCCATTGTAAAATACGATGAATTTTATGCCTGGTAAGGTTCTATAATCTACATATTTTCTGAAAGGTAATTATGCACTGAGTAAAGATACATGTATAATGAGTTAAAGAAGATCCTGACGACAATCTCAACAGCACTCACAATAGACTCCTAAGTTTTAATAAATCTAAGGGGAAAAACTATTGTACAACTTCTTTATTTTGCATATGTTATATATAGAATAGACAATAGGCAGTGAGCATTATAACCTTTCAGATGATATATAGTTTTAAGTACCTTACCAGGCATGGAAAAATGCCCTATTATACATCGGATACCTTAAATCGTACCGCTTGAAATATGTACAACATAATTAGTATCAGTTATTGCGATATGAAACAAAACACGTGTTCATGAAAAACACGAAAAGTTGAATCCGTCCTTAGAAGGTCTGTAAGGTACTGTTGAAACTTTTTGCACACTTGTTATTATTATGTTTGTTCTTCAATTCAAGAACAGACTAAAAGAAGATAATTTTTGAAATAAATAAGCACTATGAAGATAAAATTATCAATTATCTACACTATCCCCTGCTGACCAATGAAAACCTAGTTTTCTTCAAAGTTTTTTGTTTGGTTATAAACTATGGATAGTCTGTAAATTTATCGTCAATTAGAATGAAATGATGTATGCTTGTAAGTGTTTTAAATGTTTTCCCTGACAATGTCGCCATAGCACTTTCTATATGGACATTACCTCATACAGTGCATGTTTTGAATATATTGTGTTCATTTCCGTTTGTGATCATCGATGGCGGATGTGGCTAGCAAAACAGGAGAAGCTTACTCCTCCCGAGAACCTGGTCCCAATTCTAGCTTGCTAGATGTCCATCTGTGCTGTGGGGATTGTCGTCAGGATCTTCTTTATCTCATGAGCCGCGCCTATTTACATGTTTCTATCGTAAATACGATAGTAAGCATTGATAGAACGAAGTAATTAGTAGAACACAGTTAGTATAAGATTTATATCCCTATGACCTTTTTGTTTGTATATTTTAAAATTTACGCCAATTTCACTATCATCATTATACCTTAAGGTTAGGGTTGCGACTACAGGGAGATTACTCTATTTCCATATCACGTAATATTTGAAACCGACATGGAGGATTGATGGTATAAGCCCAGTTGGTTTGTTGCATTATTTAAGAAAAAATGATTCGCCTTGAAATTTCCATTGCTGAATGGGTATTTTTGGGGAAAATGCATATTTTGCAATGAAAAATCGCCGAAAAAATGGGAAAAAATGTCATTTTCGCACGAGTTTCAGCCATCAGAATATATACTATTCATTATACTCTCCAATAAAGAGAGAATAAGAAAATCGAACTTCGAGTAAATCTCTATGTTTTTGGGTCAAAATGTTGATTTTTTGCACAAATTATTATGCTATTTATAGAAACAGTCATTTTGCTCAAAAACGAATTCTGGTACATATTGGTTTGACTGCTTTAGGATAAAGCAATACCATATAATTAGCTATACATAGAAAAAAATTTGTGTACCTGGCGACCTTCTACTTATTAATAAAAATAACGAGTTATTGCCATGGCAACCAACAGAATCGTTCTTATAAGAAAATAAACTCCTTAGAACTATTTATTTTATCATAATTTTTCAAAATAGGCTTTAATTCATACATAAGCTATAAGAATCCAGAAAAATGACTTTTTGAAATTTCATGCATTGCAGAGGTATGTAAAGTTATGATGTGGTGTTTATAAAATGACGAAAATGTTCAAATATGCCAAAAATGGACGATCATATCTTATAAAAACAGACGGGCAAATTATGATGTTTTGGTGTGAATAGTTCGAGGAGATTTTCCTCTACATGTGGACATATGCATCTTTCTTCTACCTCATATCTATTAAAAGTCGCCTCCCTGACCTTAAGAAGAAAAAGAATATATATCAAATTCATAATTCAATGTATTTATCAGAACCGTTGACATTTCCATCTATGCTACATGTATATAAAAATAACAAAATTCAGGGTAGAAATTGTCAACATTGAAATATATGTTCTATAGTACAAATTTTGTTGTACTTGATACGTGTTTTGCATTGGGTGTTTTGCTGTGGGTTCTACAACCTGGTGTTGTTGGAGATCCCCTTCTTTGTTTGATATCTAATCCTCGTCAGTAGTACTGCATGCAAAACAGTTTAAATTAAACTAAAGTGAAGTAATTGAAGAACACAGTATCAGATGACAAATATGGATAATGACCATATCCCTGTATACAGAACAAAATCGACAACTCAGAAAATCAGAAACCGAAGGCATACAAAATCAGGATAAAACAGAAACCAAAGCAAACAAACATAAACCTCCACCGCATGAAAAGAAGCGGACTCCCGATATGAGAGTGAGACCAGATTTATATCCTTAAGGCCTTAAGACATAGCTTGGCTGACGAATGTGTCGTGCGTCAGCAGGAAAACGTATCGTTCTCCTTCCGACCGCAAACAGGAAAACGAATCTTTTTTGGTGACTGATTTCCTAAGCATGAACCATTAATCAGGAAAAATAGTTTTCCTGTTGTTATTGTATCAATAATTTTTTGTAGCCTGTGTTCAGGTATTGACTTGACCGGGACAAGCCTTGTTACTTAAAGTGTTCTTCTGTTGAAACCCTGAACTGACATGCGTTTTGCTCTTTGTTTTTTATCTTTGTTTGTTGCGTTTTGCTTGTATTTTGCTCTTTGCCTTGTGCGTTTTATCATTGCTTTTTATGGAATACCAGTCTTTAGGATAGTCACTCTATGCATTATCAATTTTAGACCAATCAGCTAGCTTTCAAAGCTGACATATTAGCAGAAAAAAGACGCAATAGAGGAGGAGAATGCTCTTTGCGTTTTGCTCATTGCTTTTTCTTTTTGCTTTAAACATTTTGTCTTTTGTTCTCTGTTTTTTTTTCTCTTAACGTTTTAAATTAAAAGACAATGTCAACGCATCTTTCTGTACTTCTGTAATGTTTATTATTACAATGAATGAATAAACTTACAATAATCTTAGAAGAAATGTATGTCCGTCAATCACTTCATTCACTGTTTGGTTGTCGCTTAATTTGATTTCTTAAGATTAATTAAAAAAAGGAAGGGGGTCTCTATACAGTGCAGAAAGCATATGTTAGTACAATACATCTCCTACTTGATCAAATATCTGAATTTTACAAAAAAAGAATGAAGTTCCTCCTTGTAACATGAAGGAGATGACAATTACAAATGCAAAAAGCAAAGTGCAAGACTTATGTCGGTTTAGGGTTTCCACAGTTTTTCTCGTCTATTAGCTATAAAATTCAATTTTAGGGCTTGTTCCTTCTGCACTCCGAAAACTTCCGATGGTGCATGTAGTCACAGTCGTGTTTGCTTGGCCGTAACCATCTGTCTGTCTCTCCTCCCAATCTGTTCGGACTGATAACACCTCCTTAATTCGAATTTTTACACACTTTTGTGCAATGACATAGATCCGTTCGGACAAAAATCCGTCAAGGTCATTCATGTAAGAAAGGAGGGGATCTCCAACAACACTAGGTTGCAGCACCCACAGCAAAATCCCAAAACACCCATGCAAAAAACACAGAACAGATACCCACAGAAAGAGACGCAAAAGGGACAAGGAACACCAACTCACAACATAGAAACATGAAACATAAAAGACTACACATAAACCAACGAGACCAATGGGCAACCGGTGCCGACTTAGGACGGCCATCTGCCACGTAAATAGCAGACGGTGTGGTTATCCTGGATTACGTGCGCACAACCCTCCCACTATTCCGATTTCCCAGAGGTCTCGAAGAACGCACAATTATGGTGTAAAACAACCTCCTCACTGTTAGGTGACCACACACAAACAAGACCGTAAAACACAGGGGTCCAAGCAACACAGATGAATATGTAAATGGATATAAAAAGAGGACGTGCGTAATACAGTCCGTGCTCTGCCGGCTGTAGCGAGCTCATATATGTTATCACCCGAGGAGTCCGACTGACATTCAGAGAGGACAGGTGGTCGGGGCCCTGTCTTCTCTAAAGAGGTTTGGACAGGGCCCGTCATGGAGTCCCGTCGTCACAGTCAGTCAGAGTGCAAGTCTTAAGAATGCGCTCGTACAAGACTGTATATTGGTCAAGTACCAAGCTTAGTGTCCGTCTGGTGACATTAGGATCATATCCACGGTATAAAAGGCGTTTGATGACTCTGACGCATTTTCGATACATATGCTGTCTACCTTTGATCCTTCTTATTTTGTTAATTATGTCACCATAAAATGCAGGTTGTGAAATACCCAAAGTAATATACTCCGTTGCTTGTATGGGTCCGAATTTCAAAAGAAGTTGATCATAATTTTTGTAAAATTTCCAGAAAGTCTTTACTAGTTTGTGAAAGCGAAAACCTTGACCTAAAAGTTTCTTTGTAATTTGTAGATTTCTATTATGAAAATCCAAAACATCAGTACATGCTCTAGCATACCGGATGAGCTGTGAAATGTAGATACCGTATGACGGTAATCTAGGGACATCACCGTCAAGCCAGGGAAAATTTACTATGTTGAATCCAAAATCATCTCGTTTGTCATATACACTTGTATGAATTTCTCCATTGACAATTTTGATATTTAGGTCCAAAAATGGTGTTTCAGTGTCTGTAAAGTTTGCCTTGTTTAGAGTCAATTCTTGTGGATAAATAACATCTTTATACTTTTCAAAAACAGGATTATCGATAGTAAGAATATCATCCAGGTACCTAGAAGTACCAGTGAAGCATTTCACATCATCATGTTTTCTTTGCTTTTGAAGATTTTGAATAAATTCCTTTTCATATGTGTATAAAAATAAATCTGCAACAAGAGGCGCACAATTTGTACCCATAGGAATCCCTACAACCTGCTTGTAGAGATTCTCACCAAATCTTACATAAATGTTGTCCAAGAGGAAGGACAAGGCACTACACAGGTCGCTACATGTCCATGATTTGTATGATTTGTATTCTGTAGCGGAAAAGAAACCCTTTGATTCAGATGTACAAATATAAATTTTCCCCTCTCGATTATAGCACCATTTAATGAGTTTGGACAATTGATCATTGATTTTGTCGTGAGGAAGCGTGGTGTACATATTTGAAAAATCGTATGAAGCAATCGTATTGGCTTGAAAATTTCTAGATTTTATCTTGTCAATCACATCCCCGGAATTTTTTATAGACCAAAATAGATTTACATCATTCCTGTTAAGAACAGTTTCACAATATTTTGCAACGTGTTCCTTTACCGCCGTGAGGGCTGACGTCAGATGTCTAGACAAACTTGTAGTTGAGCAGTTGCTAGAATTAGCAATGTATCTAAATTTGTAAGGAGATTTGTGCAGTTTTGGTATGCAGTATATTGTAGGAAGATCCAATTTAGAAATAGGGATGTTGAATGAAGAAATTTCACTGCTATGTTTGCTCAAAATGTTAGGGACACTTTCATTGCTTTTGATATAAGTATTTGTAGACGAAAGTTCCGAAACTAAAGTTGATATATAGTAAAGTTTTCATATGATTATGGTGTTGTTGGCTGCTTTATCTGCAGGAGCGAAGACAAATTTTTCATGTAAATTACGTAATTTGGATTTAAAATATCTTTCAGATCTAGAACTTGGATTTTCAAAAAGATGAGGATTTTCGTGGAAGTTGTCTATTCGAATGTCAGTAATGTCCAAAATGAGGTTTTTCCAGTCATTCAGAGAATGCAATTCGACTCCTTCCGATTTACACCATCGTTTGGTATAGTTATCTAAGGCTTCCTTTAGTACTTCACGACATTTAATAAAATCTATCTTGGATGGGATTCTATACTTAGGTCCTTTTTTGAGAAGACCACGGAGCTGCCTGTCTTGGATAATTGAAAAGTCACCTGTAATAATATGACCAGCTGGTTTATATAGATATTCAGATGTTGCACATTCTCAAGAAGCAGGACAGGATTCAAGTATTTTAGGATCTGATGTAACTTTGTTGTAGTTAAAAACGAAATTTCGAATAGGTCTCTTATATTTGTAACAAATAAGTGGAGGTTCTAAATTTTCAAAATATTGAGGAATAGCACTTTGTACACGATGATCCCGAAATATATTAGAGATGTTAAGAAGATCGAATCCTTTGTTAATAAATGAAATTTTTAAGAATCGTTTTTTAGGTGGGATGTTTTTAACAACTGGATAAAGTTTATTCTGTGCGAATGCAACAATGATATTAAGTCTGAATCAATCAGTATTTCTTAAGAATGCAACCAGTGCTTCATCCAAGATAGATTTCAATTGAACTGCTGGAACTGATGAGAGAGCATGAAGCAGTTCATGTCTGCCGCCGTTGCGAGCAATGATCAGAAGATCGTTGAGGGTACGGTGTAATCTAGATCTTATTCTGAGTTTTCGGTTTCTTCGTCTTCCGTGAGACCTATGCTTCCGTTTAGTGTTTGGGCGGATTGAAAATACATTAATATTAGTTGACGTCGAGGAAATATTTCCTTTTCCATAAATTTGATCGTTTAGACCAAGGGGGTACGCAGTTTGGAGTTTTGTGATCCAGGCAAGTTCAGCTTGTAGTCGGCGTTTTTTAATTTCCGTTTTACTAAGATTTTTAAGTTTAGAAAAAGACTGAACCGGTGTAATAGTTATATCCGAAATGGAATGATTGTATTTAACGAAGTGATTATAAAGGAAATTTCTTTGTTTTTTGTGATGTGAGTTTCTTATCTGATACGAATGACTTCTAAAACGAGATTTTAAGGCCTGACCTGTTTCTCCAACATATTGGGCGCCACATCCCCTAGCGTTTCATGTTATAACATGTAAGGTCAAGGTCATTTCAATACTAAAATTGCTCTTTTTGCAATAAGAATTTTAATTTATGAAAATTCTGTTTATGTCTACATGTAAATGCTTCAAAGTTATAAATAATGATGTTCTTATGAATCTATTTTACGGGTCTTGATATATTTCCTTACTTATCTACAATTCCAAGTGCCAAAAGGGGTAGTTATACATAAACTGAGGGGCATGTATGAATGAATGCCAATTAAGAGAATTTCATCGTCTTTCCAAATACCACAGAAGTATCTATCATAGTTCAAAAGCCAAAGATCACGGAACGAATTGCTTAATTTTGTAAGTCTCTCTTAACAAGGCAATCGCGAACGCCTGAATGGAGGGAAGATCAGGTACCAAGCATCTTAAGCGAATGTCAAATAGAAACGTGTCCATTCCGTTTTTGTCTAAATAGGTAAAGGTCGTACTAAAAAGTCACTAAATCATGTTATCCTTGATAGGCAAATATCGAAATATGCAGTACATCGCATAGTGAATCATCACAGGTGCTACTTTGATGATTTAAGTTGCTGTTCTAAGTCCCCCTTTGCGTCTCTTTCTGTGGGTGTCTGCTCTGTGAGTTTGTAATGAGAGTTTTGGAGTTTTGCTGTTGGTGCTGCAACTGAATGTTGTTGGATATCCTCTCCTTTCTTTTAGTCAAACAGATTAAAAATGGGTAATAAAATGTGAAATATGTTCTGATTACTGAAGTCATTTAGAAAATATAATTCCGTCGTGATGTTTACAGCTTAAGGTGGGTCCCTGCCATAGATTTAATAGATGAGATTTGTATTTAATGGTATTTTCCTAAACAAAATGGTCCAAATGAGAAATAAAACACAGCCATAGATATGTAATTTCTTTATCATCAAAGAAACAGTACATTACAGAAAGGTACCCTTGCACATTAAGATTGAGGAATATCAAATATCTAGATATGCTTTTGAACCCGCCAAATTCATTTATGATGAGAATATGTTTATTTATTTTGTTCTATTTTATGATAACAAGTGATATAGAAAAGTTATAACACTTAAAATGATATTCTAACATAAATCTAAGTAAGATTTTTATCCAAACATAAGAGTATCCCTTATAATGTATCCCATTTTTGACCAATAATATATACTAAATCCAACTTCTTGCAAAAAAGCATGATTTTTTTCGTTTTGTAATATGTCATGATATTCTACAGATGAAGAAAAAATCACATACAGGTACACAGTTTTATAAATGATCAAGATATGACACCAAACATAAGGTACCCCCTTATAATTTCATCACATTTTTTACTGATAATAGATAGTATATCCCACTTTATACAAAAAGAACATATGGGATTTCTTCATATTGCATAATTTCATAAGATAATGTAAATAAAAAAATCACATAAATCACATACAGGTATAAAATTTTATAAATGATGACGATGACGCCAAACATAAGGGGACTTATAATTTTATCACATTTTCAACTAAGAATATATACTATATGATGGGTGTGAACATCAATAGATAGCCCCATCATTTGTTTCGTTTGGCATTAAAGATCTTTTGTCTGCATTTATCAAAGTGCTGGCTCGTCCGCCACCAGCCATTGTAAATATCATATGCAGACTGCTGCTGTAAGGAAAACCCTACAACGGTTCGAGTAGGGAACACCATATCTCGATTCATATATAGTTTAGACGGATCAAAACAAACAAAGGAAAACATAAGTTATAGTACATTTACACTACATGAAATTATAAGTGAAGTAGAGACCATCTGGTTAATACTTCCTGTCAGTCACTTGAAATTCGTCAACGGGATAAAACTATTTCCGCGTTCATGGTGAAAGGGATCACTACGCTTCGCTGTTTCATAAGTAGGCCAATGGAGTTGATATTTGGGGATATACTCGTTTCAAAATCTGTCCGTTTGTACTATTATTTTCTGTATTATCGCATTCTTAAGAAATGGCCCCGAAAGAAAACAAGGGCAACCCAAATACATGTTCATGTTTGAGTAATGAATGACTGAAAATATTTTCCTTACTCGTTATTGGCTTGATGAACATAAATTTACCATTATATGTTAAACAAGAAAATACATTGCATAAAAGCTTTTTTGATTAATTGTGCAGTGAACTTAAAAAGAGAAAAAAGATAAAAGGTACATACGGTATATCAGACAAAACTAAATTGCAATGGACTGTGCAAAACACATTTTTTTACAACAAGGGTTGTGGTTGTAATAAACAAAAGCCAGTATCTGAAATGTCAACACTTTATTTCCAAAGATGTAGCACTGATAAAAAATCCCTTAGAGTTGCTACGATTAGAAGGCTACTAAAAAGAGATTTTGAAATAAAGGTGCCGGTAAGACTTTGTAAATAACTCCAGGCCTACACAAACATTAAACACTGTTAAGTAGTCTTGTAGAAGTTGCTATTAATACTCTTGTTTTTAATTTGATGTTAACGGTTCTGGTTTACACACTTAATGAAAGGAGAAAATTAAAATGGATACAGAACAAAATGAAAAACCTCCATGCCCCGTCCATGTTATCTTTTTTTTTTTAATTCTTTGGGGGTGTTTATTTTTTGTTTGGACTTGGGAAGGTTGGGATGGCACTATGGATGCACAGTTCTAGCACTTCTGATATCCTTATTAGTTGCAACACGTTATTCAGAAATGTCCAAGAAATGTCCAAAACCCGACACATGTCAATTGATTGTAGACATTATAATAATTTGCGTCGACTTCGCACATCATTATCTGAAATGAAAAATCAAAACAATCGCATCTCCACATAATATTTTGCAAATTTTCAAAACTTTGAAAAAGATCTAAGCTAACATTAAAGCTATAAGAAAGCAAAGAGGAAATAACCCGAGGAAATATCCTTCTTAAACACGGTAGCATAACACGTGGTACGCAAATAATCTCTTGCACGGGAATTCCCTTCAATTAAACAAAAAAAAACAAAAAAACTCAGTCTGTCTAAATCTTCTTTACAAGAAATTATTTTAGGCCTCTTATATGAGCATCAATATCATTTATATGATGGAAATCTGTTCTGGTCAAGAATAGGGTTATTCAAAGTACAATTTAACGGAAAATTTTCTGCACGTAAATAAAACAATTTTTCTGTTTAAGTGTTCTCTGAATATAGTCTATTCTTGACAAGAATAGATAACTATCATAAAGAGTATAATGATAGTCAGGGCCTTGTTTAATCGAAGGGGATTCCCGTTCAATAGATTATTTTTACTTGATTAAGAGATAAGGTGTATATATAACGTGTCCATAGCCAGGTTCTTTACTGAAAAGGGATGTGTAGAAAACCTTATTAGATATTGAATGAAGATTTGTTTCTCTTCATTGAAAAGCACATACAAATTTTCAAAACTTTATTTGCACTTTCTTTGAAAGATTAATTAATAATATTCGCATACGAGAACGATGTGACATAATAACCATGCGATATCTTGGTATGCGGTATGTTGTAGGGTATCATAACGTTAAATATATTATCATTTTAAAACAAGATGTAAACTATTATGACTTTATAGGAGCATCACTGGCAGTATTACCGATTCCTGAAACAGAAAGAGAACCTTATAACCATTTGATCTAATTTCGACTTTATATTATCCTTTTAGCAATACCAGAAGTCACTGATGAGACTGAGGCTCTACATACTGTTTTATGAGATTCACTCAACTTAAGTGACACCCGTTCCAAGATCCTGAGGTCAGGGGCTCACACAAAATATCAGTCGCACAGTTACTTGTAAAGTGATGTTAAATTCTTCATCTATTATCCTTTCTGAGAATTAGTGTTCACAAGATAACATTATACGACTTACATATGAGAAAATGACCATACCCATTTTATAAGACCATTGGGTCAGGGGCTCAAACAAAATATCGTGTACATAACTGGACTACAGACTCATGGTAATGCAAAAAGAGTGATTTCTCTATCAAGTACACTTCATGAAAATTTGTGGTCACAAGGTTACTTAGACTTGTGTAGGAGAAATGACCCCTTTCCAAGCCCCTGGGGGTCATAGGCTCTAGCAACATAACAAGTACACAACTATACCACAGACTGATTATAATGCAAAAACAATTTTCGCTCTATCAATTAAACTTTTTGAGAATTGGTGTTCACAAGATTAATATATAGACGTATTTAGGAGAAAATGACCACACCCATTTTCCTAGATCCTTGGGTCAGAGGCTCAAACAAAAGAGCAAGTTCACAACACGACCAGCGACTGATTATATTGCAAAAATAATTAACTCTCTGTCAATTACACTTTCTGCGAACTAGTGTTCACAAGATTACATGGATTTAGGTAGGAGAAAATGACCACAAGACCCTTGGGGTTAATAGAGGTTCAAATAAAATAGCAGGTGCACAACTAGATTTGAAATGAATTATATTGCAAAAAAAAAGAATTAACTCTCTATGAATTATACTTTCAAATAATTTATGTTCACAAGATTACATATTGTTAAATAGGAGAATATGACCACACCCATTTTTGAAGACCCTGGAGGTCAGAGGTTTAAACAAATAAGCAGATGCACAACTAAACCATGGATAAAATTAAATGCATAAAAGAAATAGGTTTCTATAATTTATTGATTCAGAGGAGTTGCGATCACAATAAATTGTTAACAGACAAACAGACGGACGCGGATACTGATGAATAAAATGAATAAAAGAAATGTAAGATAAAACAAAACACAGTCCGTGCTTTCTATGAATCATACTTTCTGATTATTTGTGTTCACAAGATAATTATAGTTATAAGTGAGATAATGACCACACCACATTTGGAAGACTCTGGGGTTCAGAGGCTTATTCCATCCCATCTTATCCTATCCTAACCACCTCAATCCAATCGATTTTTGTAACATCCTATCCTGCATCCTATCCTATCCATCTCGTTCCGTAATACATTTTTTCTATTCTAAAGTTATTAAAAGACAGACATGCTTCTTTTAATTCGATCCATTGATTTTTGATACTTGACTTAATATAAATTTTGATACTTGACTTTATATAGATTTTGATACTTGACTTTATATAAATGTATATATATACATGCCTGTATATAAATTTTAATTGAATAAAAAATAAATTCTGAGGTGCGTTGTGATTTTTTAATTCATTCATTGCAAGTGCAAAAATGGAATTTAATTATCTAAAAAATTTTCATTTTAATTAAACCCAAAATAACAATAATTACAAATAATTTACTACTTATACATGCATTTTTATCAAGTCATTTAGTTTCAATCATAATCTCGCTAAAATGATGAGAGATAGATAAAGGTTGATGGGATAGGCTAGGATGTAGTGTACAGGGATATGGACATTATCCATATTTGTCATGTAGTATAGGTTAGGATGGAATAGAATTGGATTGAATGAGGTGGATATGATAGAGTGGATAGGAGGTGGATGTAGGTTGGTGGATAGGATAGAATTGTAAAACAAATGAGTTGCAGTACTGTAAATAAACTAATAGTTAGTGCAAAAAGAGTAGCAGAAAGAGGAGAATGGTTTACCACGCTACTATACAAGTATGACAGAGAAGTAGTACCAATCGTAGTGAGTCAAAGATCAGGTAGAATATGGCATAATTACCGACAGAGCACGGACTGTTTTCGTAATTCCAATGTTTAAAACAAAGGAGGGGATCTCCAACAACACCAGGATGCAGCACCCACAGCAAAACACCCAATGCAAAAACACAAAGCAGACAAGCACAGAAAGAGACGCATAAGGGACAAGGAACGTCAACGCACAACACAGAAACGTCAAACACAAAGGACTACACATAAACCAACGAGACCAATGGGCAACCGGTGCCGACTTAGGACGGCCATCTGCCACGGAAAAGCAGAAGGTGTGGTTATCCTGGATTACGTGCGCACAACCTTCCCACTTTTCCGATTACCCAGATGTCTCGAAGAACGTACAATTGTGTCTCGAAGAACGTACATATGTAAATATCCATGTACATATTGTGTGTTTATTAGGTCTATGCGTTTCGCTATTTCTAACACTTGCCGTATCACATCATCAAAGCAGAAATTGCCCCTAAATAATATATATGCCATTAATATGGAAGTTCAGTTTTGTCGGTTTTTAAGAGAGTGCAGAAGGAGGGATGAAATAATTTCATCAATTTCTCTCCAATGAAACATATTTCAAATAGTCTATTTCAGTGCTGCATTCAATAATATGTGCTCCAATTTTCTAGTGGTCCTGTCAAAAGCGTAAGTGTATACACTAACATGATTAATCAATAGGGATACTATGAAACTTTAGTATTAGTTAGATTTTATTTCTTATACGTAAATATTTAAATTTTCTTACCTTAATCACTCCCGTTGTCATCTTTTATCTTTATGTTTTTTAATTTATTCTCTGGAATAGGTGTACATGAAATAAGTCTCGTAAGGTAGCACAATATGTATTATTTACAAAATTTCAACACTAAAATGAAAAGAAAAGGTCAATGGCTTATGAATAATATGGATAATGACCATAATCTTATTCACAGTACAAGATCGATAATTTAGAAATTCGTTAACCGAAGGCATATAAATGTTAAACGTCTTCAAATTCAAAATCATAATAAAACAAGAACCAAAACAAACAAACAAAATCTTCCACCACATGAAAAGAAGCAAACTCCAAATATGGTAGTTGGAAGAAACATACTTGAAATGACCCATATTTGAACTTGAACTATATATATTAGTGTAAAACTATATCTAATAAATGAATTGACACGTCGTATATGCAAATCCTCGTGCGCATTGAAGAGGTCATAATATAAAACGCTAGGAATTTAAGATATCGCTAACAGAATTTAGAGAAAATTTGCGGCCAAATATTCATTTTGTTCACCAAATTACCTTCTATATAAAACATACCATTTATTTGTTATTATGAGGTTTTTCATGTCCGGAAAGACCTAACTATGTGTCAAAGGGCAACTATATATAGCAATGAAAAAAAGATACGTTGTGAAAAAAAACGAATTGATTATCTGTAACGGTTTTCCTTTAAATGTTAAAAATCACAAAATAACTTTTTTCCAAGATTTAGGCGCATATCTCTGCACAGAATTGAGCGAATTAACCCACATTCAAAGATGAAATGTATTTCTTGGTATAAACTAAAAGGCTAGAAACCACAAGTTTTTGATTTTTTCTAAGTTTCAAGGAGCATTTTTTTTTACATAATTGAGCGATATGACCCATGTTCGAACTTGACCTGTATATTATTGTGAATAAGCTATACCTAAGAAATTTATTGGTTATCTGTAACTGTTTTCCTTTTAATATTCGGGAACCACGTGGGGAACTGACGAATATCTTCATCACTATATACCCTCGTATTCGGCTTCGTATAATAAGCATTACATAAACGTAAGTGATAGATAAATGCTCGTTTCTTGATCACCACATTGTCTACTACCTGCTTGGCAAATGGCCGTCCTGAGTCGGCACCGGTTGCCAATTGGTCTCGTTGGTTTATTTGTGGTCTTTCTTGTTTCATGTTTCTATGGAGTGAGTTGGTGTTTCTTGTCCCTTTTGTGTCTCTTGTTGTGGTGTCTGCTCTGTGCTTTTGCATTGGGTGTTTTGTGGTTTTGCTGTGGGTGCTGCATCCGAGTGTTGTTGGATATTTGTTGAATCTTCTCCTTTTTTTGCTATTGTTTCAATAATATCTATCTTGTGACTTTTAGTGATTTAAAGTCGAATACAAAGCCCTAAATCAGATTTCAAAAACCAACAGGAGTTCGATGTTGAGTGAGTAAACACATCGCGGCGTTGCAAATACCCCCTTCATACATTCGTCCAGAGAGAAAGTAAAGGAGCGAAATGAACTATTTTTACCGTGAACCGTAACCGGATTTGAAAGTTCTAACGAATTGATGCGACGGGTGTTGTACATGTATGTAAGCAGGAGATGTTGACTCTTCCTGGGCACCTGGTCTCACTCCCATATTGGGAGTTCGCTTCTTTTCATATGATGGAGGCTTTTCTTTGTTAACTTCGGTTCTTCTTTATCCTGATTTTGTATGCCTTGGATTAATGATTTTCTGAATTATCGATATTTTACTTTGTATTGGGATATGGTCATTATCTATATTTGTCATTTAGGCTCCAGTGCATTTTAGGTGGCGTTTTAAAAGTGGTGCCATGCTAACTGAAATGCAATTCACGAATTCATTTTGCAGAAAAACCAAAGTTAACATTCAAGGTTGAAATAAGAGAGAATGAATGCGCATGAATAGAATTATCTGGTATTCTTAAAAAAAACTGTCCGCGTGGTGAAATATTAATTTTGTGGAATTTAAGATTTAACAGTAGGAATCAGTTTTACCGCAGAAAACAGGTTTAAAGGGGCAAAAGTATCTCATAAGTTAAACGGAATAAATTTGTTTTTTTGTGCATAATAGAAATCCGTACAGTTCATACTCTGTTATGAGTATTATGAATCAAAATGTCTACAAAAAATCAGAAATGATACAATTTACCTGTGGTGGCATACATCTGCCTCCTTAATGCGACATTTTTTCTCTAGAATGTCAACATGCGACTTATGTTCACATGCATCTTTACATTATTTTCTTGCATGTCAACATCATTATCTTGTATGTCAACGTAACTAATTTGTATGTTGACATAAATGAGTCGCATCTTGACATAAAGCTCAATGAGTGCTTAAACGGGAGAAGTGCAAAAATTATCCAAAATCGTGACCAGTGACGCACATTTATACGACCTAAATCGATATTGATATCTCTGGCTTGATGATTTAAAAAAAATGCCAGTGAAGCCTATAGTAAACTTACTTCTTTTGTTATAATATTTTTTATGAGTGACTGCCCTTCCTATTTTTCTTTGCAGCAGTTTGCGTAGGTTTTTGTTGTCTTGTAAAAAACACTGATGATGAATGACGTCAGCTATGGCATGTTTGGTATTTAAGTCACGTGATCCCTTCAAATTGTACAACTCGACTACTCGATTGACCTCAGCCTTTTCAGCAGAAATGAGAACATTGAAAAAGTAAATAGAATTGGAAAAAAGATAAAAGATATAACTGATAAGACCGAAAACATTCAGTAAAAAACTGCAAAAACGAAACTTAATATGAACAAGAAAAAAGGACCACATAATTCACCCGAGTATCTGTCGAAGGGCTGAAAGTGGCCATATTTGTAGAGGACATGGAGTACTAGCTTCTTGACATTGTATGCAGCAGTTACAAAGATGTCAAAAGATGCGGCAGTCAAACAGAGCCCTCAGGAGCAATATTGCACTTCTACAAATTTATAGCATCTTTAATGAACAGTTTAATTTGCAGCACGAACCAGACATGCACGTTTCGGTTACTTAACTCTCGTCCGTGATCAGTGAAACTTATGTCCAAATTTGGCTACATGTGCACTCGAGGACTCCAGGTAAACTAGTAGTGGCATTCGACAAGGGCAAATGTTACACGTTCTCACATTCATGACATCATATTGTTGATTAGTCTGCTTGAAAAAAAGTTTGTGTACTTGCTTACTTTTAAGTTAAATTCTGTGCAGAAATCTCGAAAAGGCGTAAGCCAATAAGAGCACTCGGCGGTCCTGTTTGTGAACGATCGGCACAAAAAAAAAAACAAAACACAAACTTTGTAAATGACCTTGTGCTTGCTTCCTGTAGGGTTTCATGAAATTCTGTGCATCTATCGTAGAGATGTTGAAAATGCGTCTGTAAATCAGAGTTCTCGCTGGCCATATTTGTTGATCGACCGACACGAAAAACGCAAGTTTTGTAGACGAGTACTTGCTCCCTGTAATGTTTTGTGAAATTGTACTGCTGTTGCAGAGGAATAGTCGAAAATGTTTCAGCCAATAATAGCTCTCGACGGCTGTATTTGTTGACCGATCGGAAAGAAAACACAAATTTTGTAGAGGACGGGGAGCAACAGCTTACAGCAAGGTTTCGTGAAATTTCGTGTGCATCGGTTGCAAATGAGATGTCGAAAAATGAATAGCAAAAGAAACCTTCGGTTTAATATTTGTCGACTGATTGGCATGCAAATCATAAATTTTATAGTAGCCCTTGAGTACTTGATTCCTGACAAGTTTCTTAAAAAATGCGTCAGCCATTCAGAGCCATCGATGGACATATTTGTTCTTCGATTGGTACGAAAAACACAAACTGCGCTGAGAATCATAACAACAATTCTCTATAAGCCCCAAAATGTTTTGGTCGCGCATGTTCTCCGATTTTCATGAAACTTCATACAACGGTAGGGCAAAATGTCAGGAATAGAAAATCATCAACATATCGTTGCCAAGAGACTTGGTTGTCTTGGTAACCAGGTCATAAGATACCAAAATATGAAAACAAAACTAGTTTGAAGCCGTACTGTGTCTCATGCAAATGGTTCATAATTTCAATTATTATAAAATTCAAAAATAATGGCTATGGGATAAAATTCATAATCTTTTCAGATTTTATCAATACACATGGTTACCATGGTAATGAATATTGATTATTCAGGCAAAATTTTTCAAGACGTTAAATTTTATTTTCTCTTTTTTTAATTGTTTGAGATAATAATTAGTCATAATCTTTTAGTTTGAAAGAACTTACAATAAACACTAAAATAAGTAGGTTATTAAGGATCCCAATATCCATAAGCAACCGTTTCTATGGGTTTGAAATGCTTTCTGAGCTTGACAAATAACTTTTTTTTATAATAACTTGACTAGTATTGAATTTTTCATGCTTTGTCCTTTTATATTGTTAGAATTAAGGTATACAATCTGAACTAAAAAGAGAAGTGTTCTTTGGATACCATCTATGTTGCCTTGGCAACCAGCAAAAAAAACCAGTTCATTTATTGCTATCTGATTAAGTTTTAACTTTAAACTTCGTAAAACTTCTCCATTTACCATTATTAAAATTAAACAAATTGCTATCTTCAGATTATAAAAAAATTGTTGCCATGGTAACTCTCTTTTCTTAATATATCCCGTTTTCTAATGGTTTTATTACAAAGACTTGGGAACAACCATTACGATACAGTCACATATATCGGAAGAAAATGTGTTAATTAAATTCTGTACATGTGAGGCTTCACAAAAGCTCAAAATTGCACTTTTCAGTGTTTACATCCCGTTTCCATTGCAACCAGCATTAATATGTGTATTGTTTTTCGTCATTTTCAATTATTTTCATCATGGCCTATCATCAGGGCTATGTACTCGAAACGTGCATGTCTGGTCCACGTTGCTAATTTATCTGTTCTTAAATGATCCTATTCAATTTGAAGACGTTTACACATATACATAAAAATCGTAAGGATCTGTAACATAGCGAGCCGGGCCCCTAAGCTAAATTTCTGATGCCTACAGAGAAATGATGTTAAGTACTTTATTCCTGTAATGTTTCGTAAAATGATGTACAACGGTTGCAGAGAAGATGTAGCATATGTAAGAGTTTACGCCGAATGAACGGGCTATCACAAAAGCTCATTTGAGCTTCTCTCGGGTGAGCTCAAACAGACACATACAGGAATACATTTAGTAACAACAATGATCAGTGAGTGAAAACTTAAGCCTCAGTACTAGTTGGCATTAACATGATATAGACCAATGAAAATAGTAGGGCTGGGCGGTGCACCGAATATTTCGGTGCTTCGAAATAAGTAATATCGGTTCGATTAACCGACGTAGAATTGCAGATTTCGATTCGGTTCAGACGTAAATAATCAGAGTACGTAAACTGAAGACAAATATAGAACAGAAAATGTTTGAAATAGCTTAGAAATTACCTTTAAGAAGGCCAGAAAGTAATTAAAAGAGCTTACATTCATTTATCGAGTCAATTTACGTGTAGGTCCCCTCCCCCAATTTCAGGCCTCTCATGAAACGGAAAGTGAAAGTAGATATATTTTTACTTTCTGTAAACTGATAGGAGGAAGCTCTAGTACAAGCAGCAACAAGAATAACGGAGATTGTAGTCGCCAAGTGTCATATTAGGAAATTAGCTTTGTCCAATAGAATATTAACTGTGAAAGTCCGATGAGACCTGTCAGTACTTCGTTGTTGAAAAATGAGGTGTTGAGCTTGGTATTTATGTTTAATGTCTCAAAGTATACATACTGTTACAGTCCTGCAACCCACTTGTTTGACAAAAAGGTGGATAGGATAGGATGTAGGATGTAGGATAGAAAGAAGATAGAACATCCTATTCACTTCATTCTTCCTTCCAATCTTTTTTATTAATTCTTAAGTTTTTAGCAGATAAACACACTCATTTGATTAAATTTGATCCATTGAAATTTCTTATTTGACATAATGGGTGATACAAATTTTAATTCAATTAAAAACAAACTTGGAGGTTTGTTGTGATATTTTGTTTCGTTCACTACAAGTGCAAAAACTTTATTCAATCATCTTAATAATTTTATTTTAATGAAATCCAAAAAAAAAAAAAAAAAAAACCCAGCGATAATTACAAATAATTTACTACTTATGCATGAATTTCTATCAAGTCATTTAGTTTTAATCATAACCTCGCTTAATGTGATGAGAAGTAGTAAAAGGTGAATAGGATAGCATGTAGGATAGGATAGGATAGGATGTAGGATATGATGTAGGATAAAATTGGATTGGAATGTGGTGGATATGATGGGATAGGATAGGATAGGATGGGATGGGATGGGATAGGATAGGATAGAGTGGGTAGGAGGTGGATGTAGGATGGTGGATAGGATAGGATGGAATTGTCAAACAAGTGGGTTGCAGCACATGCCTCCACAATAGCTTAGGATGTAAATTATTTTTTTATTTTAATAATGGAATATAAACTCTTATTCTTAAATATATGTGAGTTAATGCTCCATAATGATAGACTGAAGTGATAAGTAGGACAAATCAATTGGTCTCTTTTTATTATCCCCAGCTTTCGCGAAAGCGCGGGAACATTAAAATCGGTTCGTCCGTCTATCCGTCAGTCACAAAAACTTTAAATTTGTGCATAACTTTTGAATGGTACGTGATATGGCTTTGATATTTCACATGTGTATTCCTTGTGACAAGATCTTTCCGTGGATACCAACATTTTGACCTTGTGACCTTGACCTTTGACCTACTTATTAAACACTTTAACTTTGATCATAACTTTTGAATGGAAAGTGATAGGGCTTTCATATTACACATGAGTATTCCTTGTGACAAAACCTTTTCATGGATACCAAAATTTTTGACCTTGTGACCTAAACCTTGGACTTTGACCTTCTTATCAAAAACATTAACCTTGACCATAACTGTTGAAAGGAAAATGATAGGGCTGCCATATTACACATGTGCAGAATTTCTGACCTTGTGACCTTTGAGTTTGACCTACTTTTCAAAAAACTTTAACCTTGTCCGTAACTTTTTAATGGAAAGTGATAGGGCTTTGGTATTTCCAATGTCTATTCCTTGTGAAAAGATCTTTCCATGGATACCAAAATTTTTGACCTTGTGACCTTGACCTTGGAGTTTGACGTACTTTTCAAAAACTTTAACCTTGACCATATCTTTTGAACGGAAAGGCTTTCACATTTCACATATGTATTATTTGTGACAAGACCTTGCTGTTGATAACAACATTCTGATCTTGTGATCTCGACCTTAGAGGTTGACCCACATTTAAAAACTTCAACCTCGACCATAAGTTTTGGATGGTAATTTAAATGATAGGACTTTAATATTTCACATGTGCATAATTTCATAAGCCCTGTCCCTTGGTAACAAAATAAAACCACAATTCCTTGAATTTGATATTTTGTTAATTTTGTCCATTTGAAAACTTATTTTGTATTTTTTTTCTCATTCAAATGAATCGAATCGAAATTAACCGAACCGATTCGAAACCGAACCAAACCGAAGGATACCTGTAAATATAATTTTAGAGTTTTACCCATTCATTAAATTTTTAAAAGTTTTAATCAGAAAACTTATAAATGGGGATACTTATATTTTCACAAATTTCAGATATCGGTTTTGTTTTTATTTAATATTGTAATTCGTTAATACAGTGAAGGCGAGAACTTAATTACGATTTGGTATAGAACAATTGAATATTACATATATGAATTCGATATCAGAAGTAAACGAATATCTATAACTCGTTTGGATATCGACTGTAATTAAAGTAGGACCAGATGCCCGGGAGGAGTAAGCATACCCTGTTTGGCTAGCCGCACCCGCCATCGATGTTCACGCACGAAAGTGAAAACAATATCTAAAATACATATACTGACTGAGGTTATCTCTGTATAGAAAGTGTTATGGCGACCTTTCATGGACGCTCTACTATATGTAGTTACTGTATATTTTCTATTTTTTTTATGAAGTTTAGTTTAGTACAATGTTTTTCAAATATACAATTCAAATATATTTTCAATAATACTATTTGTAGATGCATAAATGAATATCGTATTCGATCAATATCCAGCAGTTACTGATTCATATCACACCGAAACAAAAAAAAAAACCCAAAGGAATGAATGCCAATGGTATGTGTGAGGGGGTTAATCCGTAAATTAAAGATGTTTATTTGTGTAAATTTTCAATTACAGTCAGATTAAATGAAATTTTAACGTTATACAATTCAGTGAAAAGTAATGTTTTATAATCACTCAAGTTACATGTTAGTATATCTACTAGGTATAGCGTAGTCACCCACCACTGCAAGTATAAGTTGTCGATTTTCATAATTAGAAATCAAAATGGAGATATTGTACTTGTTATATAATCATTCTATTGATTAACATATTATGGTAAAGATTTCAGTGTCCAAGATATTAGTCATTTTTATACGCCCGTCATTTGACGGGTCGTATTATGGTATGGCGAAGTCCGTCCGTCCGTCTGTCCGTCTGTCCGTCCGCCTATGGAACGCAATAACTTGATTATACGTCAACGGATTTTCACGAAATTTATACGTTATGATTGGACTGCGGAGAAGAAGCCGCCTTTCGATTTTCAGGTTAATCCGATTTGTCGTTACAGAGTTACGGGACTTAGATTTTTAAAATACAGTGAAAATATACTAAAATAGTTAAAAATTATTTAAAAATCCATTTCTGGTCGAAATGTTTTGAAATTTGGTATACTTTAAGTAGAAAGGATGTTCTTTGACATATGTAACGGGTTTTCAATTTTTTTGTCGCATAATCGAGATATTGTGTGTAATGGGAGGGGGGTGGGTTATATGCACATACATGTTAAGCTCAGGGCAAAATATAGGCGCATGGAACGCAATAACTTGAATATGCGTCAACAGATTTTCATGATATTCATACATCATGTTTGGACTGTGGAGAGGAAGCCGCCTTTCGATTTTCAGGTTCATTCGATATGTCGTTACAGAGTTAGGGGACTTAGATATTTTAAAATACAGTGAAAATATACTAAAATAGTTAAAAATTATTTAAAAATCTATTTTTGATCGAAATGTTTTGAAATTTGGTATACTTCAAGTAGTGAGGATGTTCTTTGACATATGTAACGGGTTTTTAATTTTTCTGTCGCAAAACCGAGATATTTGTAATGGGAAGGGGGGTGGGGTATATGCACATACATGTTAAGCTAATGGCAAAATATAGGCGCATGGAACGCAATAACTTGAATATGCGTCAACAGATTTTCATGATATTCATACATTATGTTTGGATTGTGGAGAGGAAGCCGCCTTTCGATTTTCAGGTTCATTCGATTTGTTGTTACAGAGTTATGGGACTTAGATATTTTAAAATACATTGAAAATATACTAAAATATTTAAAAATTATTTAAAAATCTATTTTTGATCGAAATATTTTGAAATTTTGTATACTTAAGGTAGAAAGGATGCTCTTTGACATATGTAACGGGTTTTTAATTTTTTGGTCGCATAACTGAGATATTTGTAATGGGAGGGGGGGTTATATACACAAACATGTTAAGCTAAGGGCAAAATATAGGCGCATGGAACACAATAACTTGAATATGCGTCAACGGATTTACATGATATTTCTACATTGTGATCAGACTTTGAAGAAGAAGCCGCCTTTCGATTTTCAGGTTCATCGGATTTCTCGTTACGGAGTTATGGGACTTAGATATTTTAGATACCATGTAAAATTTACTAAAATAGTTAAAAATTCTTTAAAAACGTATTTCTGGTCAAAATGTTTTGAAATTTTGTATACTTCAAGTAGAAAGGATGTTCTTTCACAAATATAACAGATTCTTAAATTTTTTGTCACATTATCCAGAAATTATGTGTAATTGGGGGGGGGGGGGTTATATGCACATACATGTTAAGCTTAGGGCAAAATATAGGTGCATGGAACGCAATAACTTGAATATGCGTCAACGGATTTACATGATATTTGTACATTGTGATCAGACTTTGAAGAGGAAGCCGCCTTTCGATTTTCAGGTTCATCTGATTTGTCCTTATAGAGTTATGGGACTTAGATATTTTGGTGTTGTGAAAAAAATCCCAACGGGCGTATCTTGCTGCGTGAGCGTAGGCTTTATTTTCAAGTAAAACTGGTTAATTAAGTCAAAATATCGAATTTTAAAAGATATGTGTACGATAAACTCCGTAACGCGGGAAATGGCTCAAGTGTAGTACTCGGAATTCTACCTTAAAGTAGAGGCGGTTCTATGAATAGATTGAAACAAAACTGTAATCATCACGAAAACAACTTTCCCCTTTATATACTGTAATATGTACATCGAGACAATCACCGAATTTAACAAGTTTTCATGGAATTGTTACGATGGGGAGACGCTGACTCTCTCCCAGGCACCTGGTCGTACTACGGTTGATCGTCCGGCACCTGGTCTTACTTCGGTTGATCGTCTGTCTCAACTTCGGTTGATCGTCTGTCTCTTCAACGCATTTGCTATTTTCTGTTACAAAATTTCTTCAAATTTCTCAAATTTCTAAAACGTCGGTCCAGTAGCATTATATCCCACCCATTCTGCTACGTCATTCGGTACATTTATGGACTTTTAAATAATTTTCACACTTTTTGGCCAAATTACATTGTTTAGACTGAGGATCACTGACGACGGTTAAGTACCCGAAACGTGCATGTCTGGTCCATGTTGCAAATTTATCTGGTTCTAAATGATGCTGTCGAATTTGAAGACGTTTAACATTAAGATGGAATAAAGAAGAGCCTGACGACAGCACTAACAATAAATATTAAAAGAAAATGAGAAAAAAAAATAGAGGAAAAAAATTTAGGTCCTGCCGGGTTTAGAATCCACTACCCTTGGGTCCATACATACCTATGTAAAATCTCTTAAAATCCTTAAAATCCATAAGTGCCTATTTTGACAAAAAATTTTCACAGTCGCATTTCTCACTAGAAGAATAAAAACGAATAATATATTATAATCAATTCCAGGGAAGAATTTGAAAATGTTAAAAATGACCATCCCCCCTTCCTTTTTGGAGTTAAAAAAATTCATAGAGAATTAAAAAGAATTTCAGTAAAATTCTTTCACATAACATTTCCTCTAGTTTATGATGGCTAAAAATGAACTACGTTTGGGCAGCAAAGTTAGCCAAGAGGGAAAAGTATAAAAGAAATCTGATTTTTTGCATTAAAATAATTTAGTGGAAAAAGAAGTCAAAAATGCGTCAAAAATTAGTTATCGGATTTAAACAAAATGAACAAACTTAAAAAATACATCCTTCCTGATCACTCAGGTGCCATTAGTTTTTCAATCCATGCAGCGGTTCTGGAGAAGATTTTCAAAGAAGGATATCCTCTGGGACCTATTTGACCCCACTCTGAATCTACCCCTGAAGGGATCCCGTCGAAATGAACAATTTTGGTAGAGGACTTTTAGTACTTCATGCATACCAAGTTTCATCAAAGTCCTCTAAACAATTTCGAAGTTGAAAATGTGAAAAGATAACGGACGGACGCCGGCCAAACCGGTATGACAATAGCTCACTTTGAGCCTTCGGCTCAGGTGAGCTAAAACAGAAATATGGATTTCATAATTTTCTACAGTAAATTGCCGGATTCAAATTCAGGCATCCATAAGTAGGATTACATTCATGCTTTCATGAATACATAAGTACATATTTGAATATAGGTTCATCAATGTTGTACATTTGGAAATAGGCAGTAATTAGACCTCAGACAGTCCATGCACTTTATATATAGTTTTCATTTTCGTGCATGAACCTCGACGGCGGGTGCGGCTAGCCAACAGGGGATGCCTACTCCTCCCGGGCACTTGGTCCCAACTCTAGCTTGCTAAGGGTCCGTCGATGCTCAATTTTGTGCTCTATTGTGAGTGCTATTGAGATTATAGTCAGGATCATGTTTAACTCATTTATATTTTTTCTATTCAAGTATTCGACTTCTTTCACTATATATGACAAAATGTCTAAGGAGAGCATATTTAGATTAAATATCTCCATTTCGTCTCATACTTTTCCAATGTACCTCTTAATCTTGAATTGTGCAGCTCAATTCATGTATTAATTTATTTTTTTGTAGAGTAACTCTGAAACATGGAGCTACTTCCCTTAATTTCCTAGAGTATGTATGCTGCTTACATATCATGATTATATGCTTTTTCAAGAAGAGTGCCGTTTGGGTTACCTAAAAGTTTACAGGATCTATAGAAACAATTTAAGTTTAATTTGTGTCAAAACGTAATTTTTGACCATTCCATATTGGCATCACTATTTTGCATGCAGTTAATAAATGTTGTAAAGTTTCAGGATTTTTTTTGCAAAAAGTGCATTTAGATGAATCTTTTTCGACTATTTTCTGTAGAAATGCATTTACTTTACAGAGAGTGGGCGGGTCCAAATTTTTTTTAGGGACGATTCAGTAGCATATCCAAATAAAATCTATGTTCAAAATAGGAGGGATGGTTCTAAGATGTTAACATCCGTTAATTTCGATGATATTTTGAATGAAATGACAAGTGTCCGAAATAACTATAAAATATACAATATATATGATGTAAACTTGATAAAGGTCCAAACAAAGCTTCTTTCAGACGACATAGCTGGGCAGAAATAATTAATACACTTGAACGACATTTTTCCCTGATACATGTATTTACAGTAATATGTACATCGAGACAATCACCGAATTTAACAACTTTTTAAGGAACTGTAACGACGGGATTGGAGACGCTAACTCTCCCCAGGCACGTTGTCTTAAATTACTTTAAGTAAAATAAAGAAGACCCTGACGACAGCACGCACATACGAACAGTCACCTATTTCAGAATCGACGGTCCCCTAACAAGCTAGAGGTGGGACCAAGTGCCCGGGAGAATAAGAATCTCGTTTGCTAGCCGCCGCCGTCGATGATTATGCACGAAAATAGCAACAATTTCTGTATCTAAAAATACCATATAAAGTGATATGTACGAATATCAAAACATGTGCATTTAAGATGGTAGTCTCGGGGTAAGGGACGTAACTCAAAATTAATCTCTCGAACGTTTATTGTCTAGCGTAACGTTACCATCGTTTGTTTTCACGACAAGCATCTGCGTGACTTAATCATGACGTCATAATAGGAGAATTTCCCGCGCGGTGCACGGAGGTAACCGTTGCTCCCCATATCATTATCTATTTTCATCAGTATGCATTTCTTTTCTCTGTGTTATTTCCTGTAATTGAGCATTACTTTAGATTAAATATGTTTCCGAGATTTATACATTTCTTTATTCTTTCGATATTTTTAATATCTACATGAATCCCTTGACCTACGGTCTGTTTTATTCCGTAAATGGTGAAAGAAATCTTATGTTATCTGATAATTATGACCATGATTGCTTCGATTTAATTTGTATCGTAGTAGAAAAGGGATAAGTTATTCGGCTCGGCAATCTATATGACGATTACTTTTTATTTTAAAAAATCGGGAAAATATTAAAGTTGTACGAATTTCAAAAGGAGAGGTCCAGGATTGCGGGGGGGGGGGGGGGGGGTTCCGGTTCTAAACAATTCGACCCAATCTATACCCGCACATTGGACAGTCTATCCTATTTTCCCTCTTTTAAATATTCCTTTTTTTTTTAATTTTTACTTTTTGTTCGGTTGCTTCCCGTGTTTAATCGGCATATGAACTGAGTCAAATACACGAATTACGACTAATTTCTGAAATAATGATAACTATTATTTATTCAAATTCATTTTACAATTTCGCGTCAGCATGTTGATAAAAAAAATTCCGACAAGACATACAACGCTACGCTTAACCTCGACGTATTGCGACGTTAAAAAAGAAGGGGTAGGGGTAACCAAAATGGCGCTCACTCGGTAAAAATAGATTCGATTTCCATGTAATTTGCACAGATTTAAGATAGATAATTAATCTATCTTTCATTAGTTTTTTATTGAAATTAAATGTTACGTTTTTTCATTAGCTTTGTAAATGTGACAATTTTCGGAACTTCAGGCAGGCACTTTTTTATCCTTATTTTCTATAAAAATCGCTTCTAAAATAAGTATGGTGATATTAAAAAATCAACATTTTACTAAAAAAAGAATTATGTATGTATTATCTTTGAAATGCAAAGCTGAGAATTAATAAATTTGTAGGCTCATTGAATATCTGCGAACAAATTTCATGACAAAGTCGCCATTTTCTGCATTGAAAGGGGGACAAAATTTTGAGATTTTGAATTGCGACCTTGCAAACTTAAGCAAAAGATGCACGACATCATAGTTAATTAATATTGCAATAAGAAGAACATTGAATGAAGGGGGTATGGTGAAACTACCATCTTAATGTTTATTCCGAGGTTCGCAACTGGTCCAATAACAATTTTGATGATTTTTCTTCGACTTTTAGAATGAAAGGCAGATTTATACTTCTTCCATATTTTTTGTTGTTTTGCAAATGTTGTTCTGATCAGAGGAAAATACATTCGATCGATTTAACAAAAACGAAAAATCAGATGGAGACGAGAAACGTCCATTCACATCAATGTTAAACGTCTTCAAATTCATATGCATCATTTTAGAACAGATAAATTTACAGCATGGACCAGACATGCACGTTTCGGGTATTTAACCCTCGTCAGTTATCCTCAATCTAAACAATGAAATAATATAAACCGAAAGACGTATGAAGATGGCTGTGATATGATGCTACAGGACCAAGGTTTTAGAAATTTAAGAAAATTTTGTAAACAAATTTTCAAATGCGTTTGAATAAACGACCAACCGAATGAAGTAATAAAACATGAAAGATTACATTATATACATAGTCCAGCTAAACAAACGATAAAAATAAAATAAATTAAAAAAATTGGAAATTAAGTATTTAGAAACATACCTGCAGTAATATGTCTGAGGAATATTCCCATGCCTTAGTTATTGTTTGTGAACAATATGAACTTGTTTGCGTCCATTTATGACACATATTCACATAACCGACCCAGTCAAGTCTTATTTTTCGATGTATTTTATAATATATTTCAGGTTCCATTGTATCTTCGATTGTGTCTTTTCGTAAATACTTAAAACAAACACACATCTATTCAATCTGGTCCCAAAACAACAAAATCCGAGTAATGTTGGACATGCGCACTTAACATTCTTTTAATTTGTTTAGTGCATTCTTTTGTTCAGTGTGATTCATCAGTTGGGGCTTTATTTTGTCAACTTACTTACAAACGCTTATGATTTATTTTGTGTTGTAGACAGATAATTAACTTCCTTATTTGTTTATAGTTTTTCAGATTTAGTCTCCTTCATTACCATCCAGAAATAAAAGATTTGGAATATTAATAGTTGGTCTCCGATTTGTTTGCAAAATGATTTATTTGAAGCATTTAGATAATTTGAATAGTCCGTCCAACGTCGGCGCCGGGTGCACATTTGTCTCCTTCCATTTACGGGTTGTGATATTAGTTTTATGTTTCTATACGTCTCATTCGACTGTTTCGTATAATATTCTGGTGCATATTGTTGTGTCCTGTTGTGGGTTGTGGTTCTATGTGTCGCTTTCTTTTCTTAAATGATGCTATTGAACTTGAAGACGTTTTACATTTCTAGTGGGTTTGTTCCGCTGATTCAGTGCAGGGTGACAATGGTTGAGGTCCTTCTCTTTTCTTTAAAGGAAAAAGTTATGTGTACAATAGAAAAACGAAGATAAGAAGCTTTTTTCAGATACGATAAATGATGCACACAGCAAGCAGATTGTCGTCTACACGCAGGATTGTTACCCTTCATAGAGAGCAGCTTTCATTTCTGTACTCGTATGCTGATGAAAATTAATCGCTAAATTAGTATTGTATCCGTTGTTCTAAACTTATGCTATCAAACAATTTATTGTTGATCTAGCACATATTGGTCGAGTAGGAATAGAGAGATGTACACAATTACACTAACGGCGAAAATATCCCGTGGATAAGCACATATAGGTAGGTTTGTCACCGTATTCTATTTCAATTCGCTACTAATGTACGAAAGACAACTCGAATATCAACGAAAGACTGCAGAAACCACTCGTTCGTTGTTCTTAACATGATAAGTTATGATCTAAAATATACTACGGAATTTTGTTCATTCCGAGGAATTCACTTCGGAATTTTGTTCATTCCGAGGTTTGCAACCGTTCCTGTGGAAAATCTAATGATTTTGCCTTGCATTCTCGACGATTAGACTGAATAACTGTTGGTAAACAAAGGAAGGGATCTCTAACAACACCAGGCTGCAGCACCCACAGCAAAACCCCAAAACACCCAATGCAAAAACACAAAGCAGACAAGCACACAAAGAGACGCGCAAGGGACAAGGAACGTCAACGCACAACACAGAAACATCAAACACAAAGGACTATACATAAACTGGTAACTTCTGTGATGTTTATTTCATATTCTCGCATTTCAGATTTAAGTATCTAATTATTTGATAGAATATTCTCTTTTTTTATCTTATGAATTAATGTAAACCAAAAAAGTTTTTCCTTTCAACATCAATCTAGCACAGACACGACTCGTATTATGATGATAGGATATAATTTTATGCACGATAGTTTTTTTTTCTATTTACAGTTACATGCAATTTACTCCATCACGTCATGTACAAGTGCTTCATTTTACAGCCATTCTTTTTTACGGTCCTGTTTGTGTGATGTCATCTTACAGTAAGGAGGTTGTTTTACACCACAATTGTAAGTTCTTCGAGACCTCTGGGTAATTAGAGAAGTAAGAGGGTTGTGCGCACGTAATCCAGGATAACCACACCATTTGCTACTTGCGTGGCAAATGGCCGTCCAAAGTCGGCGCCGGTTGCCCATTGGTCTCGTCTGTTTATGTGTAGTATTTTGTGTTTGATGTTTACATGTCGTATGTCTCTTTTCGTTTTATGCTATTCTCGTCTTTTGTGTTTCTGCATCGTGTCTTGCTGTTGGTGCTGCAACAGGGTCTTGTTGGAGATCCCCTCCCCTCTTTTCTTTGAAAGACGGTCTCCCTTTGCACATATGATCCTGTTAACTGCCCCTCCAGTCCGAAAATTCTCTGCCACTTGAAGACTAGCGAATGTCTTAATTTACCATGTTTTCCGACTATTGGATCCCCATTGGTATTTTTTCGAAACCGACACAAAATATTTACATGGCCTATTGCTCCACCTTTTGGAAAAGGTCCTTTTTTCGAACAATAATGGTCATGTCTTCTTACCTGTTAATCAGTTTTTCTCTACCATTTTGAGGCTTCATATTTTACAGGTGTGATGTCATATTTGTTGTCAACGTTACAATGCAAGAAGTATCGTAATATCTGCGTAATTATGCAAAATTCAAATGAAATATATAATATGAAAACAAATCAAATTGAAATCAAATTTTGGTCCCCCTTTTTTGGGAGTAAGTCTTTAAGCTTACAGAATCCGACTATTCTTAAGTTTTCATAATATATATAATCTATTATCAAAATTCTAAATATCAAAGTATGAATCTCTAAGAAAATGACAAAAGGTCCAAACTTTTGTTACCAAGGGAAAAGTTTTCTGAAAAGGAATGCACATGTGAAATATGAAAGTCCTATCATTTACCTTCCAAAAAGTATGGTCAAGTTTTTTTTTTCAAATGTTGGTCTACCTCCAATGACGAGGTGACAATGATGTTACCAACATAAAGGTCTTGTTACAAGGAAAACACGTGTGAAATATGAAAGCCCAATCACTAACCATTCAAAAGTTATGGTCATGGTTAAAGTTTATTTGAAAAGTCAAACTCCAAGGTCAAGGTCACATGGTCAAAATTTTTGGTATTCATGGAAAGGTCTTTTCACAAGAAATACATATGTAAAATATGAAAGTCCTATCATTTACCATTCAAAAGTTAAAAGCTAAAGTTTTATTGACTGACAGACAGACAGACGGGACGGTTTTAATGTCCCTGTACTTTCGCACAACAGCGGGTAACAGATGTTTCAATTTCAATAAATATTTACCGTGCTCCTGGTCAAATGCATTAAACTATGCATGCGAAGTTTTATATAAAATAACAAATATGGATAGTGACCATATCATCAAAAAGTTCAACTTTATGTTTGTTTTATCCTTTCTTTTGTCAATATGAGAATCAAAATTATATGAAATTATGAATGGCAAAAGATTAAACTTGATCCTTTATTTCCGCTAAAGAATCTGTAAGGACAAGGTGAAGATTTGAATTGGTATATGGCTTCACCTATATTTGAAGTACCCATTTCAGTAGCTTCTACTTCAATAAACACTATGATAATATTCAATGTGGTCAGCCAAATCACAAGCTTATAAATGTTTTCTTATCATTATAAACACTTCATTCTCATCATAGTTTTCATCATCATCAAAGTTTGTTATCATTATTATTATACAAATATGGACTTGGTCGAGGTCATTATGTCATTATAATGACCCGATGAAATTTGTAAAATTGACTGAGGCCGAAGGCCGAGGTCAATATTACAAATCTCATCGGGTCATTATAATGACATAATGACCGAGGCCAAGTCCTTATTTGTTATATTATATAACAAATTGTAAGACTACATATGATTAAAATAATGATTCAGATCAATATAAACACATAATTTTTAATTAAGAACTTAATAATTAATCACACTTTTTTGTGAAAAGTGTATCTAAACTTTTAAAATTAAACAATATAACTATCTTAATTTTTATCGCAAATACTGGAATCAGGACAAAAACCACACCGAGTCATTATCTTCCGTAACCGGTCATTATCGGAAAATAATGACTCGCGCTCCTGCCAATCAGAATCGACGTTACATCCTGGTTATATAATATTATCATAATAATCGTCGTTATCATTGTCACCATCACCACAATCATAATAAGATAAGAAAGAAGGGATAAGCAACAGCATTTGGATGTAGCACCCACAGCAAAACCCCAAACAACCCAATGTAAAAACACAGAGAAGACATGTAAAGATAGAGACGCAAAAGGTACAAGGAACACCCTTTCACATAGAAACATCAATCACAAATGACCACATAAACCAACGACCTTCTTCCAAATCATCATCAAAATCTTTTTTTTTCAATTATCTTCATCATCATCAGAGGGTAATTCATTTTTTCCTCAGTCTACTGTTATCAACAATTCACATTCATCATATTTAGTCATCTGTCATAATTATTATCATCAATCTTCTCGACCATTATCATCATTATCAACAGCAGCAACATAATGAAAAGCGTAAGCAGATTTGTAAATAGGAAAGGATACGGATTACCCTTATTCTTTTTGTCAATATAAAGTCATCTAGAATGAACGATTTCTTGATTATGCATTTCATTTTGTTGCTTCTAAGCATTTTCAGTTTTATCAAAATAAACATATGGCAAAATAGCGCTCAATTTCCTAATTTGCATAGCGGCCATATTGGATTCCGTAGGCTTCATATTCTTACTATAGGAGTCTATGGGGAGCAAATAATAAATTGAGAATACTCACGATTTCATGACACCAATCAAATTTGTCCTTATATAGGAAGAAACTCTACAATAATCTGAATTTATAAATCCACATCTTTGATAAATTAACGAATTTTTACTTCTGTCATTTTTGAGGTGATAATTCGAGGCGATACTGCCCATACCCTCAATGTTAAGAAAGTCCAAAACTTGTCACTAGCCGCACATTAACTTTGTTTATCAGTAGGAAATCAAGGGAGCTGTGTATTTGTCCACATCGTTTCGGATAGATCGTGATATCAAATTCCGGATTTGGTCAACTCGAGAATCATAAAATGAAATTAAGTTCTGTCACTTTTGGGTTGAAAAATCGATATTTTGAGAAATAGGCCTGTCATATTGATGGAATCACTTTATCGGCTTTGACAGGATAAAGATAATGTTGTGTTCATACGTAGAGTGGGTAAATTTTTTGGTAATAAATAAGTTAAATTGGATTAGAAACAGTTTTCTTTTGCAAGGGCGCATTCCACTCTCTGTATTTATTTGATCTGATGCATATATAAATGTACTTGCTTTTCCTGGCATGTCGGGTCATTTTTGTTTAAGATTTGGCGCGTTTCAAACATAGGTATATGACGTAATATAATCGTCATATGTATACATTTGCATATATGAATAAATTGAGCGCTATTTTGCCATATGATAATTCATATTGGTAATAAATCTTGCACAGTACTTACACCACAATTGTACGTTCTTCGAGACCTCTGGGTATTCGGAGAAGTGAGAGGGTTGTGCGCACGTAATCCAGGATTACCACACCATTTGCTACTTGCGTGACAAATGGCAGTCCAAAGTCGGCACCAGTTGCCCATTGGTCTAGTCGGTTTATTTGTAGTCTTTTGTGTTTGATGTTTACATGTCGTGTATCTCTTTTCCGTCTCGTGCTGTACTCGTCTTTGTGTTTTTGCATCGGGTGTTTTGGTGTTTTGCTGTTGATGCTGCAACGGGGTCTTGTTGGAGATTTCCCCCCTTCTTTCGAATGCCATCCTTTTTATATGTTCATCTGTGTTGCTTGGGCCCCTGGGTTTTGTGATCTTGTTTGAGTGGAAATCTTATACTGAGGAGGTTCTTTTATACTTATACTGTACGTTTTTCGAGACCTTTTGGTAACCATTAAAGGTCGAGGGTCTTGCACACAAAATCCGGATAATCATACCATTGCTGCTTAAGTGGCAGATGGTGGTCCTTAGTCGGCACCGATTAGTCTCTCATGTGTCTGCTTTGCGTCTTTTTTCTACTCTGTTTAGCATCAAGGGCTTTGGTTCTTTGATGTGAGTATTGTAACATAGTCTGATAGGAGATCCCCGCCTTTCTCTTACATGTTAAAATGAATCGGCTCACTGACACTCCCTCCCTTGCATCATTTGTCAATTTCAGTGAATTATGTTGAATTGACATAGCAATCTTTCCTCTTGAATTCTTTTCACATGTACCCTTCGATTTAATACTGCATGTTAAATCTTATATGTCTATAACTTTAAATCAGTATTTGTATTTGTAAATAATTTACGAAAAGACTGTCAGAACTACCTTTATGATGATATGAATCGAGAAACCTTTTGAAAGAGATTTCTACAATTAGTGCCGGGAATCGGATTAAAAAATTAAAATCGATCAATTAGATAAGTCAATTCTTATATTTGTTTATAATAGAGCAAAAGTCTAAAATACTACCTGACTGTTCGGTAAGTCACTTAACAGAAAATGTTTATTTCATTGGAAATAGACAAATTATTTATTTTAGTATTCGTACTTACCAAAATTAATAGTTCATGCAAAAAAAAAACTTAATAAAGTATGAAACTCAAATCAGTTAAAGATAAAATCTTTCACCATCGGCGTACCTGGTTGAAAGATTAAAACACTTAAATGAAAGCATTCAATAGATACCCTGTGAATCGGGGAGGATGACTAGAAAAGTTACTGAGAGATATATTAGCAAATTTATCCCAAACTTCCTACCCTTCACAGCATTCATATAGCCCCAATGAAACTGTTTCCAACCCTTAACACAACGTCTCTACAACATCTGTAATCGTGACCTACTCGGAAAGAGTTAACATATGTTGCCATTAGATGTCTAATGACATGACAAATTATATAGTTTTCATTGTTTAACAAACAAAAAATAGAAGGTTAATAAATGTTATTTTTGCTTTTTCTGGCTGAAATGGGAAAACTTTTTTGTAGTACGTCTGATTAGTGTAATTGATTTCCCATAGAAAGAGGAAATCTTTTATTACTGTTATTGTTACATCAACTTCGAATTTAAAGTCGATAGTGCACGTACAAAGATGGAAACTTAAGGCATTTTATGAAAACCACATGAAATATAGGGTTCATGTCAATAAATTAATTTATGAAGGCAAATTGAGAGGTGAGTGTTGAAATCAAGACTTTTTCTTACATGAAAACAGTGTAAAAACGATGGAAAGTTGTCGCTAAAAATGGAATTTTTGTGAAGAAAACACGTAAGAGAAAACGAATATCATGACGACAACCTCAACAGAACTCGCAATAGAGAACCAAATTCCGCATTGACGGACCCCTAGCATTGTTCAATGTCTTCAAATTAATAAGCATCATTTAAAAGAAGATAAATTAAAACGTAGACCAGAGATGCACGTTTCGGATATTTAACCCTCGTCAGTGATCCTCAATCCAAAACAATAAAATAGTGCCAAAATCTGTGAAAATCATGTCCAAAATATACCGAAAGACGTAGTTCTATGGCTGGGATATGATGCTACAGGACCCAGGTTTACGAAATTTGAGAAACATTTGGAAGCAGAAATATTTGAATGCGTTTGTAGGAAGAAACGACCAACCGATATCGGTCGAAACTTGGCTAAATATGCCCTCGGGGAGGGGAGTCCTGGTCCGCCACCAGTGACACTCACCAAGTGGTAAAAATGTGAAAAGTCTTCAAGCAAGAGATGGCATCAGGTGCCCGGGAGGAGAAGTATCCCCTGTATGGATAGCCGCACCCGCCGTAGATGTCCACGAACAAAAATGAAAACAATATATAAAACATGCGCTGTCTGAGGTTATGTCTACATAGAAAACACTATGGCGACCATGTCGGGGAAAGATTTAAAACAATTAAAATTAAACCCCTCGCGGGGAACTTTTTTACGAGCTCCATACGGCAAAGGACATACGTGTGACACAAATGAGATGAAAATATTAAGATTTCATCATTAGAGCCAGACGGCTTGCAAGCAAGCAGGGTTGTATCACACAGCGGCTGAAATAATCATTTGGGAAGTTCTTCGGTCGATACGGGGATATAATAAAAGCATATTAGATAGCCCTTTTCAGAATGATCAGTGACATCCTACATTGTGATTCAATGGCTGTCGTCATCACGAAACAAGAAATACCTACCTGATCTGTACATCAAGACAATCACCGAATTTGACAGGTTTCCATGGAGCTGTTGCGACGGGTGTTGCATGCATCGTCACTAAGGAAGTTCTACGGTCGATATGGGGAACTCGTCATACACTATGATGTCCCACTTTCCAGAATGGTGGATGATATTCTGTCATGGACCATTTGAAACATCCATCCAAAGATTGTACTCTATGTCCTCCGAAATGGAAGTAACCGGATGTGACAGTTCTACCGAATCGAAGCGGCGGGTGTTGCATGCAAGCAAGAGATGCTTACTCTTCCTGGGCACCTTGTCTAACTCCCATATCGGGAGTTCGCTTCTTTTTATGTGGTGGAGGTTTTTGTTTGTTTGCTTTGGTTCCTGTTTTATCCTGCTTTTGTATGCCTTCGGTTTCTGAATTATCGATTTTGTGCTGTATACAGGGATATGGTCATTATCCATATTTGTCATGCAATCAGGCGACGCCGACTCTCCTCGGGCACCTGGTCTCACTACGAAATGGTCTCACTCCCATATTGGGAGATCGCTTCTTTTTATACGGTGGAGGTTTTTGTGTGTTTGCGTTGGTTCCTGTTTTATCCTGATTTGTATGCCTTCGGGTTCAGATGTTCTGAATTGTCTATTTTGTGCTGTGTACAGGGATATGGTCATTATCCATATTTGTCATTCGCAACTGTTCCGATGGAAATTCTCGCGATTTAGCCTCTTCCTTCTCGACTTTGAGACAGAATAACTAATCGACCCTTCTTTGGCGTTTATTATAAAGAAGATCCTGACGAAAACCTTAATAGCGCTCACAATAGATCACAAAATTTGGCATCGACGGACCTCTTGCATGCTAGGGGTGTTATCAGTTGCCTGGGAGGAGTAAGTATCCCCTGTTTGGCTATCCGCACCCATCGCCGATTTCGATGCACGAAAATGAAAACAATATCTAAAAACATGCACTGTCTGAGGTTATGTCTATATGGAAAGTACTATGGCGACCATGTCAGGGAAAGAATTTAAAAGCACTGAAATGCACAAATTTTGATTTTCTTTTTATCATACAGTCAAATAGGTTAGAATGTTAAACGTCTTTTAATTCAATAGCATCATTTAAGTCAAGATAAATTTACAGCATGGACCAGACATGCACGTTTAGAAGCTTTGTATAAAATTTGAATTTGATAAAGTTGTACGATAGGTAGCAAATTCACTAATCATTTAAGAATTCTAGACTTCACAGAATAAATTGCAAAAATCATTTAAATTGAGGTCAAAATATCAGACAAAGTGAATATCAACGATTTTTTCAAACACTAAGTAACAAGTTTTCTCAAAATATTGTTTTTAAATATTTAAAAAGTATATGTCCCTGTTGAAGGAATTTGTACAAAATCAAGTGATTCTGGATAAAGTATCAGTGTAGCAATATATGGCATATTTTGGTTGGAATTGAACAATTTATAATTTTCAGTTTCCGTCGGCTTCATTGTATAAAAGAGTTTAAGTGTAAACGTCTTCAAATTGCATAGCATCATTTAAGAACAGAGAAATTGGCAACGTGGACCAGACATGCACGTTTCGGGTACTTAACCCTCATCAGTGATCCTAAATCTAAACAATTTAATATGCCCAAAAAGTATGAAAGTTACTATGTCGAAAAAGTGTACCTAAAGACGTAGCAGGATGGGTGGGATATGATGCTACAGGACCCACTTTTTAGAAATTTCAAGAAATTTTGATAACAGAAGTTTAGAATGCGTTGAAGAGACGAAGACAAGGATACTCTATACGTAATGATAAATAAACATCAAAGAAGCGCCTATCAGTCATTCAGTCGAAAAGGCAAGGCAAAATTCAAACATCATCAATTGAATGGATGCGAAATAAAGTAATGAGTTGTTGTTAACATCAGAGAAATATGAATACTTAAAATGAGTACCTGTGACTTAATTTCTATAGAAATTATTGCGAAGCATTGTCTTGCGTATAATTCATTCAGTCATCATCCTAAGATCATTAAGTGTTAATATACGATGAAATATTTGTATAATATAAGATGATTATGAATTATTGCCGATTTTGCTTATTTCTTATTGGCGGAGACGCAGTTTGAAAGAGTGGACCTCAGAGTAAATTGAAAGCTAACGCTCGAAAGCTTTCTATTCGGGATTCAGTGACGTAATAATAACAAGCCAGTGCACGAGAGTTGATTGTCGGAATTCCAATGGGGACCAAGTGTGCCCCACTCCTTGCCGACATATTTTTCCTCTTGCGAAGCTGAATTCATTCAATCTTTAGTCTCTGAAGGAAAAAAGATACTTAGCTTCTGACTTCAATGAGTTAAAGAAGATCCTGAAGATAATCTCAACTTCACTTACAGATACATAGACGATGTGTTGTCCATCAATAATCCAAAATTTGCGGATATTCTCAGCAGTATCTATCGTTCGGAGCTAGATTTCAAAGAAACTACAGAGACAAATAATTCAGCATCCTATTTGGACATAATGTACTACGACACTGATGGTCACATGAACACCTCACTCTATGACAAATGTGACGACTTCAATTTCAGCATTACAAACATTCCTTTTCTGAGTAGAAACATCCCTTCATTGCCTGCTTATGGCGTGTTCATATCTCCTTTGATACGCTATGCCAGAACTAGTACCAAATAAACGGATTTTGTTCCGAAAGCTAGGCGTCTTTCAGATATGCTTCTCAATCAGGGATATGATTGTGACCGACTAACATCGTCATTGAGGAAGTTCTACGGTCGATTTGGCGATTTGGGGAACTCGTCATTACACTTTGATGTCCTACTCTCCAGAATGGTCGACGATATTCTGTCATAGACCAACCATGTGAACCATCCAACCAAAGATTGTACTCTATGTCTTCCGAAATGGAAGAAACCGGATGTGACAGTTCTACCGAATTGAAGTGGCGGGTGTTGTATGCAAGCAGGAGAGATATGGTTATTATCCATATTTGTCATTTATAGTGTAAAATAGTTGCCTTCGCGAATCATTATAATGCAAATGTTTTAAAAATCCTGATAATTTAATAAAACAATTATTTACTTTTGACTTCGGTCTACTCGTCACTATACACACCTGGTCAGACATTGGTTACCCTCGGCATTTGGCTTCGATCAACCAATACCTGATCTGGTCTGTATAGTCACGAGTAGACTTCATCAAAGGTTAATTATTGTATATTATTGAAGTTTGATGAGTGCTAATGTCAAACGTCTACAAATTCAATAGCATCATTTAAGAACAGACGAATTTGCAGTATGGACCAAATATGCACGTTTCGGGTACTCAACCCTTGTCAGTGATTCTTTATCTAAAAACTGTAATATGGCCGAAGAGTGTTTAAGTTATATCCAAAAATGTACCGAGGACGTAGCAGGATAAGTTGGATATGATGCTACAGGACCCACGTTTAAGAAATTTCAAGAAATTAGGATCACAGAAATGTTCGAATACGCTGAAGAAATGATCAACCAAATTTGATCGAACTTGGCTACATGTGCCCTCGGGGACTCCTGCTCCACCAGCAGTGACACTCACCAAGTGGTACAAATGATAAACGTCTTCAAATTCAAAAGCATAATTTAAGAACAGATAAATCTGCAGCATAGACCAGACATGCACGTTTCGGGTACTTAACCTCGTCAGTGATCCTCAATTTACACAATGTCATATGGCCAAAGAGTGTGAAAAATTAAACGTCTTCAAACTAAATAGCATCATTTAAGAACAGATAAATGTGCAGCATGGACCATACACGCACGTTTCGAATGCAATTCGGGTTCTAAAACCCTCGTCAGTGATCCTCAATCAAAACAATGTAATGTGGCCAAAGAGTGTGAATGACAAATATGGATAATGAACATATCCCTGTATACAGCACAAAATTATATTCAAAAATATACCGAAAGATTTAGCAAGATGGGATATGATGCTGTAGGAATTGCACAAGAATGATTGGAAATCATGACCAATGACGCATCTTTAAAGGGCACTACCCAATGAAATACATGCCTTATTTAGTTGTGCTCTTGTGGTTTCAGCTTGATCATATAATGATTTAAATATGAATTTGAAGACATGTACATGTAACATTTTGAAAGCTGTTGCGTCTCTAGCTCCTTGTTTGTTAATTTTAGCGCGAACACTGCAACGACGTTAAGATATAAATTTCTTATCTTTTAATTGTGTTTTTGTTTGAAGAGAGATTTACTTGAAAGTTTAATTGACATTGCATTCTACAGAGTTGTTAAGAAATAAAGTTTTCACTCAAAGGAAATGCTGACGGCTTCACATGAAGTTCCTGAAAGGAAACAAACAGATCTTTCCGTTTCCTTACAATACGTTTTGATGATGAAACGGTTCGAATGAAATGACGGAGCGGAAAAGCCAAAATGTATAAATCAGTAAAACCAGGGATAAGTTTTAGGCCGCTGAACAATTCATCCACCTGCCGTTTGTCTTTCTCTTTTTCTTTCTATTTGTGAAAGGTAAGTTTAAAAGTTATAGACTTTGGATTTGGAATGTGATTTCCATACAACGTGAAGAGTGAACACTCATATTTAAGATAGAACTGATCTGTTGTCGCCAATGAAAATTAGTGATAACTATAATAATACGGAAGTGTTCCAACTCTATAACTTCTTAAAGAAAGTTTAAAACCAATTTTCATGCACCAGACACATGTTTCGAATATTAAATTCTCAAAAGTGAGGCTTCCATGCAGTGATTATAAAGAAAGTTGAATCTCCATGTACCTCTGTTGTAAAAACTCAATACATTGTAGGTGGCACTAGTAGAATGAATTAGAGCTGCGCACTCCAAATTCAAAATGACGTTTTTAAAATTTAGAATGTATACTTTCATATGAAAAGAAAGATTTTTCATTCCAAAATTTGGTAAAATGAATTAATTTTCAGGGACACCGTCCCTTTAACTATTTTGACAATTCTACTCTCCTCGCTAAATTTAAATTTCTAAGAATATTCGGAACACATTTAGCACTGACATGAATGTAGGATCATGTGATAAACGATTTTTTTTTCTAAATTTCACAATTTCTGAATTATTAGTCGCCGATCACTGTGAATCACGTCACATTCTTCATCATTCTTGGATATAAATACTTCCCCAGCGTATACAATCTTGTAAAAAGATAGGGTTTATAATGGTAAAGGCAGGGTTTATGGTCTCGTTCACCACCTGAGCCTCACGCGACTTCTACAATCACCTCCCTGGCGAGACCTGTACAATCTAGTGCATTCTCAACTCCCTTGGGAGTATACAAGCAGAGCTGCCGATCAGGCGCTAATGCTTTTCGTTCACATTACAATCTCTTCTCATGTGCCAGGTACCAGGTTTACTCCTGGGTGGAGAGAGTGCAACGTATTGTAAAGTAACTTGCCCAAGGTTGCAATGGTTTTGTAATGATCGGCAACGGTGAGATTCGAACCTATGGCCGAAAGGTCCGTAGTCCACTGCCCTAACCACTACGCTATCAGCACTAAACTGTACCTAATGTCCAAAACATCCTCTATGCTACTTGAAGACTTGCGAACAGTTAGTTTTATAATATTTTTCCGATGACTGTTTGAGGAACATATGGATCTCTTCCAGTTTTTATTTTTTTTGGAAGCCTACGCAAAATTGTATCACAGTATTATTGTATCTTCTCCACCTTTCGAGAAAACGTATTTTTTCGAATAAAGACGATCACGTCTTATTACCTTCAGATCCGGTTTTCTCTGTCATCTTGAATCTTTGAACATTCAAATTTTTCATATGTGATATCATAACTGTCGTCAAAAAACTAAAAATATCGTTTTATCCGCAGGATTTTACAAAATGCAAATGAAATTATTTAAATGATAAACAACATATTTCCGTAAAGAAATCAATGTGCTCCGGGTCACCATCCTATGTCTAATTTTGAGGTCACAGTTGTAATAATGAAATCAAAATATGATAATTGTTTACAGTTCAAAACTTCAATAGTATATGATAATAAATAAACTGAAATAATTGTCTTTGAGGCTATTTTTCCCTAATTTAAAACTTGTCTACGAACATAACAGACAGCCCTCATATATGTTGTGATTTTCATTTTATGATTCAATTCATTGGTTTGAAGGAGTACCGATGACAACTTTTGTCTACAGATAGACAGATGGACAGACGGACGGTCATGGTGAATCAAGAACATGTACGAATCATACGAGTCTCCCCCTCAACTTTATAGCGGGGATTCTAAAAACATTGAAACGTATTCATACTGGAAAAGTATTCCATCAAAAATGTATTTTTATCGCATATTTTGCATACACATGTCACTTTAAATCAGTCTTGGTATTGCAGATGTCTGGAAAGGACGGAAAGGACAAGGAAATTGAACAGCCTAAAGGTTTTTTTCCAAACGAACGTAGACAAGGCTTTAGCGCAAGACCAGGACAAGGGCCACCACAAAGGCAAGCGGCACCACAAAGGCAAGCGGCACCACAAAGACAAGCGGCACCACAAAGGCAAGCGGCACCACAAAGGCAAGCGGCACCACAAAGACAAGCGGCACCACAACGACAAGCGGCACCACAACGACAAGCGGCACCTGAAATTCAACAGCCTCAAGGCTTTTTTCCAAACGAACGTAGACAAGGTTTTAGTGCAAGACCAGGACAAGGGCCACCACAAAGGCAAGCGGCACCACAAAGACAAGCGGCACCACAACAACAAGCGGCACCACAAAGACAAGCGGCACCACAAAGGCAAGCGGCACCACAAAGGCAAGCGGCACCACAAAGACAAGCGGCACCACAACGACAAGCGGCACCACAACGACAAGCGGCACCGCAAAGACAAGCTGCACCTGAAATTCAACAGCCTCAAGGCTTTTTTCCAAACGAACGTAGACAAGGTTTTAGTGCAAAACCAGGTCAAGGGCCACCGCAATGATAAGCGGCACCATCCAAATAAAGACAAATTGCACAATGACAACAAAGAGCACCGGCATAGAAAAAAATGTTAAGAGTTAGAGCAAATATATATCAGAATGACGTTTGAATTGTTTAAGGAACATTTTGTTCAATAACTCAATAATAAAATATATCTCTTTCCCTCCAAGTTACTTTCAATTAAAATGTAATGAGAAAAATCAATCCTTGTTTATATTTACAAATTTACATTTACAAACAGTCAAGTGTTCATATTTACTTACTCTTTTCTTAGTAAGACAACTAGGTACATGGAAAAGTGGATGGCTTGTGCCAGGTATTCCGGAAATCTACACTTTTTGCCACTGGCGTAATAGACGGCCAGTTGCTAATTGGTCTTCTTGGTTTATGAGTGGTCTTTTGTGTTTGATGTTTCTGTTTCCTTGCCAGTTTTGCGTCTCTTGCTGTGATTTTTTGCATTGGTTTTTTTTTATGTTTTTCTATTGGTCCTTTAACCGAATATTGTTCGGGATCCCCTCCTTTCAGTTGTATCTTACACGGAAGGCTAAATTCAGTGATTAAGATTGTTTTCAACTTGATTACAAAAAAAAAATTGTGAATATTTAAAGCCTCGGAATATATCAAACGGCTTTACGGAGAAATATGTATTTATGTAGTATATGAAAGAAAGGAGGGGATCTCCAACAACACCAACATGTAGTTGCAGCACCAACAGGAACCTCCCAAAAGACCCACTGTAAGACAAAAAGAATACATGCACCGAAAGACGCAGTGGTACAAGGAACGTCAAATCACAGAAAAAAAATAAACACAAATGACTACACATAAACCAACGAGACCAATGGGCAAACTGTGCCGACGTAGGACGGTCATCTGCCACGTCAGTAGCAGACGGTGTGGTTATCCTGGATAACGTTCGCACAACCTTCCCACTTTTCATATTACCCAGAAGTCTCTAAGAACGTAAATTGTGATGTAAAACAACCTCCTCACTGTCAGATGACCACACACAAACAAGACCATAAAACATAGGGGCCCGATCAACACAGATGAATATGTAAATGGATATAAAAAGAGGGCATGTGTAATGTATTCTGTGCATTGCCGTCTGTATCGAGCTCATGTTTGTTATCAACCGAGGAGTCCCACTGACATTCAGAGAGGACAGGTGGTCTGTGCCCTGTCTTCTCTAAAGAGGTTTGGACAGGGTCCGTCATGGAGTTCCGTCGTCACAGTCAGTGAAAGTTCAAGTTTTAAGGATGCGCAGGTACAAGACTGTAGATTGGTCGATTACCAAGCCTAATGTCCGTCTGGTGACATTAGGATCATATCAACGGTATAAAAGGCGTTTGATGATTCTGACGCATTTTCAATAGTTATGTTGTCTATCTTTGATCCTTCTTATCTTGTTAATTATTTCACCATAAAATGCAGGTTGTGAAATACCCAAAGATATATACTCTGTTGTCTGTATTGATCCGAATTATAAAGCTGACAATAATTATTGTAAAATTTCTAGAAAGTCTTTGCTAGTTTGTGAAAGCGAAAACCTTGTCCTAAAAGTTTCTTGGTAATTTGTAAATTTCTACTATGAAAATCCAAAACATAAGTTCATCTTCTTGCTGTGAAATGTAGATACCATAGTTCGGTAATCGTGGATTCAACATATTAAATTTCCCCTGGCTTGACGGTGATGTTCCTACTGTCCTGTTCACTAATTCCATAGCACCCTGTTTTCTCGGTTTTCTCTAAAATATGAAACTGTCATCTTCCAAAACGATATCGATTTTATAGTACTCCTTTAGTTGTAACGGAAAATACCATTGTGTTGGCTGTGGGTCAATTAAGTTAGAAATAGAACAGAAAATAAAAAGTCTACGATGATTTTGGAAAGGCATAACACTCGGAAAAGTATCATTGTTTTTCATAAATGTTTGCATGATATTGTCTTTTACGGAGAATGACGAATGATCTTACTCTCAAAATGACGTCATTTTTTCATGACGCGACCGTCGCAAAGATTATTGCCGAGAAAGCACAAAGGAAAAATGGAAAAGATAGAGAAGACTCCTTGGTAAGTTAATTCGGGGGAAATAAACTTCATAGAATTACCTAACAGTTATTCAGTCTTAAAGTCGAGACGGCAAGGCCAAATCGTGAGACTTCCTATCGGAACGGTTACGAACCACGGAATGAACAACATTCCGAAGTAAAACGAGGTGCCCGGGGAGAGTCAGTGTATTCTCACGATTTTGCTTTGCTTTCTTGACTTTGAGACTGAATAGCGGTCAGGTACTTCTTTGATGTTTATGTTTTCACCTGTTGCATCAGCTCCATGGAAACCTGTTAAATTGGGTGATTGTCTCAAAGTATATTTTGATGTACAGAAAAGTTATTTCAAAATAATAACAGAAAATGTCATGAAACAATATGCGTTTATTGTTAAAACACAAATAAAATGTTACATTTATAGTAAGATTGACCGTACTTTATATAAACAAAATATTGGACCATTAATGTTAAACGTCTTTAAATTTAAAACGATCAACCAAAGTTGATCGAACTTGGCTACATGTGACCTCGGGGACTCTTGGTCAACCAGAAGTGACACTCACCAAGTAGTTAAAATGTTAAACGTCTTTAAATTTAATAGCATCATTTAAAACATGATAGATTTACAGCATGGACCAGATATGCACGTTTCTGGTACTAAACTCTCGTCAGTGATCCTCAGTCTAAACAATGAATTATGGCCAAAAAGTATGAAAATTAATAATATCTCCAAACATGTACCAAAAGACGTAACAAAATGAGTGGAATATGATGCTACAGGACCCACGTTTTAGAAATTTCAAGAAATTTTGTAACAGAAAATTTCAAATGCGTTGAAGAGACAGACGATCAACCAAAGTTGATCGAACTTGGGTACACGTGCCCTCGGGGACTCTTGGTCCACCAGTAGTGACACTCACCAAGTAGATCAAATGTTAAACGTCTTTGAATTTAAAAGCATCATTTAAAACTTGATAAATTTACAGCATGGACCAGACATGCACGTTTCGGTTACTAAACCCTCGTCAGTGATCCTCAGTCTAAACAATGAAATATGGCCAAAAAGTATGAAAGGTATTAAGAGTGAATTTCACATATCATCAAGCATCCCTAATGTAAATGATGGAAAGTGCTAAATTTTAAAATTAATTTTTTACGTTAAAATTTTGTTCAGTTGAGTAGATCATAAGGTGTCAGCCACATTTTAAAGTGAATCAACTTTGCGTTAGCATGGAAACCAGGTTGAAGCGCAATTTTGTTGAAAATAAGAAATCTTATTCTGATATGTTGCCTGTGGAAAGATTGTTGAAGAATGACTTTGGAATCTCTTTCAGGATCAAAATAGATGCTCATTGTACTACTTTCATTTCAAAATAATTTTGCATATCCTGGTAGATCCCATTTTTCATTATTTTTTGTCATTTTTTAAACAAAGCTTTTCTCAACTCTACAACACAGGTGAATAGTAAATCATACACATAAATGGAGTTTCAGAACTGGTTAACATCGATAGCAAATAAAATTGGGAAGCCTATGAAAGACAATATGTTTATTTGAGAAAAGAAAATGTGCAATATTTCTAAAAATAGACATTGAATTGTCCCCCTTGAAAGAGCTCTTTAAGCTCTTCAGTGAATAAGAACAGAAAAGGTAGTCAGTAACAACAGACTAGGAAATAGTGTTAAAATTAAAAATCATGTAAATGGAGTGCTCATTTCGTTATTTCTCTAATTCAATATCTTGCAGCACAAATACGAACATTAGACCAGATTCTGAATTACTTTTACTTTATTCCTGTAACAACAATATCGATCCACATATTTCAACCACAGGAACCTGTCGTTCTATTTTTCAGAAAATAAATCATTGTCCAACCTCACGCCTCTGTTATTCTAATTAATAAATCTACAGGAAATAAACAAAATCGATGTTGATTTTTTTCGATTTTCCAAACACACATGTAAATCAACCAATATATCGTCTACATGGGACACGACGGACGAATCCTGACTTCCAACACTTAAAATGATATATCATATTCTAAAAACAACAAACATTACTTACCATAACAGCGGCAGATAGATGCTACAGCTCCTTTTCTGTGGACAACGACAACTTTTTCTCTTGTTTACAAAATTTTCGTCAACGCCATGCGACTGCTATATCCGGGTATGCAAATGGTATGGTTCAGAGCTGAATGCATAGCCTATATGCCATAGGTCACGAAGGTAATTTACTTTTTTCTCCTTTTAAATGATCAGTAATAATTCATAAACATTTCTTTCTATTCAAAAAAATTTCTATCATGAATATGGCGTCGTACTTTTCCACCTTTAAGGTAAACTCAAGAAGAGCGCATCCAAGGGCAGATAACTCTAATTCTGTCAATGCGGGAATTTCGAAGTGTTCGAAAACGTGTCCATTTGTCAAATTGAAGAAATAGTTAAGAAACAGCTAAAATGGCAAATTTTCTTCTTGATGTTGCTTGGTGAGTCAATAAAACCTAAGTCAAGTCAAGATCTATGCATGACAAGCTCTAGTATTTGTCATATCACACCACGTGTTACTACCAAATATATAACCTGTCTCTTCCTAGGCCTAAATTTCAAATGTCATGTTCCCCATCTAAATATTGATGGATAAGATCAGATAAATCAGAGGAGAAAACAAACCGCCCTTTCATTAAAGTAAGATTTGCAAACAAAGGTATTGATAACTTGAATCTTGGTCAAATTTTGAATCACAAAACTGTCACAGAAAAAATCCCACCATATTTCAAAAGAAAAGAAACTCCTTGTATTTCCTATAGCTACACACCAACAGTTGCATCTAAAATTTACAATTACAAACGATTCCTGCAGTGTATTGATTTAAGTAATCCCTCACTACATCCACTTCCCTGCGAATGTTCTTCATCGGATTTCAACTACTCTCCTTGTGGACACGTTATTACTGGTGACCTTAGTATAGTCAAGAACGACAAGTTGAGAGAATTGTTAAAAAAGGGTCCCAAATACAGAGAAAGTATGTCCTTTACATGGAACCAAAATGTCAAAATTATCATGGACTCTTGTGAGGAATATGCAAGACGTTGGGCAAAGAAAGAGGATGTACAGCTCGACACCCTTTCCGAATGGATAAAATCAATCAGAGGGTTACTTTTATCTAGAATTAACCGATTAAAATCAACTGTGAACACCAGATTCGTGTCTATATTTAAAGACCCTGATGTTATCACAGAGCTCACCTACCTCCAAGAACATTATGTCATCACACCAGCGGACAAAGCCTCAAATAATTACACATTTACTTGCAAAAAGTACTATTTCGACAGTCTAGTTAAAGAGTTGGGTTTAAATTCGACACCTGGAAATCCTACTTACACCCCAACAAACCTTTCTGCCTCTGAAATAATAGATAACCACAAATCAGCTCTTACTTCCTTTGGCTTCGACACTACCAAATTAGATTTAGATTTACCATACTTGTACTGCATACCTAAAATGCATAAGGATCCGTACAAACAACGTTTCATCGCTGGTTCCTCAAAATGTTCTACCAAATCTGTATCGATCTTACTCACCAAAGTTTTATCTGAAATCAAATCTGGGCTTCAAAAATATTGTTCGACAGTGTATTCTCGCAGTGGTATCAACCAGATGTGGATTTTAAAGAATTCGAAGGAACTTTTAGAACATCTGAAATCCACTCATTTTAGTAGAGTCCATTCGATCAAAGCCTCTGATTTTTCGACACTTTACACTACAATTCCACATTCTAAATTGAAAGAAAGACTCGCAAAAATTATAAGTAATGCGTTTACAAGTAAGAACGGTAATCGCAAATACAAATTTATTGTTGTTAACTATGACAAAACCTACTTTGTAAAAGAAAAGTCCGATTCTGAAAATAAGTACACTGAAACAGACATTATTCAGATGTTAAACTTTCTGATCGACAACATTTTTGTGGTGTTTGGAGGAAAGGTCTTCCAACAAATTGTCGGAATTCCAATGGGGACCAATTGTGCCCCACTCCTTGCCGACATTTTCCTTTACTCGTACGAAGCTGAATTCATTCAATCTTTGGTCTCTGAAGGGAAAAGATACTTAGCTTCTGACTTTAACTTCACTTACAGATACATAGACGATGTGTTGTCCATCAATAATCCAAAATTCGCGGATTACCTGAGCAGTATCTATCCTTCGGAGCTTGAAGTCAAAGAAACCTCAGAGACAATTAATTCAGCATCCTATTTGGACATAATGTTGTCCTACGACACTGATGGTCACATGAACACCTCACTCTATGACAAACGTGACGACTTCAATTTCAGCATTACAAACTTTCCTTTTCTGAGTAGCAACATCCCTTCATCGCCTGCTTATGGCGTGTTCATATCTCAGTTGATACGCTATGCCAGAGCAAGTACCAAATATACGGATTTTGTTCTGAGAGCTAGGCGTCTTTCAGATAAGCTTCTCGGTCAGGGATATGTTTGTGACCGACTAACATCGTCACTAAGGAAGTTCTACGGTCGATATGGGGAACTCGTCATACACTATGATGTTCCACTCTCAAGAATGGTGGATGATATTCTGTCATAGACCATTTGAACCATCGAACCAAAGATTGTACTCTATATCTTCCAAAATGGAAGTAACCGGATGTGACAGTTCTACCGAATTGAAGCGACGGGTGTTGCATGCAAGCAGGAGATGCTTACTCTTCCTGGGCACCTGATCTCACTCCCATATCGGGAGTTCGCTTCTTTTCATATGGTGGAGGTTTTTGTTTGTTTGCTTTGGTTCCTGTTTTGTCCTGATTTTGTATGCCTTCGGTTTCTGATTTTTGAATTATCGATTTTGTGCTGTATACAGGGATATGGTCATTATCCATATTTGTCATTTCATGTTTTAGGTATCAATTTATAGGAAATTAAATGAACTTTTAAGGAAAATTAGTTTTAGAAACATCAAACAAAGTTATCTGATAAAAATTTTGAATCTAAAACATGCAATTTTTGTTTTCCCTATATAATCTATAGTAAAAACCCCAATAATCTTCAAACATCATGTTCCCATCTTTAAATCAATTTTTTTACACCAAATATATACCGTTTTGTAGGTTTATATATGTACTATCTCAAAAAATTATGATGGAGATAATATTTTTAACCATTAAAGAGAGATTTACAAAAAACACCTCAAAATCATTCAATTTTTTTAAACAGCCAGCAGACATGAAATTTGATAGTGCGTGTAGACTTGAACACTGGCTTGAAATTATAAAGTATTACCAGGTCTCAAAATAAACCAAGCTTATTTGTAAAACATATTTGTCGAATGTTAATGAAATGTTTGACTGCATGGAGTAGTAAACTGCATTATTTTATTTCAGTCATGTACAAAAGTTCTCTCCTCCAGGGCACCTGGTCCTGTCTAGGGTAGTAATAATCAATCGGACAAATTTTACAATCGATTATCAGTACAGCATTTAATCAAACTATCGATTGATTATCGGAACTATCAAATTTTCAAAATCTTATTCAAAACCATTGGGGTTGCAACCTTTTTAACAGATACCTACACTATACAAATGCATAGAAATACAATTTAACACATGTTTAAAGTACAACCAGCAATTTAATTTGTTTTTCCTGACCATTGATATTTTTGTCGACTTTACTCGGTGTCATCTTGATTGTTTTACGTGTGACAATTTTGATCGTTATTTACGTCACATTTCGGCCTGTATTCACAAAAGATATATATAGATTGCATTAGAATGGGAATAACTGGATACCGACATTATGCTTGCGGATGGTAAATGCTGATTTTACGTTTTTTTTTTCTTTTTTGCAACACTATAGTGAAAAACTGCCACCGTAAACTGAACATTTATCGTCCGCAAACATAACGTAAGAACGTCCCCGAAATGAACGCACAGGGAAGTGTGTTTGGTTGCAACAATATACGTAATAATTCATCAACTTTATAGGTTTCATAATTCTATAGTTGTACATTGTAGAATACCTTAGCAACGATTTTTATCCCTTAGCTACCATACCAGTTAATTATCCTTTACCGAGTTACATTCCATTTCTCTGTCTTTTTTTTCAGCTTTTTTAAGTTTAATATTATTCTATATGCAGTACCTGATAAATATATAATTAGTAACATGACATTGTGACCGAGAATGTGTAAATGGTAATGATGTGTGAGGGAGGGTGTGTGTGTGTGTGTGAGATTAAAAAAAATTCTCCTTTGCATGACTTTAAAATGTATGTATTCTTTGTAACGAAAGGAGAATAAAAAAAAACCCATTCCATTTCTATGTATGAAGCAAACCTGCTCATCAATCGTTTGAAGAAAGTATCTTTATTGACGTTTAATGTCAGAGAATGCATTAGTGTGTGCATATATACTGTATCAATGACAATACATGCCTTTCATGTCCACATCAAAGCTAAAGGAGAATACAGCTGTTTGTTTTGTTCCCTTGTTTTTTTTTTTAGTATTCGACATGAAAGAGAAAGGGCCTGAATAGTATTTTACTTTCTATTAATATTTCATTTCTTTAACCTTTACTCTAGATTTTACCAATTCTAGAAGAAATCAACTTGATATTCCTCGTGATACGACTAATCTATGATACCAATTGACATTGACTTCAAATCTTTTTTATGCAGTCCATGGGCATTTATAAGTGTTGTACTTTGCAACATTTCCAAATTTGTAACCCTGATCTCTCATCATCTTGAACAACCTTTCAGACCTTTGTGTAACAGCTGGTTTCAGATATAGATTTGAGTGAAATAAGATTAGAACTCATAGAAGCAGTCTTAAAATCTACACCCAAATTATGTCACCAATTTCTAAATTTGACCTTGATTGTATTGACATAATTTTTTTCCAACAATTTGACTTTTGTTGCCAAGATAAAAAGTTGTCTTGGTAATCAGCCAATCCATCCATTAATAGCCGTTTGAGAATTGCAAACTTGGTATGTGTAAAGTCAATTGAAGAAAACTTCTTTGTTGAAAAAGAACTATAAGGACAAAGACATATTTCAGAAGTCTTTACAAAATTTATTTTACATACCGACTGAAAGGCAGTGTTCATCAGTTAATAATGCAATATATATAATGAAAAATACATGAACATATCGGACAGTAAACAACCGAGTCAGTTAAACACTATGCCCACTGAAAGGCGTTGTTCATCATTTAATAATGCAATATATATAATGAAAAATACATGAACATATCAGACAGTAAAACACTGAGTCAGTTAAACACTATGCCCACTGAAAGGCGGTGTTCATCAGTTAATAATGCAATATACATAATGAAAAATACATGAACATATCAGACAGTAAACAACTGAGTCAGTTAAACACTATGCCCACTGAAAGGTGGTGTTCATCAGTTAATGTTACAATATACATAATGAAAAATACATGAACATATCAGACAGTAAAACACTGAGTCAGTTTAACACTATGCCAACTGAAAGGTGGTATTCATAAAAAAAATGAACATATCAGACAGTAAAACACTGAGTCAGTTAAACACTATGCCCACTGAAAGGTATTGTTCATCAGTAAATGTTACAATATACATAATGAAAAATACATGAACATATCAGACAGTAAAACACTGAGTCAGTTAAACACTATGCCAACTGAAAGGTGGTATTCATAAAAAAAAATAAATGAACATATCAGACAGTAAAACACTGAGTCAGTTTAACACTATGCCCACTGAAAGGCGGTGTTCATCAGTTAATGTTACAATATACATAATGAAAAATACATGAACATATCAGACAGTAAACAACTGAGTCAGTTAAACACTATTCCCACTGAAAGGCGGTGTTCATCAGTTAATATTATAACAATAAATATCATAAAAAATACATGAACATATCAGATAATAAACAACTGAGTCGGTTAAACACTATGCCCACTGAAAGGCGGTGTTCATCAGTTAAAAATACATGATCATATCAGACAATAAACAACTGAGTCAGTTAAACACTATGTCCACTGAAAGGCGGTGTTCATCAGTTAAAAATACATGATCATATCAGACAGTAAACAACTGAGTCAGTTAAACACTATGCCCACTGAAAGGCGGTGTTCATCAGTTAATATTATAACAATAAATATAATGAAAAATACATGAACATATCAGACAGTAAACAACTGAGTCAGTTAAACACTATGCCCACTGAAAGGCGGTGTTCATCAGTTAATGTTACAATATACATAATAATATATCAGACAGTGATCAACTGAGTCAGTTAAACACTATGCCCACTGAAAGGCGGTGTTCATCAGTTAATATTATAACAATAAATATCATAAAAAATACATGAACATATCAGACATTTTGTTTGATGTACTTCCAAACACATACATATCTATAAGCTTATTTAAAAGGGGAACATCCGTATGAAACAAACTTTTTGAAATGGCAATAACTGGGCCAAAAACAGCCGATTTTGTCCCTACCCCTTTGTCCATCTAAAAAAGTTTAAATTTCACTAATACATTGTATAATCGATGATCAAAATCTTGATGGATTATCGCAATCGAAGTGGTCATTGCTGACGTTAGCAATTATCGGCACAACACTATAATGTTACATTTTTCTAACCTTTCCTGTCCCTTTCCCTTTTTTACTGCAAAAGTTACAGTACCATCTGGCCCTTTTTGATGTAAGAAATGCCTCTTTTCCAGTCAAATTTACACACCCATAGTGAAACCATCTGTCACATTTATCACATCCTATAGATTGGTCTGACATCTGATTTGGGTGCTCTTCACAGGCTTTAGTACAAATATAATCTGATGCAGATGATGTTGAAGCTTCTTCATGCAAGGGTGTCATGGCTTTAGATGACGAAGACTTTTCTCCAAGAGCTTGTAATTTGGAATGTAGACTTTGTTTTTTCTTTCTTGGAATCATTTCTTTGAACTTTTTCATTCCATCGGCTAATGATATTTTCAGGAAATGTGCAGTTATGTCGTCATACAGATTATGAATAAGGTCAATGAAGATTTCATCTGTAATGTCTTCATTTTCAAATGACCTCTGGTTAAGATGTTTTTGAACAGCTTCATTTAAAGATGTGAAGAAACTATAAACTTGGTCATTTACAACGAGCACTCTTCTACTTTTGCCCTGTTTGAAAGATATTTCCAGCATGCTTTCATGTGTGTCTGGAACATCTGACTCTTTAACACACAACTGCTGAAGAAGGCCTTGCTTTTTGTAGTTAATTGATCTCAAGGTTTTTACTGTGTGAATCACTCTTCCCGACATTTCTTAGTACTGAATCACATAATCTTTTTCTTACCTTGTGCAGACAGCAACCAGCAACATAGCGCAATTTTGCTTTCCCAGCTGATGATAAAGAGGATGGAGATGTAGATGAACTTTGCTCCTGTAACTGCGTCAATTGCTGTTGCACAATGTCATCACTTTTTCTCTGAATCTCCTTGTCCGTGAGCCACATCACAAGTCTCGTCGATAGCTTATTTTCATCATTAGTCATTTTTGAGTGTTTATAAACTTGCTTGCATTTATTTCTATGAATATCACTCAGGATAAACCTATTGAGAGCTGAATATGCAGCATTCCAATGTTGTGACGTCTCTCTTTTCTGTGAATTCAGTATTTCATATATTTTACCATAAATGAATGTTTGGTAATTTACAAATTCAGGTGATAGAATTTTCTCCACTGAAACAGTGCACAGGAAGGTGGCATCTTTGTTTGTCTCTATGAATTCTGACAGTTGAAATGGACACTCTCTTGTTGGTAACTCTGTATATTCAGTTGTTAAAGCTAAATCTTGTTCATTTTCTACTTGTTTCAAATTGTCCAAAACTTCAATAATTTCATCATCTACTGGATTAGTTTCCTTTGATATTTCTATACTTTGATCATGTTCATTCTTACAACAAGTCTTGTTGTCTAATGCTGGTAAACTGACTCTTTCATAAAACTCATAAACACAGTCTTTATGCTTAAGGAAAGCAGCCTCTTCATTAAAATTCAAAATTTGCACTTCTGCCTTCTTAGTGGCCCGGCCTACTGCTACACCCATTTGACCAGCAGCAAAAAAGGACTTGCAGTCAATCTGAAGGTACTCCAATGTCTGCCCCTGCGCCCTATGGACTGTCAACGCAAATGCCAATATCACAGGATATTGTGTCCTAGAGGCCAAAACCCGCCCCTCCTCAGAATCATAAATTTCATATCTTAGCCTCTGCAAAGTCACCACCTTCCCATCAAAATCAATGACAGGTGGTTCGTTGGAAAGGAGCCTGTATACCTTTCCTCTCTGTCCATTGAAGAGGCCTTTGGTTAAATTTCGTGTCAGTATAACAGGGGCTCCTTCTTTGAGGGCAAGGATTTTGGGTGCTGTATTGCCAGTCTTTAACAGGCTAACTCGTCCTAAACAAAATATAAAATATATATATATATATATTATATATAAAATAAATTTATACAGTTTAGGCATATTCAGAAATCATTTTCACAAAAAACCCTATTTCTATCCCTAAAATAACATTGTCCTTAGACTCTAGTTTCAATATCTTACTTTTCCCATCTAACATGAAATTTTATTGGTTTTTGTACGTGTGAGGGTGTGCATCACAAGGAGTGTGTGTATGTGAGAGAGAGGGAGTGTATGTGTGACAGGGCTTCAATGAGGGGGTGGACAGGGTGAAAGGGAGGGGGGAGGGAGGAGGAGGGAGGAAAGGGAGGGGGAAAGGGGGTGGAGGAGGGAAGGAGGAGGGAGGGGGAGGTAAGGGAGTAAGAGATCTGCTGTTGTGCAAGCCGATTGTGTATCACAATTGCACATTCCTGCGTAATAACAAGATTTTGGTCCTTAAAATAAAACACTGCTAAAGACGGTATGGCCGAATTGCAAAGTAAGTTTTTGTCATCTACTGGATCAAGGTCACTAGGTCAAATATTACAGCATACATTGAGATAAGCAAGAAAATTTAACCAAAATCTTTAACTAGGTCAAAGTCCAAGGTCAAGGTCACTAGGTCAAATATTACGGCATAAATTTAAAGGTCTTTTTATGGGCAAGCTTCATGTATAATATAAAGAATCTACTGCACATAGTTCGTTAGATTTTGCCTCAACCAGAAACTTTTAACCAAAATGTTGACGGCAGACGGACAGACAGACGGACATCGTCAATCTATAGACCGGAATTGCTTTGCAATCTGGCCAACAAAAAGTAGATTCGAACGTTTAATGAAGCATGTTTTGTCAAGAGAATACGCTACATCTGTTACCTGAAGCTTATTTCTGGGTGTAAAAGGTATATACAAGGAATGAATTGATTATATGGTGCGACGATATAACCATAAAGTACAATAAAGTCGATATTTTCTAAGTTCTACTATTTATTTACACTATTTACATGTTATGTATATATTGTCCGATACAAAATACGAAAACGAAATGACAAAATTATGCTGTGAGAAAGTATGCTGACCTGTCAAAACATAATCTTACGTTTTATCACTGAACACATTAACTCTCGCCTAACAATGATACATCAACATCTGGTTATTATTAAAATATAACGTTGCACGGAGAAAGAAAATTCTTATCTAAAATCAGTAAATAAACATTTTATATCTTTTAGTAATAGCTGTAGTAAGCATTTTTTCATGAGAGTAAAGTCACTACGATTTTCTTAAAGTACGTTTGAACTGTATAAAAATCACACTGAACGAATAGGAATTGTTTAACCAACAAAGCAACTCTAAAAAGTATATATACTATATATCGATGAAGAAAATTTAAAAATACATTGTCTTTTCACCATTCTCCCCTTCTTTGATTGTTCTACACATCAACATCTACTAAGTCTACGTATATATAAACATATTACAGTGATCAAACTATCTACTAAGTATTTATACACGTTCTCCATGACTAGAATATGATTCTTAGTTCAAATCAAATTCTAAGGGACACAGTTTATTTATAGGTCTAACGTTACTATTCCCTCCGACCTTTAATTTCACGACGCGAACATGTCCATCTTTCCCGGGGTATACTTCCTCTACTCGTCCTAACGGCCAGTGTCCTCTCGGTTCATTCGGATTCATTACGATGACAACGTCATCTTTTTGCATGTCCTTATGAGGATGCACCCATTTGTTGCGTGAATTCAGTCCTGGTATCCATTCTCGCATCCATCTGTGCCAAAAGTGACGTACTATTTCCTGTATTCTACGCCACCTTTTTCGCGGATTAAATTCTGTTTCATCGACAGACTGTGGCGCAAATTGACCCCCGAGTTGACCATGCAAGAAATGATTCGGTGTAAGAGACACAATATCATCTGCATTAGCCGATTGAAACGTTAGTGGTCGAGAATTTACTAACGCTTCTGCACCCGTGAACGCCGTTATCAATTCCTCATCTGAAACATCCGCTTTCTGTAGTATAGCATGTATCGCTCTTTTTGCAGCTTTTATCATCGTTTCGTGAACCCCACCAAAATGTGGTGCGAGAGGTGGATTAAAATGCCATTTAATTCCCATTTGATGTCTGCTCAGCGATTTTATCTCCGTCCAGTTGTTTTACGAGATCTCGCAATTCTCTGTTTGCGCCAAAAAAATTGGTGCCATTGTCCGACATTATTTCTAACGGAAGTCCTCTTCTATTGACCATCCTAAAAAGGCGTTTAAAAACGAATCTGTGTCCAATCCAAATGCGACTTCCAAATGCACAGCCCTTGTAGTTAAGCATGTAAACAAACACAAATAACGTTTTTCTCTCCGTTTACCTCTTCCTTGAACTGTTACGAATGGCCCACCATAATCGACCGCACATCTTGCGAATGCTCGCAAAGGCTCTTTAAATCTTATTTCCGGAAGTGGAGCCATTATTTGTTCTGCCGCCTTTGCTTTTCTACGTTTACATTCATTGCATTGTTTCTCCAAAGCTCGAATTTCCTCCCGCGCAGATATTATCCAAAATCGTGCGGATAAACTTGCTAACGTTTGATTTGTCCCCGATATGTGCTTTCCTTCTTCATGATAATGTTTTACAATGAGTTTTGTTATCCATGCGCCTCTTGGTAAAATGATGGGATATCTAGTATCATACGGTAAGAATTCCGCAAATTGCAAACGGCCATCACATCGTAAAATGCCGTTTTGATCTATTCTCGGCTGTAACGGCAATAATTTGTTTTTTCTCGATACTGACTGGTTGTTTGTCAACGCTTTGATCTCGTCCGAAAAGGCTTCTTTTTGCAACTGCCTAAGTAAATCATTTTCAGAATCGTTTATTTCGTCTACTGACAGTTCTCTGCTCTTTCTTTCACTCTTTGCTTTTTTACAGTTTTCAATAAATCGGAAAATCCATGCATTCGCGCATAAAAGTTTTCTCCATGTCGAGAATCGTTTTGGATCGATAACGGTTTCCGGCTGAAATGGCGAAAATGTCGCAACTTATGTGATGTCAGGTATTGTCTTTCCTTTTTTGATTTCATTTTGCGTGGAATCGGATTTTTCTATTTTGTTTTTCGGCCAAGTTTGTTCGGGTTCACGGAGGAAACTCGGCCCGTACCACCATTTTATTTCTTTGACAAGTTTCTCCACGGTTGTTCCCCTTGATGCAAGATCCGCCGGATTTTCTTCTGTCGGTACGTACCTCCATTGTACTGGTTCTGAATGATCGTGAATTTCGCTTACACGATTTGCGACAAATGTCTTGTACGAACGACTGCATCCTCTGATCCAATATAAAACGTTCATACTGTCGGACCAGTATGTCACATGCTTCATATCAATTTCTAATGCTTTTGATATCGCGCATGTCAATCGCAATCCTAATATCGCCCCGAGTAGTTCCATCCTCGGAATACTAATCGACTTAAGAGGCACTACACGTCCTTTTGCTGCTATCATTCGAGTTGAAACAGATGAATCCGAGTACTCGTATCTTGCGTACACTACTGCTCCGTATGCGTCTTGAGATGCATCTACAAATGTATGAAACGATTCCGATACAACAAAGTTAGATTCTCTCTCCCGAATACAACGATCCACAGCGACTTTTCTTAGATCGTGAAGTTCTTTTAACCAAGTATGCGCCTTCAGTTTTAACTCATTCGATAATGTCGCATCCCAGTCATAGCCACATGCCCACATTTCCTGAAGCAAGAACTTTGCGCGTATCGTATAGGGTGTCACAAATCCAAGAGGATAAAAAAGCATTGCGATTTTCTTCAAAAAGTTACGCTTAGTTATTTCGAGATTCTCATCTACAGGATTTGCGTTAAATGAAAGTTGATCCGGGTCAGCTGACCAAACTAATCCTAAGGTTTTCACTGACGGCAAATATCCTCCATCCAGGTCGACTTCTAATGCACGATCAGTTTCCGGTACTTCCTTTAAAACTGATTTTGAATTTGATAGCCATTTTCGAGCATACATTCCAGCTCTTCTCCAAAGATCCGATACATGTAGTTGATTATAGAGTGTTATACCATCTTCTTCCGTTTTAACAGAGTCGAGGCTGTCATCCATATAAGTTGACTTTAACACGGTTTCGACTGCTCTAGGTAGTTCATTTTCATGTTTTCTTGCGTGTTCCTGTCATACAAATTGTGCTTGAAACGGCGAAGAATTTATTCCAAATACAACACTTTGAAATTCGTAAACTCCAGGTTTCTTATTTTGATTTAAATCCCGCCATAGAAATCTTTGACACGAGCGATCCTTTGGAGCCACGTTGATTCGCAAATACATTTCGGCTATATCGCAAGCTATCGCTACCGGTCTTTTCCTAAATCTGAGTAATACATCAAACAGCTCACGCTGGAGTTTTGGTCCCTGATGAATGACGTCATTTAGTTATATTCCCGCAAATTTCGCCGACGCATCGAAGACAATTCTTGTTTTCGTGGTTGATCTATCTGGCTTTACGACAGCAAAGTGTGGTAGAAACCATTCCTCGTTTGGTCTCTCCTCAATTTCCGGTACCTTTCTTACATATCCTTTTTCGATGTATTTTTGGATACATTCTGTGAATCCTTTGGCGATTTCCGGGTTTCTTTGAAGTCGTCTTTCCGTACTTTCTAGTCGCTTGAATGCCATGTCAAAATTTCTAGGAAGGATCCGTCTATCCTCCCTCCATGGAATCTCGACTTCATAACGACCATCGCTGAAATTCATAGACTTTCTTACTTTACTTACGGCTATATGTTCATCAGGTGAGAGGTTTATACAGTTGCTATCACCTTTTATCTCCTCGATTTCCCAAAACTTTCGCACCAAATCGTCGATGTCAGAATGTGCATCTGTCTTGTTTGTAAAATACGTCCGAATGTAGTGTGAGGAGTTTCCGGTTCCCATCATAATATTTGGACTCCCGATACATGTCCATCCCAACGGCGTCAGCCTAGCGATAGGTTCATTTGACTTTCCTCGTATATCTCTAATCGAGTAATGCAAGTCTGCGTAGTCGATTCCAAGGAGCATGTCAACATTCGGGCATTTTCCTTGTATAGGAAATTTAATGTCGCTCAGATGGCTCCATTGTTCTTTGTGTTTATTCCAATTAATTGCGCACATGTTTCCTGTGACGCGATTGGTTGTAAATGCGCTGATTCTTGACCTTGTTTTGCCGTCTGTGCTTTCAAGATCAAATTCAACGGGCATTGTTTCGAAAGTTTCCGTTTTGTTGTTCAAAACATTCACTTGGACTTTTTGAACAGCCCCCGTAAGTCCTAATTGAGAAGCAACATCTTGATTGATGTATGTTTTCGTACTCGCATCATCTAAAAGCGCATTTATTTGTAATTTTCTCGCTCCGTTTCTTATAATAACTGGAATCGTTTGCATGGTAACGTACTCTTTCGCTTTAGGATTAATTCGATTCGCTACGAAAGTGGCATCTGTTTGCTCCCCTTTCGTGGGAAGACTCTTATTTTCGACATCTTCTGTTAAAGGCGATTTCACCTTTTCGATTTTTCCGTGTAATAGGCGATTATGAATAGCCCTGCAATTCTCGAGACCACATACTCGACTCCTTTGACAATGTCTTCCGATATGGTCGTCCGCAAGACATCTGTATCATAGATTCAATTCCTGTGCGCGTTGCCATCGATCTTTTATTGATAAACTTTTGAATTTTTCGCAGTTCCATATTTTATGCGAACCTTTACAATGCGAACATTTCTTTTCCGATTTCATGGAATTCTCATTGCTCTGTTTGCCAAAAAAATGTCCTCACCCAGAGTACATCTATCACCTCTTAAAGGAGAAGGTCCACTAACCGTGATTTACGGCCCTGTATTTAGTGACTTTTAAAAAAGATATAATTTTGAATCATTTTGATGTAAATCTATCTATCAACATCGGTATTTGTCAACGGTAAAAAGTTTGCAAAACTTTGCGCTCTATGACGTCATTTATGACGTCAGAAACTGGTGACGGTACGGTAATATCCGTATTTTTCGTTAATTTTTATACATTCTTTGCAGTTTTTCGCTAACAACACAGGCGGGTACGTTCCTAATTTTTATTTTAGATAAACTATTTTGACATATTCTCAATGTAAACGAATTTTCATTTACGTACCTACTTGTGCTCTATATGAAAACCTTTAAAATGTTACGATATTTTACTTTTAACCATCTGATTGCAGTAGAGGTCACAGGAGTCGTTTTACCGATCGCTGCGTGTCCTTCTGTAGTTTCGGTGCACAAATTCCTCTTATTTGTTTCTTGGCGGATTTTGACAAGTTTTGTTTTGATGAAACCGGGAAAAAAATTTAAATTTTAACGATTAAACGATATATTGAGTAAGATATATCAAAAGTTTGGTATCTTTAATTATCCTTGATTATAAGGATTTTTTTCCTTTTTTTAAACTTTCGTACTTTGCAGCGAAAAGTTAATAATATCAAACAAAATGTCTTCATTTGGAAACTTTGAGCGAGTTAATTTTAGTTTCAACCCTGCTTTGTTCAAAGATGTATCCATTATACAATATTTACATTGCAAGTTGATTTCCTATATTAAACGCCTATTCAATTTTGACGTTCATTTCACGATGAACACAGGTTGACCCTAATCACATAACGTGCGCGCAAGAAGTTTAAGCAGTGGGGCATAATGATGCTGAATTAGCGATCAGGAGGAGATTCCCAACATGTGTACGGAGAATGAGACGATATAAAAGAGAAGAAACAGACGGGAACAAAAAAAAATCCGTTGAACCATTGAAATATGTATAACTACTCTATGTACGTGTGTACTATGTCGCGGTTCACGAGATTTACGCCTGTCGAACCAGAGTGTAAGAGCCATGAACGCAAAAAAAAAAAGACATGTACACTCATTCCTTAAAAATACTTCACACATTATCGAGAATGAGCGAGTTGAATGACGTTCATTTATTGAACTGGATTGCCATAATTTTAAACATCTCCGTTTACGGAATGAATCCTCCCCATAGGGAATTACGTTTATATCATAAATCAAATGTTGGCCTCTCGGTTTAAACACGCCGTTTACGTTTTTCTTTCCCTCTGGTTTTCATTAACGAACATGGAACTAGAAATGAGTATTTGCGTAAAAAGCACAATATTTGGGAGGGGGGAGGCAAAACTGTTACCAGTAAAGCATGACAGGTCAGTCTATATACTAGCAAGTATTGTCCACGAACAGGCATGTTGCTTGTTGTATGTTTGATCCTGAATTTGATTCAAACATATTTTATTTTCTAAGCATGAAAATGGGATTGGTCAAAAGTTATACCAACATTATAAACGCCCTTTCCATGAAGTACGTGATTTTGAACTTTAAAGTGACCTTGACCTTCATTGGATGCCGAGTTTCATCATGCTATACAATTCCGACAAAATTTAAAAGATGTCTGATGTGTATCAAGTTTATTTGTTCTAGCGAAATACGTGTATATGAAAGTATGACCTACAGACAGACGGACGCCACGCAAAGTGATCTATTTTTGTCGCTCTTGCGTTTCAAGCGACATGAAAAGAAAAGGTCGATGAATAATGCTTGACCATTACACAATAATGTTACATAATTGATTGTTTTTTCAGCACAGTATTTTGTAAACTTCTTTATTTTGATTTTATTTCGACGATTTCACAGGTGTGTAAGGAAAACAAATGAAAATAAACGAATCATGGGATTAATTAATCTTCCTTGTACCAAGTCGAATGCTGGGTGGAAAGAGGGTTTTCTCGATCGACTCGGAGTTACTAGTTTTATTTCATATCTTTTCATTTTTTATTCATTTATTTATTCATTTATTTATTTATTTATTTATTTATTTATTTATTTATTTATTGTGTGTGAGGGTGTGTGTGTGGGTGTGTGTCTTTTGGTTTGTTTGTTTTGGGTTTTTTTTCAAGCTCCTGTTAAACTTATTTCCTGTTTGCTTTCGTAGAGAATATATCTATGTAGACATGAAATTCAGAATTCAATAGTGAGAAGTGATGACAGGTAAAGGTCATAATAGATAAAGGATATATACATGTACTCTCCGAACGCAGAGTTACTTCGGTTACCGACAGCAAAAAGACGAAATTCAAACTAAATACGTATGCTTGTCACTGACCAATATTATAATTGTTCATACCGACACTTTAATTAAATAAAAACATCCAATGTTAGCGATAAAAACAATAAATTCTACAGATTTGTGAAGACGGAGATTTCATGGGCGTAGCCAGGCGTACATTTGTACGCAAAAACGTTCACAATTTTTTCGCAAAAAAAAAGAAGGGAAAGAGATAAATAGACCCCGCCATTTCCCCAAAATGTGGGGTCTACATAAAGGACGTAATAAATAATAAAAGTGATATCAGTGATATAGTCCAAAAACACTCAATAATGATCGTTTTGATTTTTTTTAGTTTTCTCAGGCGTAGAAATTCGCGCTAACAATGTGCGCACGGTCGATTTGGGACAGATGATGTCCCTAGTTTTATCATTTTTAATTTAAAAAAGAATACAGCATTAATATTATGTTCATATCGGCATATCGGATATTTCCTTTATCTTAGATACGTTTCGTGCTCTTGATCTCATTTAAATGCGACTCAAATACGCTCAATAGCCCCCCAATCTGCTTCACTTTCTCAAAATTTTCTCTGACCGATCCCCTATCCAACAACAACGAAAGAGGGAAACGTACTTCCATATTGTAACTTACTTTGACTTTACAAGTCATCCTCATAAAAAAGAATGTGTCCCTTGTATTTTGGGTCCGCTCCTGTCGTTGGCGACTAGGCGTCGACATCAAAAACACCCTACCTACATTTACGTCCATGTCAGATAATATTCAGGGATTTCCCCCTCTTTTGGGGCCGTTATTCGGTCCCGTTCCCAATGAGAAATAGTACCCTTATTCGCCAATTGTGGCTCTAAAATTTCCCAATCACATATAGATGGAATTATCACTGAAATCAGTGAAATTTACTGGTTCAAAAGTAGCAAATTTACTGTTAATTTGATATAGTGTTGTAAGTATAATTCATATTTAAAACGAAAAAGATGTATATAGAATAATTATTATGTGATTGATCTCTATCCCTCTCTCTCAACTTCCTGTGAAGCCCTCTCGGCGAAGAAAAAACAAAACAAACAAAAACCCAAAAAAATGACGATCACAGTCGCTTACAGCTTGCCCTTTTCTCCCCCTTTTTTTCAAAATTTGGTCACGCGAATGCGTAATGAACCTTACCCTCTCCTTTGTCCTAAATTGCATTGTTTTGAATTTTTCAGATAATTATTGCGTTTTTTAAATATTGTAAGAGCAGTCTATACAAAACATTGATGATATAAGTTCCCGTCCGGACTCTCAATCCTTCTGCATTGTGTTGCAATTCATCCCAATAAAAAGTTGTATGTGCATCCGGCATTTGAGTTTCTGGATCCGCGCCTGAATCTGATTTGGACATGTAACCTGACCTCATTAAAGTCAGAGAAAATTCTAACTTGCTTATTCTGAAAAGTATATTATGACAGCCCCCCTTCATAAGCTGCATGGGTGCTGGCGAAAAGTCACCACCTACTGTGAGAAAAGCCGTCGTCTACTTTCTATTGTAAAGGTATTAAACATGTCAAAATCAAGAATTTTCTTTTTCTATGTATCTTCCTTCAGAGTATCCACCTACTTTAAAATTTATTGAGATCCCTGCCCCTTCCCTTACACAAAAGTGCATGTGTCAAATGTGTATATATGTGACCGCTTTCCATAAGAATCTAGAATTCAAAGATGAATAATGTGACGCGACGTCATTTGAGAGCGAACATACAGTTTCCTTGCGATTCAGATGCTTCTGATATCTCTCGGAGATCTTTTCCCGATTAATTTAACACTGAAATCCAAATATATTCTTTAAAAATATTATATGTATCAACTTTATCCTCTGAATTAATTTGACTGCAACAAAAATAGAACAGTTATACTTTTAATGTAGAGTTTTACATTATGTAGTTGTTGTAAATTGTCATTTTACGTCATGACGTCATGGTGAAAAAAAGCGCATTTTGACGTATCACAATGCCAACTTCGCCGGGTCATGAAACGCTTATCTGTTGTCAGATTTTCATAATGCTTACATTTTTAGAAACTAGAAATGCTGTATTATATATACGTAAATTTTCTTCAAAAACGGTAAGAGGGCCAATTTTGATGGTTAATGGCCCTTCTCCTTTATACCCCGTAGACGTATTACACCTACTACTCCATCTGCAGGCTCTACATTTAACAACAAACACAGAGGGTTCTCAACCATTCGCCAGTGCAATGGAAAGAGATGTTCCATTTGTCCGCTCATCAATTGCAGTTCCACGATTACATCTAGTGTTAATAGGCATACGTTTAAGATCGAGATTGATAGCGACGTTGATTGATCGTATCAAGATGTCATTTATGTTATTACATGAAACGCCAGGGGATGTGGCGCCCAATATGTAGGGGAAACAGGCCAGTCCTTAAAATCTCGTTTTCGAAATCATTCATATCAGATAAGAAACTCGCGTCACAAAAAGCACAGAAATTTCCTGTACCATCACTTCTTTAAATATAAACATTCAATTTCGGATTTAAGTATTACTCCAGTTCAGTCTTTCCCAAAACTCAAAAATCTAAGTAAAACTGAAATTAAAAAACGCCGACTACAAGCTGAACTTGCCTGGATCACTAAATTACAAACTGCGTACCCCCTTGGTTTAAACGATCAAATTTACGGACAAGGAAATATTTCCTCGACCTCGACAAAGATCAATGTCTTTTCAATCCGCCCTGACGCTAAACGAAAGTTTAGGTCACACGGAAAAAGGCGAAACAGAAACCTCAGAAACAGAGCTAGAATACATCGTACCCTCAGAGATCTGCTTATAATTGCACGAAACGGCGGCAGACATGAACTGCTTCATGCTCTCTCATCAATACCAGCAGTTCAATTGAAATCTATCTTGGATGAAGCAGAGGTTGCATTCTTAAGAAATACTGATTGATTCAAACTTAATATCATTGTTGCATTCGCACAGAATAAACTTTTTCCTGTCATTAAAAACATTCCCCTTAGAAGACGATTCATAAAAATTCCATTTATTAACAAAGGTTTCGATCTTCTTAACATCTCTAATATTTTTCGGGATCATCGCGTCCAAAGTGCTATTCCTCAATATTTTGAGAATTTTGAACCTCCTCTTATTTGTTACAAGTATAAAAAACCTATTCGAAATTTCGTATTTAACTACAATAAAGTAACATCAGATCCTAAAATTCTTGAATCAAGTCCTACTTCTTGAGAATGTGCAACTTCTGAATACCTTTTTAAACCAGCTGGCCATATTGTAACAGGTGACTTTTCAATTATCCAGGACAGGCAGCTCCGCAATCTTCTCAAGAAAGGACCTAAGTACAGAATTCCATCCAAGGTAGATTTTATCAAATGTCGCGAAGAACTAAAGGAAGCCTTAGATAACTACACAAAAAGATGGTGTAAATCGGAAGGGGTCGAATCACATTCTCTGAATGACTGGAAGAACCTCATATTGGATATTACCGATATTCGAATAGATAACTTCCACAAAAATCCTCATCTTTTCGAAAATCCAAGTTCTAAATCTGAAAGATATTTCAAATCCAAATTACGCAATTTACACGAAAAATATGTCTTCGCTCCTGCAGACAAAGCAGCCAACAACACCATAATCATTTGAAAACGTTACTACATATCAACTTTGGTTTCGGAACTTTCGTCTACAAACATTTATATCAAAAGCAATGAAAGTGTTCCTAACATTTTGAACAAACACAACAGTGAAATTTCTTCATTCAAGATCCCTATTTCTAAACTGGATCTTCCTACACTATACTGCATACCAAAATTGCACAAGTCTCCTTACAAATTTCGATACATTGCTAATTCTAGCAACTGCTCAACTACAATTTTGTCTAGAAATCTGACGTCAGCACTCACGGTGATAAAGGAACACGTTGCAAAATATTGTGAAACTGTTCTAAACAGGAATGATGTAAACTTATTTTGGTCTATTAAAAATTCAGGGGATGTGATTGACAAAATGAAATCGAGAAATTTTCAAGCCAAATCGATTTCTTCGTACGACTTTTCAAATATGTACACCACGCTTCCTCACGATAAGATTAATGATCAATTGTCCAAACTCATTAAATGGTGCTTTAACCGAGAGGGTAAAACTTATATTTGTACATCTGAATCAAAGGGTTTCTTTTCCAATACAGAATACAAATCATATAAATCATGGACATGTAGTGACCTTTGTATTGCCTTGTCCTTTCTTTTGGACAACATTTATGTAAGATTTGGTGAGAATCTCTACAAGCAAGTTGTAGGGATCCCTATGGGTACTAATTGTGCGCCTCTTGTTGCAGATTTATTTTTATTCACGTATGAAAAAGAATTTATCCAAAATCTTCAAAAACAAAGAAAACATGATGATGTGAAATGTTTCAATGGTACTTCTAGGTACCTGGATGATATGCTTACTATCGACAATCCTGTTTTTGAAAAGTATAAAAATGTCATTTATCCACAGGAACTGACTCTAAACAAGGCGAACGTCACAAACACAGAAACACCATTTTTGGACCTGAATATCAAAATTATTAATGGAGAGATTCATACAAGGGTGTATGACAAAAGAGATGACTTTGGATTCAATATAGTAAATTTTCCCTGGCTTGACGGTGATGTTCCTAGATTACCGTCTTATGGTATCTACATTTCGCAGCTCATCCGGAATGCTAGAGCATGTACTGATGTTTTGGATTTTCATGATAGAAATTTACAAATAACAAAGAAACTTTTAGGTCAAGGTTTTCGCTTTCACAAACTTGTCAAGACATTCTGGAAATTTTACAAAAATTATTGTCAACTACTTTTGAAATTCGGACCCATACAAGCAACAGAGTATATTACTTTGGGTATTTCGCAACCTGCATTTTATGGTGACATGATCAACAAAATTAGAAGGATCAAAGGTAGACAGAATTACTATCGAAAATGCGTCAGAATCATCAAACGCCTCTTATACTGTGGATATGATCCTAATAACACCAGACGGACACTAGGCTTGGTACTTGACCAATCTACAGTCTTGTACCAGCGCATCCTGAATACTTGCACGCTGACTGACTGTGACGACGGGACTCCATGACGGGCCCTGTCCAAACCTCTTTAGAGAAGACAGGGCCCCGACCACCTGTCCTCTCTGAATGTCAGTCGGACTCCTCGGGTGATAACATACATTAGCTCGCTACAGCCGGCAGAGCACAGGTCGTATTACGCATGCCCTCTTTTTATATCAATTTACATATTCATCTGTGTTGCTTGGGCCCCTGCGTTTTGCGGTCTTATTTGTGTGTGGTCATCTGACAGTGAGGAGGTTGTTTTACACCACAATTGTACGTTCTTCGAGACCTCTGGGTAATCGGAATAGTGGGAGGGTTGTGCGCACGTAATCCAGGATAACCACACCGTCTGCTACTCACGAGGCAGATGGCCGTCCTAAGTCGGCCCCGTTTGCCCATTGGTCTCGTTGGTTTATGTGTAGTCATTTGTGTTTTATGTTTTTCTGTGATTTGACGTTCATTGTACTACTGCGTCTCTTTCTGTGCGTGTCATTTTTGTGTTTTACAGTGGGTGTTTTGGGAGGTTGCTGTTGATGCTGCAACTAGGTGTTGTTGGAGATCCCCTCCTTTCTTTGATTCCCGTATTTCCGGCCATGATCTTCTTTGTTTTCTAAAGATAAACCCCGAATCGTTTCCGCGGCGATTGTACGGAATTCGGCTTCTTGGATAATGTATTCTCGTAGTTCTTCAACAGATTCCCTTTCTCATTTTCAAAAATCCATCTATGATATTTTGTTAATATAGCCTCCGGAAGTTTTCTTTGTAGTTGGTTGTAAAGCTGAGTTCGTCGTATCGTCCCGCTTCTTTCAAATTATAACCGCAATGTCAAGGAGATCTGCGAATTTTTCCAATTCCTTCGGATGCCCAGATCTAATCGGACGAAATCTCTCTAGATCTTCTATGTATCTTGCTATTTGCCTCCGTTGCCCTCCATACTTTCGTTCTAATCGCTCATTCGCAGCGGCATACGCATCCGCAGAGTGACCGAGATTTTCAATGGCTTTGAGAGCTTCTCCTGCCAAACATTGACGTAACTGTAATAATTTGTATTCTGCGGTCGCCGGTGCTTTGTCGATACATGCAACGAACGCTGCCTTCCAGTTTTCATAATTCCTTTTTTCTCCAGAAAATATTGGTACTGACACTCTTTTCAATTGTCTCCATAAATCCTGACCAATTTCACTTTGTTGTTCGATAATTTTCACTTTTTGTTTTCTTTTCATCGATTCATTTAACGCTTCCGAATACTCCTTTTCTATCGTTTCGATCTCATCGTCCGTCTTTCTCATCGCAGATTTATCACCGATTTTAATATACAAGTCTGATAACTGGAGCATCACATTTAAGACATCTGCTTGAATTGACGTTAGTCTATCACTCGTAGATTTCATCCAGGTATTGTAATAACTGATGTCTCGTTTTCGTAAAACTCGATTTTAATTTTTTCTTCTCTCTCTTCAACTCGAAGATTATCTCATCGTCTTTCTGTTCCGGTTCCGTTGTCATTTTCGATTCTGATTAAATTCCGATAGTCAATAAACCACGCTCTGCTACCAACTTTTATGGTGCGACGATTTAACCATAAAGTACGATAAAGTCGATATTTTCTAAGTTCTACTATTTATTTACACTATTTACATGTTATGTATATATTGTGACTGTCCGATACAAAATACGAAAACGAAATGACAAAATTATGCTGTGAGAAAGTATGCTGACCTGTCAAAACATAATCTTACGTTTTATCACATTAACTCTCGCCTAACAATGAAACATCAACATCTGGTTATTATTAAAATAGAACGTTGCACGGAGAAAGAAAATTCTTATCTAAAATCAGTAAATAAACATTTTATATCTTTCAGTAATAGCTGTAGTAAGCATTTTTTCATGAGAGTAAAGTCACTACGATTTTCTTAAAGTACGTTTGAACTGTATAAAAATCACACTGAACGAATAGGAATTGTTTAACCAACAAAGCAACTCTGAAAAGTATATATACTATATATCGATGAAGAAAATTTAAAAATACATTGTTTTTTCACCATTATCTGTAACAGTTTTCCTTTTAATATCCGGAAAACACAGGTGGGACGGATGGACATGTGCATCACTTTATACCTCCACCATTCTATGGCGGGGGTATATTCATATTTTACAAATACACTTGTTTTAAATATACCTTCATCGGTTGCTTTGAAAGTGTACTGCTGCCCTCCAAGGTTATCTAGACAGTCCTGATTCATGGCAATGGTGTCAAAGTTAATACCATACAGCTTCACAACATCTACATTAGCTGGTAAAGGGTTGCTTAAGCTTCTTAGGAGATTAAGTGATTCTGGCGATGGAGAACCATTGCATAACTCATTGACCGCCTTCACCAAGTCTGGCTCATCTTGTCTTACTACCTGTTCAAAGATAACAGATTTATCATTTTAAATCATACATGTACAATTATACCTCTTTGATGGGGGTATCACATTTTTATCATTCTATATTATACCATTATAGCTCTTTGATGGGGTCAATACTTAAATTATAAACCTGAAAAAAATCCTATTGGCTAAGGTCAATCTGACCTATTCAGGTCTATAATTTCATGTATCGACCAAATCCAAATGCTACCATTGTTTTAATTTTTTCAAACTTCCAAAATCAGCCCATCAGCGCTTTGTAGGACAGACATTGTCCATTAAAACTAGAAGTCTCTAATGAGTCTGAAGCTCTACTTGCTGTTTTATTGAATTCACTATAGTCGTATTAGTGACAACGATTTTTCCAAAGTTCCCGATGGTCAGGGGCTCATGAAAATATTAGGTGCACATCTTCACCAGAGACATAATAAAAAAAGTACTATTGACTTAATCTTCAGTTTTTAAATATTCAACGAACTCTGGAACACGAATTGACCATAAGTGTTTGTTTTCTCTAAAACACATTCCTGAAACTTCTGTAAAGGGTTTGAAAGGACTGACTGAAAAAAAGATTGACCTATGACTTCAGGCAAAATAAAGATAAGACCCATCAGGGAATGTAATCGTACATAAAATATCAAAAAAATAAGTGAGAAGCATAACTTATACCTTAACTCTAGCAGCCCATTTGACTTAGTGTTGGGGGAGGGAAATTTATAACATAGGGTAATCAAATATTGCATAGCTGGCCTATACAGGTTTTTGTCAGAAACCAGGTTAAAGTTTTTGAAAAGTAGGTCAAAGTCCAAGGTCAAAGGTCACGGTTTCAAATGAAAGGTCTCCTCACAAGGTATCTACAAGTGAAATATCAAAGCCCTACCCCTTATAGTTCAAGAGATATAGCCCAGGTTAAAGTTTTGTCTACGGACGACGACAATGCCTAGGGTATGGCATTAGCTCTCCAGACTTTTTCGTCCCGGCGAGCTAAAAATGAAATTGTTAGTTTGTAAGTTTTACAAGATAGGAAATTTTTATATGATATATTGGATATGGGTACTTTTTGTATTGTATCGTATCAAAAATTTGGTTTCAATACCCAGCCCTATTATACATGTATACTAGGTGAAAATGGCCACACCAATTTTCAAAGACCCTTGGAATCAGGTGCTCAAACAAAATGTAAGGTACACAACTAGACCACAGACTCATTATAATGCAAAAAGAAATACCTCTCTATCAATAATGCTTCCTGAGAACTTGTGTTCACAAATTAACATACTGATAGATCTAAATGAAAATAGAAAATTACCACAGCCATTTCAAAAACCCTGGGGTCAGTGGCTCAAACAAAATATAAGGCACACAAATAGACCAGAGACTGATAATATTGCCAAAAGAATAAACTAAGACTCTATCAATTATACTTTCTGAGAATTGGTTTTCATAAGGTAACATAGACTTACAAAGAAGAAAATGACCACACCCATTTTCAAGGACCCTCTGGGTCAGAGGTAGAACAAAATAGAAGGTGCACAACTAGACCATGGACCAAACTAAATGCAAAATAATTTTCTTTCTCTCCCTCCTTATTGTAAGAGGTTTTCTTTACTGTTACAGTTAGGTTTATATCTATCAAGATTTTACACATTTTTTTAAATAATTATGAAATGATTACCTGGTCAAAAGAGATGTGGTGTGGAAATACAAGTTGAAACTCAGGGCTGGTAAAGCAGTAAGACCCATCATCATGTAATCTGTAGTTGGGCACTGGTGGAAGTTGTTTAAAATTACCTGATGCCACAATCTGTTGAATAAAATAACAATTGATTATGTTGATCAGGTTGCTATTCCTAACTGACTTCAATAAACAACACAATAAATAGAACTTGTCAGCAGACAACATTGCTTGAAGTGTAGATTGATAATAGTACCAGAAGTCTCTAATGAGACTGAAGCTCTCCTGGTTGTTTGCATAAATTAATCTACGTGCCTCACTCATTTTCCAAGACCCCAAGATCAGGGGCTCAAAAAAAGATACAAGACCAGAGAATGATTAATATAATGCTAAAATAATTATCTTTCCATCAATTATACTTTCTGAGAATCGGTGCTCACAAGATTACTAAGAGTTATATAGGAGAAAATGACCACACCCATATTCCAAGACCCTGGGGGTCAGAGGCTCAAACAAAATATCAGGTGCACAACTAGACCACAGAATGAGAATAATGCAAAAACAATTCTTTCTATCAATTATACTTTCTGAGAATTGGTGCTCAAAAGAAAACATAGAGTTATAAAGGAGAAAATATCCACACCCATTTTCTAAGACCCTGGGGGTCAGGGGCTCAAACAAAATATCAGGTGCACATCTAGACCACAGACTGAGAATAATGCAAAAACAATTATCTTTCTATCAATTATACTTTCTGAGAATTGGTGCTCACAAGATTACATAGAGTTCTATAAGAGAAAATGACCACACCCATTTTCCAAGACCCTGGGGGTCAGGGGCTAAAACAAAATATCAGGTGCACAACTAGACCAGAGGCCCATTATTATGCAAAAAGAATTTATTTTGTACTATTCACAGATTCAGAGGATTCGCGCTCACAAGAAAAGTTTAACAGACGGACAAACAGACAGACAGACAGACGGCCGGACGCCGGACACAGGGCGATCGCATAAGCTGGACTGGTCTTAGACCAGTAGAGCTAAAAATGGCTCTTTTTATTATACAAATAAGGACTTGGTCGAGGTCATTATAATGACCCATGATATATGTAATATTGACCGAGGCTGAAGGCCGAGGTCAATATTATAAATCTCATCGGGTCATTATAATGACATAATGACCGAGGCAAAGTCCTTGTTTGCTATATTATATAACGAGTTGTAAGACTGCTTACCTATTCAAGCCCGTTTGTGTGGGTACTATTCTCTCATAGTGTTGCTTTTGGAAGTATTTACCTTCTAAAAGCAACACTATGAGAGAATAGTACCCACACAAACGGGCATTAATGGGTTTAGTGCATCACATGACTGTAGAATCAATTGATTAATCAATCAATTGCAATTTACTCGAGATATCGAAGAAAAGTGTTCTTTATTTCCCACTACTTCGCTTATTGCTATTTACATTCATGCATTGTTCATGACGTCATAATACTTCATAAGGGACGTAAATCCGTTAAGCAAAAAGCAATAGTGCCCAGGTGCCGGGCACTATTCTCTCATAGTCCCCGCGTGCTAAACTAATGAAATTCCGAGGATTTATTAAGTGATGCACTAAATATGATTAAAATAATGATTCAAATCAATGTGAACACATAATTTTTAGTTCAGAACTTAACAGTTAATCGCACTTTTTTTGTGAAAAGTGTATCTATACTTTTAATATTAAACAAAGTAACTATCTTAATTTTTATTGTTAATACTGAAATCAGGACAAATACCACACCGAGTCATTATCTTCCGTCAGCGGTCATTATCGGAAATTAATGACTCGCGCTCCAGCCAATCAGAATCGACGTTACAAACATGTACATCCTGGTTATATAATATTTAACAATAATATATGACCAGGTTTAGGTCAAACTCCATGGTAAAAGATCTCTAGGTCAAAAGTCAAGGTCCCAAATGAAAGGTCTGGACATCTGCCCAGGCTAAAGTTTTGTGCATGCATCAACAATTATAAGAACTATAATTTGATAATGATGACAGATTTGCTTTTACTAAAGTCCGTATTCAGAAGTGTGAATGTCTGATCATAGATGAGGTGGGGATGCTTTCGGCCAAAATTTTCGACATGATAGACTCCATATGCTGCTATGTGCGAAAAAATAAAATGCCATTTGGAGGTATACAGGTATATAATATGAAATATATACAATTTATTACTAGTATTCTTATTTCTGCCATTATTATTATTTTCTTATTACTATATTTATTATCTTATAATTTCAAATTATTGAAGTTTTTTGATGGGGGAGTTAAAAAATTTGCATATTTTAACTAAACCAGAAGTCTCTGATGAGACTGTAGCTCTCCTGGTTGTTTTTTTCTTTAAAACATCAATTTCCTTTCTTTTTTTTAACCAAAGACCATAGGGAGCAGGTGCTCTAACAAATTATAAGTAGCACAACAATAAAACATATCCATTAGACTGCAACTAAAATATAACTCATATAATTTATAATATCCGAGATATGGTATTTCAAAAAAGAATGCCACACCCATTTTCCAAGATCCTAGGGGCCAGGGGTTTCCAGCTCAAATGAACTATCAATGGCATAACTAGACCACAAAGACCAATAGAGTTAAAAATCAATTATATATAGCTTGTACAAAATTGAACCCTTTTGGTGATGGTACCTTTATCAATCAAAAAAAATTAAATTAATAACTTATAGTTTAATTTTGTCGCTTTTGAATGTTTATTTGCAGCTTTGAAATTGTACTGCTAATGACGTTGTTAATGACATTGCTATGGGAGTACTTCCACTTTCAGTTGATGCAGGTATCAACAAAATTTGTTGGACAATAAGAATCTTTGTTTCTTAGAAATAATAATTAAATGAGATTTAAAATAATGATTAATTAGAAAAAATAAGATAATAAATATAGTAATAAGAAAATAATGATAATGGCAGAAATAAGAATACTAGAAATAAATTTCATATATTTCATATATACCTGTTTCCTCCAAATGGCATTTTATTTTTTCGCACATAGCAGCATACGGAGTCTATCATGTCGAAAATTTTGGCCGAAAGCATCCCTACCTCATCTATGATCAGACATTCACACTTCTGAATACGATCTTTGGCAGAAGCAAATCTGTCATCATTATCGAATAGTTCTTGTAATTGTTGATGACTGTAAAGAACAGAACAGAACTTTATTACTCTCAAGGTCATTTGACATATTGAGGACATAATAATTTACAAATATATAAAGCAAGGATTTCTTCGTAGTAGGTTGTTTGTCAAAAATCAAATAACTTCATACGAAAAGTATTGTCATGAGGATTCTATGCATCTAATGCTGGTCTTATCTCTCAGAGTGCTAACAAAATCGCCAAAGAATAAGTAATGAAAACATGGGTAAATGGTTAAGGTCATGGTCCAAGGTCAAAAGGTGAAAGGTCATGAATCTACATGTGAAATATCAAAGCCCTATCCCTTATAGCATGTATAGTTCAAGAGATATAGCCCAGGTAAAACTTTTTGGTTTTTGGTTAGGTCAAAGTCCAAGGCCAGAGTCACTAGTTCAAAGGTTATGGTCTCAAATGAAAGGTCTCGCCACAAGGTATCTACATGTGAAATATCAAAGCCCTTCCCCTTATAGTTCAAAAATATAGCCTAGGTTAAAGTTTTGTCTACCGACCGAATAGTAGAAGGTTTGAAGAATAAGTAGGAAAAAAATAGGATCAAAATAAAAAAGTAGGAAAACTAGAAAAAAGTAGGAACAGTAGGCCTGTAAAGCATGCTTAACATGATATTCGATGATAATGTTTAGAAGTATGTTCTGAAAGTAAACATTGTTGTGAAGTATTTCAGATGCAACCGTATTACAGACAACATCAAGATACATAGAAACACAGCTAATTCATTGACCATAATTAGATACATAAAGGTGTTAAAATTTATAAAGTAGCACACAGTCTATAACTGAAGTATATACAAAAACATTATCTTAGCATAAGTCTATTTACTTAGAGTATTGCATAAAAGAACAAATTAGAACAAAAACTTACACAGACATTTCAGAAAATTGGTTGATTTTAATTGACAAAAAACAGAGCTTGGTTAATACATCTAAATCAAGTATGAATCGATATATGTTTGTCTCTGTGCTGAAAAGAAGTTGCACATGATAAACAGATAATGCTATTCATCACCTAATATTCTCTGTACCCGTTCGATGTTGACCCACCTGCCAGTTTCAATTAGCAATCTTTGTTTGGTTGTCCTAAACCTTGTGAAAATAATGTGTGACCCTTTTGATAAATAGGCAGAAAATTATTTTGACAAAAGTATGTTTAAAAAGCCTACGCTCACGCAGCAAGATAAGCCCGTTGGGATTTTTTCACTTCACCAAAATATCTAAGTCCCATAACCTCTTAAGGACAAATTGGATGAACCTGAAAATCGAAAGGCGGCTTCTTCTTCAAAGTCTGATCATAATGTAAAAATATCATGTAAATTCGTTGATGCATATTCAAATTATTGCGTTCCATGCGCTTATATTTTGCCCTTAGCCTTACATGTATATGTGCATATAACCCCCCCCCCCCATCCGATTACACATAATATCTCGGTTATGCCACGAAAAAATCAAAAACACGTTACATAGGCCAAGGAACATCCTTTCTACCTTAAGTATAAAAAATTCCAAAACATTTCGACCAGAAATATATTTTTAAAATAATTTTTTAACAATTTTAGTACATTTTCAATGTATTTTAAAATATCTAAGTCCCATAACTCTGTAACGACAAATCAGATGAATTTGAAAATCGAAAGGTGGCTTCCTCTCTACAGTCCAATCATAATGTATGAATTTCATGAAAATCCGTTGACGCATATTCAAGTTACTGTAAACTGGTTTTTATTCGTCAGGTACCAATTTTCGTCATTTTCGTCAGTGCCTCCCTTGGCGAAATTACGTATCGACGATATAAAAACTCCTGACAAAATATAGACTAAGTGTAGAATGGAAAAATTGAATCTTAGTTATTACGACAGGCAAATTATAAATCATTGAAAACTAAATACGAACACAAAGTTGCATATAATGTACTTCTTATTACCAAATGATATGTTTTCACAACAAGCTAGGTGGTATGCATGTCTGTAATTGTTTGTTTACCAATTATTGTTAAAGAAACAATGAAAACATACGCATACGGTCTATCTAAATGTTTAGTTGGCATTTGATCCTTAGATGACGAATTTACGTACTGACGAAATGGTAATTTTGATCGAATTGACGAAAATTGGTACTGACGAAAATAAAACAATTTACAGTATTGCGTTCCATAGGCGGACGGACAGACTTCGCCATACCATAATACGACCCTTCAAATGACGGGTGTATAAAAATTCTATAAGTAATACATTTTGGTGAATCATTAATACTACTATACCTGTATCTGCCATCAAAGATTCCGGACCAATGGTGCAAAGTAGTAGCTCCTTTTCCTAGGCCTAGACTAGCAATGCCAGTTGTTGATGTGACATCAACCTGCTTAAGGGGCCTAATTTTGTCTATGATACACCTGCAATTGAAGTTTTTATATCATTTATTAGAAGATATACTCCAAGAAAAATCAGTCAATTAATGTCTGTTACAACCATCTTAGATTCCCTCCGCACTGGGGTGGTCAAGGACAGTGAGAATTTTTAAAAATAATTAAGAAGTTGAATATGTATGAAAATTATCCCCCCCTTCCTTTTTACACAAGAATATAAAGCCTCACTCAGGCAGCAAGATACGCCCGTTGGAATTTTTTTCAAAACACCGAAATATCTAAGTCCCATAACTCCATAAGGACTAATCAGATGAACCTGAAAATCAAAAGGCGGCTTCCTCTTCACAATCTGATCACAATGTACACTTTCATGAAAATCTGTCGATGCATATTCAATTTTTTGCATTCCTTGCACCTATATTTTGCCCTTTGCCAACATGTATGTGCATATAACCCTCCCCCTCACATTACACATAATTTCTCGATTATGCGACAAAAAATTTAAAAACCTGTAACATATGTCAAAGAACACCCTTCCTTCTTAGATTATGTGACAAAAAATTTAAAAAACCTGTTACATATGTCAAAGAACACCCTTCCTTCTTTAAGTAAAAAATGTTCAAAACATTTCACCCCAAAATAAATTTTTAAAGGATTTTAAACTATTTTAGTATATTTTCACAGTATTTTAAAATTATAGGTCCCATAACTCCGTAACAACAAATCGGATGAACCTGAAAATCGAAAGGTGGCTTTCTCCCCACAGTCTGATGACAATGTATAAATATCATGAAAATCTGTTGACACATATTCAAGTTATTGCGTTCCATAAGCGGACGGACAGACGGACGGATAGACTTCGCCATACCATAATATGTCCCGTAAAATGACGGGCGTATAAAATAACTATTGGCATTTGCTGTCATAATTAAAGAAGGGTTAGGGGCATTTATGTTTCAAAAATTCATTCCAAGGAATGTATGTGTCGCTTGTGAAACATAGCGTCACTTAGGAGTCACTATAATATAGGGTGAGACAGACGGATTGATGGACAGATAAACATACGGACAGACAGACAGACATACCGACTATGTGATCCCTAAGTGTTGCTTTGCTTCGCAGGTGACACAATGAGCAGGTATGAATAATGTTTTTACTCCAATTTCAGGCTCTGCACTAGCTATGAGTACTGAGGGACAGCAAGTGACCTTGGACCACATATATGACAACATTGCTGTATTTCATAAAGATAGAGGAACTGCATCGCTGTCAAAAGATGTATATGCAAAGCTGATACCCAAGTTGTTTAATGTAGAATGCATACACTTCTATCATCAAAGAAAAAAAATGCACTGCCTTCAGAAATCTAAATCTTAGAGATGGAAAAACAAACACGAATCTTATTTTTCCAACACATTGTGTTGCTTCTAAATCATTGTTGGATGATACACTCTACTTCAAATACCCATCAAATTATTTGTGCAATGATGACCTGATCATGTGTGAAGTTATCATGGGTAATGGAGACACAGAAATCAAAGTCATGGAAAAGGAATTCAAACTTGGATTTAACTTCAAAGTGTCCCAAGCAAACGTTGATGGACTTGTCTACTTCATCCAGAAACTATCTTTATGTGGAGGAGTAAAACTTGATGATGATTCACAATGTAAGACAGAGAAATTTTGAACAATCGGTCAGACAGGAAATTGTGTGTCCATACAACGATCAAAATCATGTCAAGTGCTCCAAAGCCATCTATCAAATCCAGAGAAACCGATTTGCAAAAATTGCAAAGATACATATATAGTGCAGAGAAAAAAAAGAAAAATTGAGAACGCGGAGCAGCCTGAATCGAGACAACCTTTAAAAGGGATATAAAATCATGACAATATTCCTAAAAACAATTATGAATGTCCAGAGGAAGATGAATCTATAGTTCTGAATGAGGAGGACCATTCCGACATGGAAAAAATGCTAACATCTATTTTGGAAGGTGGGGCGCCGCCAAACGTTGAAGACTTAATGAAGTCCCAGTTAAAAAACTGCAAGACTGGCCTTGAAAGCAGAAGAAGGAGATGGGATCCTAAAATCATCAGTCTATATTTATCTGTGTTCCTTAGTTCTCCTAAAGCATATAAAGAATTGCAAGATTCTGGAATGCTTACCCTCCCTTCGCAGCGCTTGCTCCAGTACTACAAAAATAGCATTCGCCAGACACCAGGTTTCAATGAAAATAACATCACTTGGATGATAAAGGAGGCCACTACTCAGAACATTTCACCATTTGGGCATCATGGAGGACTTGTCATCGATGAAATGACAATTCAAGATGACCTCATTATCGAGCGTAGAGGAAGTTTGTGGCATTTTACCGGGATAGTAGAAATGGGATCCACTAATAACAACATAGACATCCTGTGTAATGGAGGGAAGAAAATTCAACTAGCTACCCATGTACTACAGTTTGTTTTCCATGGCTTGACTGGTTTTAGGTAATTAAAAAGTTTAATACCGGTATTTAAGAGGACCTGATAGGATTCAAGTCTATATGCAGCCCTTAAATATGGAAATTAAAAAAAAAATCCCTAAAATTGATACCTATACCATATTCTATCAGTATACGAACTTATATCTGCTAATGCTGCTAATATTTGGGTCAAAATTAAACCAGAAGTTTTTTATTTCTTTTATGAATGAACAGTGAAATGCACATTTGCATCAAAAATATTGAAATTAAATCAACAGAAAAAAAAATCATGAAAATAACTGCATAAACAAGCACCTTGGTGAGATTACACATTTGGTCTATAACGGAATTTATTGTAGATGGCGCTTTTAAGAAACGAATAACCTGAGGCTGAGCTTTAAATTAAATTCAGTTTGCTTTATCACTCTTGTACTTTCAATGGTGTTCTTTTTTTTTTTTTTTTTAGTTTCACCCTATCTTTTTCAAGATATTTACAAGAGATAGACGACAACAAAGCTCCTATACTAACATGTATGCAGATGGTGCAGCTTTAATGTTAAGAGCAGCCATGTTTTGACGTGTACCCGAAGGGACTTCCCCAATTTGTAAGTGCTTGAATACCCCATTTTGTACAGAAAGTATCATTCGTCGAGCAATGTGTACAGGGTTTAAGATTCCACACTATTCTGGTTGATGCATCTTTTCTAACTGATATACGATTACCAAGGGGACACATGGCCGTCCTAAGTCGGCGCCGATTGCCAATTGGCATCGTTGTTATTGGCGTTTTAATGTCAATCCTGCAATTTTCTCTGTTTTTGAATGATGCTTTTGAATTTGGAGACGTTTAACATTTGTTGTTCCTCGTTTCTGATTGTGTCTCTTGCTGTGTATGTATATTCTTTGTTTTGTTATCGCGTGGGGGATTTGGTTTCTTGCGTTTGGCGCTGCAACCGAAATCACATCTATTAAGTGTACCGTTTTACCTTTTCGTCTTAACACTGTAGTATGATTTTATTTGCCTTGGTGATATTCAGATATTCTTGCCCCAGAAATGTATTACTATTTTTTTCTTTCTTTTTTTTTTAAACTTTTAATTCCCCCCCCCCTCCCCCCCCCCCCCCCCCCCCCACAAGGGAGGAGAAGGAACGACACAGGCCCCTGCATAACGTGTCGGACTGTACGTCGGGGAGAGAGAAGCGGATGATACCTAAGGGATTGTATGTGTGAAAAGAAAGTAAGGACCTCTTTTAGAATTGATTTTCCCTCCCTCCCAATGCCCCAAAAGAATCCGAAGGATTGGAACATTTGTTGTAAAGTGCATGGTTTAAGTCTTATTTATACGCCGAAAATCCCCATATAAATTGTGTTGTGTCCAGAGAGGCGATACACAAAATATTTCAAAAATATCTCTGAATCACATACGCCGTGAAGTTGCCTCTCGTTATCCAATGAAAACATTAATAAGAATAATCATACTTCTTCTTTTCAGGAAAGTATGAACTGAACAATAGAACCACTTTCTCGATAAAATGTATTCAAACTAGAGAAATGATATTAAAACGGAAGTGGGGGTAAGCACAACGTTGTATGTACGTTTGCTTTAAAAAAGATAAAGAAATATACATTGTCGTTTTTTACACTTAATACAGGCCGATTGGCCGAATATTTGTGTATTTGAGTATTTTTATTTTATATGCAACATCCCTTTCCTCGGGAAGAAATAATTCATATACTGAAAGATGAAAAATATATTACACCTAAGGTTTGAAAATTATAAGCGCTTCGTGGTCGAGCGGTCTAATGCGCTGACCTTTGTACCAAGAAGGCGAAGGTTGCTGGTTCGAATCCATCTCGGTCTCATTTTTTTTTTTTTGAAATGGAAGTTTATCAAATAAGACAGTCATATTTTCACATTTCTTCCCTTATTATTTGATTCGTTGTTATTATTTCTTTCATCTCAAAGAGATATTGCACAAATTATAAGCCTATTGCAAACAATCAAGACTTATCTTCCTATTTTATTTGCGGGAAATTCTATATTTCCTGCCCAGATATGACATCTTATTACCTGCTATTCCATTTTTCATGTACTTAGTTTGCGTATTCTACAAATGAAATAAACAAATTTCAGGTAAATTGGTACATGGTAATTCATTTTCAGAGAAAGACAAAAGCTATATTGAAAAAGATATATAATTGCAGATTTTGCTAGTAGAGTTCAAACTTAGTCGCTGCTTACACTGTACATGACTTTGACTAAATATTTTACTCGCTATAATTCAATTTTTCAACACTGGACAGTTGTTCATTACGTTTGAAGCAATCAGTATCTTCATCATTTTTTTCCGTCATATTTGTCTCTCCAATGAATGAAATCTATCACACGAAAAACATTAATAACGAAATTAATTAGATGAAATGGTACGTTGTATAATCAGATATATGCATCAAAAATCTTTTGAGATATTTATCTATAAATAACAAGAGCCACGTGACCTAAATAAATGCCAGGAGAAATATCTCAATATCTCCTGGCATTTTTATTTCTTTTATAAATGAACAGTGAAATGCACATTTGCATCAAAAATATTGAAATTAAATCAACAGAAAAAAAAAATCATGAAAATAACTGCATAAACAAGCACCTTGGTGAGATTACACATTTGGTCTATAACGGAATTTATTGTAGATGGCGCTTTTAAGAAACGAATAACCTGAGGCTGAGCTTTAAATTAAATTCAGTTTGCTTTATCACTCTTGTACTTTCAATGGTGTTTTTTTTTTTTTTTTAGTTTCACCCTATCTTTTTCAAGATATTTACAAGAGATAGACGACAACAAAGCTCCTATACTAACATGTATGCAGATGGTGCAGCTTTAATGTTAAGAGCAGCCATGTTTTGACGTGTACCCGAAGGGACTTCCCCAATTTGTAAGTGCTTGAATACCCCATTTTGTACAGAAAGTATCATTCGTCGAGCAATGTGTACAGGGTTTAAGATTCCACACTATTCTGGTTGATGCATCTTTCTAACTGATATACGATTACCAAGGGGACACATGGCCGTCCTAAGTCGGCGCCGATTGCCAATTGGCATCGTTGTTATTGGCGTTTTAATGTCAATCCTGCAATTTTCTCTGTTTTTGAATGATGCTTTTGAATTTGGAGACGTTTAACATTTGTTGTTCCTCGTTTCTGATTGTGTCTCTTGCTGTGTATGTATATTCTTTGTTTTGTTATCGCGTGGGGGATTTGGTTTCTTGCGTTTGGCGCTGCAACCGAAATCACATCTATTAAGTGTACCGTTTTACCTTTTCGTCTTAACACTGTAGTATGATTTTATTTGCCTTGGTGATATTCAGATATTCTTGCCCCAGAAATGTATTACTATTTTTTTCTTTCTTTTTTTTTTAAACTTTTAATTCCCCCCCCCCTCCCCCCCCCCACAAGGGAGGAGAAGGAACGACACAGGCCCCTGCATAACGTGTCGGACTGTACGTCGGGGAGAGAGAAGCGGATGATACCTAAGGGATTGTATGTGTGAAAAGAAAGTAAGGACCTCTTTTAGAATTGATTTTCCCTCCCTCCCAATGCCCCAAAAGAATCCGAAGGATTGGAACATTTGTTGTAAAGTGCATGGTTTAAGTCTTATTTATACGCCGAAAATCCCCATATAAATTGTGTTGTGTCCAGAGAGGCGATACACAAAATATTTCAAAAATATCTCTGAATCACATACGCCGTGAAGTTGCCTCTCGTTATCCAATGAAAACATTAATAAGAATTATCATACTTCTTCTTTTCAGGAAAGTATGAACTGAACAATAGAACCACTTTCTCGATAAAATGTATTCAAACTAGAGAAATGATATTAAAACGGAAGTGGGGGTAAGCACAACGTTGTATGTACGTTTGCTTTAAAAAAGATAAAGAAATATACATTGTCGTTTTTTACACTTAATACAGGCCGATTGGCCGAATATTTGTGTATTTGAGTATTTTTATTTTATATGCAACATCCCTTTCCTCGGGAAGAAATAATTCATATACTGAAAGATGAAAAATATATTACACCTAAGGTTTGAAAATTATAAGCGCTTCGTGGTCGAGCGGTCTAATGCGCTGACCTTTGTACCAAGAAGGCGAAGGTTGCTGGTTCGAATCCATCTCGGTCTCATTTTTTTTTTTTGAAATGGAAGTTTATCAAATAAGACAGTCATATTTTCACATTTCTTCCCTTATTATTTGATTCGTTGTTATTATTTCTTTCATCTCAAAGAGATATTGCACAAATTATAAGCCTATTGCAAACAATCAAGACTTATCTTCCTATTTTATTTGCGGGAAATTCTATATTTCCTGCCCAGATATGACATCTTATTACCTGCTATTCCATTTTTCATGTACTTAGTTTGCGTATTCTACAAATGAAATAAACAAATTTCAGGTAAATTGGTACATGGTAATTCATTTTCAGAGAAAGACAAAAGCTATATTGAAAAAGATATATAATTGCAGATTTTGCTAGTAGAGTTCAAACTTAGTCGCTGCTTACACTGTACATGACTTTGACTAAATATTTTACTCGCTATAATTCAATTTTTCAACACTGGACAGTTGTTCATTACGTTTGAAGCAATCAGTATCTTCATCATTTTTTTCCGTCATATTTGTCTCTCCAATGAATGAAATCTATCACACGAAAAACATTAATAACGAAATTAATTAGATGAAATGGTACGTTGTATAATCAGATATATGCATCAAAAATCTTTTGAGATATTTATCTATAAATAACAAGAGCCACGTGACCTAAATAAATGCCAGGAGAAATATCTCAATATCTCCTGGCATTTTTATTTCTTTTATAAATGAACAGTGAAATGCACATTTGCATCAAAAATATTGAAATTAAATCAACAGAAAAAAAAAATCATGAAAATAACTGCATAAACAAGCACCTTGGTGAGATTACACATTTGGTCTATAACGGAATTTATTGTAGATGGCGCTTTTAAGAAACGAATAACCTGAGGCTGAGCTTTAAATTAAATTCAGTTTGCTTTATCACTCTTGTACTTTCAATGGTGTTCTTTTTTTTTTTTTTTTTAGTTTCACCCTATCTTTTTCAAGATATTTACAAGAGATAGACGACAACAAAGCTCCTATACTAACATGTATGCAGATGGTGCAGCTTTAATGTTAAGAGCAGCCATGTTTTGACGTGTACCCGAAGGGACTTCCCCAATTTGTAAGTGCTTGAATACCCCATTTTGTACAGAAAGTATCATTCGTCGAGCAATGTGTACAGGGTTTAAGATTCCACACTATTCTGGTTGATGCATCTTTTCTAACTGATATACGATTACCAAGGGGACACATGGCCGTCCTAAGTCGGCGCCGATTGCCAATTGGCATCGTTGTTATTGGCGTTTTAATGTCAATCCTGCAATTTTCTCTGTTTTTGAATGATGCTTTTGAATTTGGAGACGTTTAACATTTGTTGTTCCTCGTTTCTGATTGTGTCTCTTGCTGTGTATGTATATTCTTTGTTTTGTTATCGCGTGGGGGATTTGGTTTCTTGCGTTTGGCGCTGCAACCGAAATCACATCTATTAAGTGTACCGTTTTACCTTTTCGTCTTAACACTGTAGTATGATTTTATTTGCCTTGGTGATATTCAGATATTCTTGCCCCAGAAATGTATTACTATTTTTTTCTTTCTTTTTTTTTTAAACTTTTAATTCCCCCCCCCTCCCCCCCCCCCCCCCCACAAGGGAGGAGAAGGAACGACACAGGCCCCTGCATAACGTGTCGGACTGTACGTCGGGGAGAGAGAAGCGGATGATACCTAAGGGATTGTATGTGTGAAAAGAAAGTAAGGACCTCTTTTAGAATTGATTTTCCCTCCCTCCCAATGCCCCAAAAGAATCCGAAGGATTGGAACATTTGTTGTAAAGTGCATGGTTTAAGTCTTATTTATACGCCGAAAATCCCCATATAAATTGTGTTGTGTCCAGAGAGGCGATACACAAAATATTTCAAAAATATCTCTGAATCACATACGCCGTGAAGTTGCCTCTCGTTATCCAATGAAAACATTAATAAGAATAATCATACTTCTTCTTTTCAGGAAAGTATGAACTGAACAATAGAACCACTTTCTCGATAAAATGTATTCAAACTAGAGAAATGATATTAAAACGGAAGTGGGGGTAAGCACAACGTTGTATGTACGTTTGCTTTAAAAAAGATAAAGAAATATACATTGTCGTTTTTTACACTTAATACAGGCCGATTGGCCGAATATTTGTGTATTTGAGTATTTTTATTTTATATGCAACATCCCTTTCCTCGGGAAGAAATAATTCATATACTGAAAGATGAAAAATATATTACACCTAAGGTTTGAAAATTATAAGCGCTTCGTGGTCGAGCGGTCTAATGCGCTGACCTTTGTACCAAGAAGGCGAAGGTTGCTGGTTCGAATCCATCTCGGTCTCATTTTTTTTTTTTTGAAATGGAAGTTTATCAAATAAGACAGTCATATTTTCACATTTCTTCCCTTATTATTTGATTCGTTGTTATTATTTCTTTCATCTCAAAGAGATATTGCACAAATTATAAGCCTATTGCAAACAATCAAGACTTATCTTCCTATTTTATTTGCGGGAAATTCTATATTTCCTGCCCAGATATGACATCTTATTACCTGCTATTCCATTTTTCATGTACTTAGTTTGCGTATTCTACAAATGAAATAAACAAATTTCAGGTAAATTGGTACATGGTAATTCATTTTCAGAGAAAGACAAAAGCTATATTGAAAAAGATATATAATTGCAGATTTTGCTAGTAGAGTTCAAACTTAGTCGCTGCTTACACTGTACATGACTTTGACTAAATATTTTACTCGCTATAATTCAATTTTTCAACACTGGACAGTTGTTCATTACGTTTGAAGCAATCAGTATCTTCATCATTTTTTTCCGTCATATTTGTCTCTCCAATGAATGAAATCTATCACACGAAAAACATTAATAACGAAATTAATTAGATGAAATGGTACGTTGTATAATCAGATATATGCATCAAAAATCTTTTGAGATATTTATCTATAAATAACAAGAGCCACGTGACCTAAATAAATGCCAGGAGAAATATCTCAATATCTCCTGGCATTTTTATTTCTTTTATAAATGAACAGTGAAATGCACATTTGCATCAAAAATATTGAAATTAAATCAACAGAAAAAAAAAATCATGAAAATAACTGCATAAACAAGCACCTTGGTGAGATTACACATTTGGTCTATAACGGAATTTATTGTAGATGGCGCTTTTAAGAAACGAATAACCTGAGGCTGAGCTTTAAATTAAATTCAGTTTGCTTTATCACTCTTGTACTTTCAATGGTGTTTTTTTTTTTTTTTTAGTTTCACCCTATCTTTTTCAAGATATTTACAAGAGATAGACGACAACAAAGCTCCTATACTAACATGTATGCAGATGGTGCAGCTTTAATGTTAAGAGCAGCCATGTTTTGACGTGTACCCGAAGGGACTTCCCCAATTTGTAAGTGCTTGAATACCCCATTTTGTACAGAAAGTATCATTCGTCGAGCAATGTGTACAGGGTTTAAGATTCCACACTATTCTGGTTGATGCATCTTTCTAACTGATATACGATTACCAAGGGGACACATGGCCGTCCTAAGTCGGCGCCGATTGCCAATTGGCATCGTTGTTATTGGCGTTTTAATGTCAATCCTGCAATTTTCTCTGTTTTTGAATGATGCTTTTGAATTTGGAGACGTTTAACATTTGTTGTTCCTCGTTTCTGATTGTGTCTCTTGCTGTGTATGTATATTCTTTGTTTTGTTATCGCGTGGGGGATTTGGTTTCTTGCGTTTGGCGCTGCAACCGAAATCACATCTATTAAGTGTACCGTTTTACCTTTTCGTCTTAACACTGTAGTATGATTTTATTTGCCTTGGTGATATTCAGATATTCTTGCCCCAGAAATGTATTACTATTTTTTTCTTTCTTTTTTTTTTAAACTTTTAATTCCCCCCCCCCTCCCCCCCCCCACAAGGGAGGAGAAGGAACGACACAGGCCCCTGCATAACGTGTCGGACTGTACGTCGGGGAGAGAGAAGCGGATGATACCTAAGGGATTGTATGTGTGAAAAGAAAGTAAGGACCTCTTTTAGAATTGATTTTCCCTCCCTCCCAATGCCCCAAAAGAATCCGAAGGATTGGAACATTTGTTGTAAAGTGCATGGTTTAAGTCTTATTTATACGCCGAAAATCCCCATATAAATTGTGTTGTGTCCAGAGAGGCGATACACAAAATATTTCAAAAATATCTCTGAATCACATACGCCGTGAAGTTGCCTCTCGTTATCCAATGAAAACATTAATAAGAATTATCATACTTCTTCTTTTCAGGAAAGTATGAACTGAACAATAGAACCACTTTCTCGATAAAATGTATTCAAACTAGAGAAATGATATTAAAACGGAAGTGGGGGTAAGCACAACGTTGTATGTACGTTTGCTTTAAAAAAGATAAAGAAATATACATTGTCGTTTTTTACACTTAATACAGGCCGATTGGCCGAATATTTGTGTATTTGAGTATTTTTATTTTATATGCAACATCCCTTTCCTCGGGAAGAAATAATTCATATACTGAAAGATGAAAAATATATTACACCTAAGGTTTGAAAATTATAAGCGCTTCGTGGTCGAGCGGTCTAATGCGCTGACCTTTGTACCAAGAAGGCGAAGGTTGCTGGTTCGAATCCATCTCGGTCTCATTTTTTTTTTTTGAAATGGAAGTTTATCAAATAAGACAGTCATATTTTCACATTTCTTCCCTTATTATTTGATTCGTTGTTATTATTTCTTTCATCTCAAAGAGATATTGCACAAATTATAAGCCTATTGCAAACAATCAAGACTTATCTTCCTATTTTATTTGCGGGAAATTCTATATTTCCTGCCCAGATATGACATCTTATTACCTGCTATTCCATTTTTCATGTACTTAGTTTGCGTATTCTACAAATGAAATAAACAAATTTCAGGTAAATTGGTACATGGTAATTCATTTTCAGAGAAAGACAAAAGCTATATTGAAAAAGATATATAATTGCAGATTTTGCTAGTAGAGTTCAAACTTAGTCGCTGCTTACACTGTACATGACTTTGACTAAATATTTTACTCGCTATAATTCAATTTTTCAACACTGGACAGTTGTTCATTACGTTTGAAGCAATCAGTATCTTCATCATTTTTTTCCGTCATATTTGTCTCTCCAATGAATGAAATCTATCACACGAAAAACATTAATAACGAAATTAATTAGATGAAATGGTACGTTGTATAATCAGATATATGCATCAAAAATCTTTTGAGATATTTATCTATAAATAACAAGAGCCACGTGACCTAAATAAATGCCAGGAGAAATATCTCAATATCTCCTGGCATTTTTATTTCTTTTATAAATGAACAGTGAAATGCACATTTGCATCAAAAATATTGAAATTAAATCAACAGAAAAAAAAAATCATGAAAATAACTGCATAAACAAGCACCTTGGTGAGATTACACATTTGGTCTATAACGGAATTTATTGTAGATGGCGCTTTTAAGAAACGAATAACCTGAGGCTGAGCTTTAAATTAAATTCAGTTTGCTTTATCACTCTTGTACTTTCAATGGTGTTTTTTTTTTTTTTTTAGTTTCACCCTATCTTTTTCAAGATATTTACAAGAGATAGACGACAACAAAGCTCCTATACTAACATGTATGCAGATGGTGCAGCTTTAATGTTAAGAGCAGCCATGTTTTGACGTGTACCCGAAGGGACTTCCCCAATTTGTAAGTGCTTGAATACCCCATTTTGTACAGAAAGTATCATTCGTCGAGCAATGTGTACAGGGTTTAAGATTCCACACTATTCTGGTTGATGCATCTTTCTAACTGATATACGATTACCAAGGGGACACATGGCCGTCCTAAGTCGGCGCCGATTGCCAATTGGCATCGTTGTTATTGGCGTTTTAATGTCAATCCTGCAATTTTCTCTGTTTTTGAATGATGCTTTTGAATTTGGAGACGTTTAACATTTGTTGTTCCTCGTTTCTGATTGTGTCTCTTGCTGTGTATGTATATTCTTTGTTTTGTTATCGCGTGGGGGATTTGGTTTCTTGCGTTTGGCGCTGCAACCGAAATCACATCTATTAAGTGTACCGTTTTACCTTTTCGTCTTAACACTGTAGTATGATTTTATTTGCCTTGGTGATATTCAGATATTCTTGCCCCAGAAATGTATTACTATTTTTTTCTTTCTTTTTTTTTTAAACTTTTAATTCCCCCCCCCCCTCCCCCCCCCCCCCCACAAGGGAGGAGAAGGAACGACACAGGCCCCTGCATAACGTGTCGGACTGTACGTCGGGGAGAGAGAAGCGGATGATACCTAAGGGATTGTATGTGTGAAAAGAAAGTAAGGACCTCTTTTAGAATTGATTTTCCCTCCCTCCCAATGCCCCAAAAGAATCCGAAGGATTGGAACATTTGTTGTAAAGTGCATGGTTTAAGTCTTATTTATACGCCGAAAATCCCCATATAAATTGTGTTGTGTCCAGAGAGGCGATACACAAAATATTTCAAAAATATCTCTGAATCACATACGCCGTGAAGTTGCCTCTCGTTATCCAATGAAAACATTAATAAGAATAATCATACTTCTTCTTTTCAGGAAAGTATGAACTGAACAATAGAACCACTTTCTCGATAAAATGTATTCAAACTAGAGAAATGATATTAAAACGGAAGTGGGGGTAAGCACAACGTTGTATGTACGTTTGCTTTAAAAAAGATAAAGAAATATACATTGTCGTTTTTTACACTTAATACAGGCCGATTGGCCGAATATTTGTGTATTTGAGTATTTTTATTTTATATGCAACATCCCTTTCCTCGGGAAGAAATAATTCATATACTGAAAGATGAAAAATATATTACACCTAAGGTTTGAAAATTATAAGCGCTTCGTGGTCGAGCGGTCTAATGCGCTGACCTTTGTACCAAGAAGGCGAAGGTTGCTGGTTCGAATCCATCTCGGTCTCATTTTTTTTTTTTTTGAAATGGAAGTTTATCAAATAAGACAGTCATATTTTCACATTTCTTCCCTTATTATTTGATTCGTTGTTATTATTTCTTTCATCTCAAAGAGATATTGCACAAATTATAAGCCTATTGCAAACAATCAAGACTTATCTTCCTATTTTATTTGCGGGAAATTCTATATTTCCTGCCCAGATATGACATCTTATTACCTGCTATTCCATTTTTCATGTACTTAGTTTGCGTATTCTACAAATGAAATAAACAAATTTCAGGTAAATTGGTACATGGTAATTCATTTTCAGAGAAAGACAAAAGCTATATTGAAAAAGATATATAATTGCAGATTTTGCTAGTAGAGTTCAAACTTAGTCGCTGCTTACACTGTACATGACTTTGACTAAATATTTTACTCGCTATAATTCAATTTTTCAACACTGGACAGTTGTTCATTACGTTTGAAGCAATCAGTATCTTCATCATTTTTTTCCGTCATATTTGTCTCTCCAATGAATGAAATCTATCACACGAAAAACATTAATAACGAAATTAATTAGATGAAATGGTACGTTGTATAATCAGATATATGCATCAAAAATCTTTTGAGATATTTATCTATAAATAACAAGAGCCACGTGACCTAAATAAATGCCAGGAGAAATATCTCAATATCTCCTGGCATTTTTATTTCTTTTATAAATGAACAGTGAAATGCACATTTGCATCAAAAATATTGAAATTAAATCAACAGAAAAAAAAATCATGAAAATAACTGCATAAACAAGCACCTTGGTGAGATTACACATTTGGTCTATAACGGAATTTATTGTAGATGGCGCTTTTAAGAAACGAATAACCTGAGGCTGAGCTTTAAATTAAATTCAGTTTGCTTTATCACTCTTGTACTTTCAATTGTGTTTTTTTTTTAGTTTCACCCTATCTTTTTCAAGATATTTACAAGAGATAGACGACAACAAAGCTCCTATACTAACATGTATGCAGATGGTGCAGCTTTAATGTTAAGAGCAGCCATGTTTTGACGTGTACCCGAAGGGACTTCCCCAATTTGTAAGTGCTTGAATACCCCATTTTGTACAGAAAGTATCATTCGTCGAGCAATGTGTACAGGGTTTAAGATTCCACACTATTCTGGTTGATGCATCTTTTCTAACTGATATACGATTACCAAGGGGACACATGGCCGTCCTAAGTCGGCGCCGATTGCCAATTGGCATCGTTGTTATTGGCGTTTTAATGTCAATCCTGCAATTTTCTCTGTTTTTGAATGATGCTTTTGAATTTGGAGACGTTTAACATTTGTTGTTCCTCGTTTCTGATTGTGTCTCTTGCTGTGTATGTATATTCTTTGTTTTGTTATCGCGTGGGGGATTTGGTTTCTTGCGTTTGGCGCTGCAACCGAAATCACATCTATTAAGTGTACCGTTTTACCTTTTCGTCTTAACACTGTAGTATGATTTTATTTGCCTTGGTGATATTCAGATATTCTTGCCCCAGAAATGTATTACTATTTTTTTCTTTCTTTTTTTTTTTTAACTTTTAATTCCCCCCCCCCTTCCCCCCCCCACAAGGGAGGAGAAGGAACGACACAGGCCCCTGCATAACGTGTCGGACTGTACGTCGGGGAGAGAGAAGCGGATGATACCTAAGGGATTGTATGTGTGAAAAGAAAGTAAGGACCTCTTTTAGAATTGATTTTCCCTCCCTCCCAATGCCCCAAAAGAATCCGAAGGATTGGAACATTTGTTGTAAAGTGCATGGTTTAAGTCTTATTTATACGCCGAAAATCCCCATATAAATTGTGTTGTGTCCAGAGAGGCGATACACAAAATATTTCAAAAATATCTCTGAATCACATACGCCGTGAAGTTGCCTCTCGTTATCCAATGAAAACATTAATAAGAATAATCATACTTCTTCTTTTCAGGAAAGTATGAACTGAACAATAGAACCACTTTCTCGATAAAATGAATTCAAACTAGAGAAATGATATTTAAACGGAAGTGGGGGTAAGCACAACGTTGTATGTACGTTTGCTTTAAAAAAGATAAAGAAATATACATTGTCGTTTTTTACACTTAATACAGGCCGATTGGCCGAATATTTGTGTATTTGAGTATTTTTATTTTATATGCAACATCCCTTTCCTCGGGAAGAAATAATTCATATACTGAAAGATGAAAAATATATTACACCTAAGGTTTGAAAATTATAAGCGCTTCGTGGTCGAGCGGTCTAATGCGCTGACCTTTGTACCTAGAAGGCGAAGGTTGCTGGTTCGAATCCATCTCGATCTCATTTTTTTTTTTGAAATGGAAGTTTATCAAATAAGACAGTCATATTTTCACATTTCTTCCCTTATTATTTGATTCGTTGTTATTATTTCTTTCATCTCAAAGAGATATTGCACAAATTATAAGCCTATTGCAAACAATCAAGACTTATCTTCCTATTTTATTTGCGGGAAATTCTATATTTCCTGCCCAGATATGACATCTTATTACCTGCTATTCCATTTTTCATGTACTTAGTTTGCGTATTCTACAAATGAAATAAACAAATTTCAGGTAAATTGGTACATGGTAATTCATTTTCAGAGAAAGACAAAAGCTATATTGAAAAAGATATATAATTGCAGATTTTGCTAGTAGAGTTCAAACTTAGTCGCTGCTTACACTGTACATGACTTTGACTAAATATTTTACTCGCTATAATTCAATTTTTCAACACTGGACAGTTGTTCATTACGTTTGAAGCAATCAGTATCTTCATCATTTTTTTCCGTCATATTTGTCTCTCCAATGAATGAAATCTATCACACGAAAAACATTAATAACGAAATTAATTAGATGAAATGGTACGTTGTATAATCAGATATATGCATCAAAAATCTTTTGAGATATTTATCTATAAATAACAAGAGCCACGTGACCTAAATAAATGCCAGGAGAAATATCTCAATATCTCCTGGCATTTTTATTTCTTTTATAAATGAACAGTGAAATGCACATTTGCATCAAAAATATTGAAATTAAATCAACAGAAAAAAAAAATCATGAAAATAACTGCATAAACAAGCACCTTGGTGAGATTACACATTTGGTCTATAACGGAATTTATTGTAGATGGCGCTTTTAAGAAACGAATAACCTGAGGCTGAGCTTTAAATTAAATTCAGTTTGCTTTATCACTCTTGTACTTTCAATTGTGTTTTTTTTTAGTTTCACCCTATCTTTTTCAAGATATTTACAAGAGATAGACGACAACAAAGCTCCTATACTAACATGTATGCAGATGGTGCAGCTTTAATGTTAAGAGCAGCCATGTTTTGACGTGTACCCGAAGGGACTTCCCCAATTTGTAAGTGCTTGAATACCCCATTTTGTACAGAAAGTATCATTCGTCGAGCAATGTGTACAGGGTTTAAGATTCCACACTATTCTGGTTGATGCATCTTTTCTAACTGATATACGATTACCAAGGGGACACATGGCCGTCCTAAGTCGGCGCCGATTGCCAATTGGCATCGTTGTTATTGGCGTTTTAATGTCAATCCTGCAATTTTCTCTGTTTTTGAATGATGCTTTTGAATTTGGAGACGTTTAACATTTGTTGTTCCTCGTTTCTGATTGTGTCTCTTGCTGTGTATGTATATTCTTTGTTTTGTTATCGCGTGGGGGATTTGGTTTCTTGCGTTTGGCGCTGCAACCGAAATCACATCTATTAAGTGTACCGTTTTACCTTTTCGTCTTAACACTGTAGTATGATTTTATTTGCCTTGGTGATATTCAGATATTCTTGCCCCAGAAATGTATTACTATTTTTTTCTTTCTTTTTTTTTTTAACTTTTAATTCCCCCCCCCCCTTCCCCCCCACAAGGGAGGAGAAGGAACGACACAGGCCCCTGCATAACGTGTCGGACTGTACGTCGGGGAGAGAGAAGCGGATGATACCTAAGGGATTGTATGTGTGAAAAGGAAGTAAGGACCTCTTTTAGAATTGATTTTCCCTCCCTCCCAATGCCCCAAAAGAATCCGAAGGATTGGAACATTTGTTGTAAAGTGCATGGTTTAAGTCTTATTTATACGCCGAAAATCCCCATATAAATTGTGTTGTGTCCAGAGAGGCGATACACAAAATATTTCAAAAATATCTCTGAATCACATACGCCGTGAAGTTGCCTCTCGTTATCCAATGAAAACATTAATAAGAATAATCATACTTCTTCTTTTCAGGAAAGTATGAACTGAACAATAGAACCACTTTCTCGATAAAATGAATTCAAACTAGAGAAATGATATTTAAACGGAAGTGGGGGTAAGCACAACGTTGTATGTACGTTTGCTTTAAAAAAGATAAAGAAATATACATTGTCGTTTTTTACACTTAATACAGGCCGATTGGCCGAATATTTGTGTATTTGAGTATTTTTATTTTATATGCAACATCCCTTTCCTCGGGAAGAAATAATTCATATACTGAAAGATGAAAAATATATTACACCTAAGGTTTGAAAATTATAAGCGCTTCGTGGTCGAGCGGTCTAATGCGCTGACCTTTGTACCTAGAAGGCGAAGGTTGCTGGTTCGAATCCATCTCGATCTCATTTTTTTTTTTGAAATGGAAGTTTATCAAATAAGACAGTCATATTTTCACATTTCTTCCCTTATTATTTGATTCGTTGTTATTATTTCTTTCATCTCAAAGAGATATTGCACAAATTATAAGCCTATTGCAAACAATCAAGACTTATCTTCCTATTTTATTTGCGGGAAATTCTATATTTCCTGCCCAGATATGACATCTTATTACCTGCTATTCCATTTTTCATGTACTTAGTTTGCGTATTCTACAAATGAAATAAACAAATTTCAGGTAAATTGGTACATGGTAATTCATTTTCAGAGAAAGACAAAAGCTATATTGAAAAAGATATATAATTGCAGATTTTGCTAGTAGAGTTCAAACTTAGTCGCTGCTTACACTGTACATGACTTTGACTAAATATTTTACTCGCTATAATTCAATTTTTCAACACTGGACAGTTGTTCATTACGTTTGAAGCAATCAGTATCTTCATCATTTTTTTCCGTCATATTTGTCTCTCCAATGAATGAAATCTATCACACGAAAAACATTAATAACGAAATTAATTAGATGAAATGGTACGTTGTATAATCAGATATATGCATCAAAAATCTTTTGAGATATTTATCTATAAATAACAAGAGCCACGTGACCTAAATAAATGCCAGGAGAAATATCTCAATATCTCCTGGCATTTTTATTTCTTTTATAAATGAACAGTGAAATGCACATTTGCATCAAAAATATTGAAATTAAATCAACAGAAAAAAAAAATCATGAAAATAACTGCATAAACAAGCACCTTGGTGAGATTACACATTTGGTCTATAACGGAATTTATTGTAGATGGCGCTTTTAAGAAACGAATAACCTGAGGCTGAGCTTTAAATTAAATTCAGTTTGCTTTATCACTCTTGTACTTTCAATTGTGTTTTTTTTTAGTTTCACCCTATCTTTTTCAAGATATTTACAAGAGATAGACGACAACAAAGCTCCTATACTAACATGTATGCAGATGGTGCAGCTTTAATGTTAAGAGCAGCCATGTTTTGACGTGTACCCGAAGGGACTTCCCCAATTTGTAAGTGCTTGAATACCCCATTTTGTACAGAAAGTATCATTCGTCGAGCAATGTGTACAGGGTTTAAGATTCCACACTATTCTGGTTGATGCATCTTTTCTAACTGATATACGATTACCAAGGGGACACATGGCCGTCCTAAGTCGGCGCCGATTGCCAATTGGCATCGTTGTTATTGGCGTTTTAATGTCAATCCTGCAATTTTCTCTGTTTTTGAATGATGCTTTTGAATTTGGAGACGTTTAACATTTGTTGTTCCTCGTTTCTGATTGTGTCTCTTGCTGTGTATGTATATTCTTTGTTTTGTTATCGCGTGGGGGATTTGGTTTCTTGCGTTTGGCGCTGCAACCGAAATCACATCTATTAAGTGTACCGTTTTACCTTTTCGTCTTAACACTGTAGTATGATTTTATTTGCCTTGGTGATATTCAGATATTCTTGCCCCAGAAATGTATTACTATTTTTTTCTTTCTTTTTTTTTTTAAACTTTTAATTCCCCCCCCCTCCCCCCCCCCCCACAAGGGAGGAGAAGGAACGACACAGGCCCCTGCATAACGTGTCGGACTGTACGTCGGGGAGAGAGAAGCGGATGATACCTAAGGGATTGTATGTGTGAAAAGAAAGTAAGGACCTCTTTTAGAATTGATTTTCCCTCCCTCCCAATGCCCCAAAAGAATCCGAAGGATTGGAACATTTGTTGTAAAGTGCATGGTTTAAGTCTCATTTATACGCCGAAAATCCCCATATAAATTGTGTTGTGTCCAGAGAGGCGATACACAAAATATTTCAAAAATATCTCTGAATCACATACGCCGTGAAGTTGCCTCTCGTTATCCAATGAAAACATTAATAAGAATAATCATACTTCTTCTTTTCAGGAAAGTATGAACTGAACAATAGAACCACTTTCTCGATAAAATGTATTCAAACTAGAGAAATGATATTAAAACGGAAGTGGGGGTAAGCACAACGTTGTATGTACGTTTGCTTTAAAAAAGATAAAGAAATATACATTGTCGTTTTTTACACTTAATACAGGCCGATTGGCCGAATATTTGTGTATTTGAGTATTTTTATTTTATATGCAACATCCCTTTCCTCGGGAAGAAATAATTCATATACTGAAAGATGAAAAATATATTACACCTAAGGTTTGAAAATTATAAGCGCTTCGTGGTCGAGCGGTCTAATGCGCTGACCTTTGTACCAAGAAGGCGAAGGTTGCTGGTTCGAATCCATCTCGGTCTCATTTTTTTTTTTGAAATGGAAGTTTATCAAATAAGACAGTCATATTTTCACATTTCTTCCCTTATTATTTGATTCGTTGTTATTATTTCTTTCATCTCAAAGAGATATTGCACAAATTATAAGCCTATTGCAAACAATCAAGACTTATCTTCCTATTTTATTTGCGGGAAATTCTATATTTCCTGCCCAGATATGACATCTTATTACCTGCTATTCCATTTTTCATGTACTTAGTTTGCGTATTCTACAAATGAAATAAACAAATTTCAGGTAAATTGGTACATGGTAATTCATTTTCAGAGAAAGACAAAAGCTATATTGAAAAAGATATATAATTGCAGATTTTGCTAGTAGAGTTCAAACTTAGTCGCTGCTTACACTGTACATGACTTTGACTAAATATTTTACTCGCTATAATTCAATTTTTCAACACTGGACAGTTGTTCATTACGTTTGAAGCAATCAGTATCTTCATCATTTTTTTCCGTCATATTTGTCTCTCCAATGAATGAAATCTATCACACGAAAAACATTAATAACGAAATTAATTAGATGAAATGGTACGTTGTATAATCAGATATATGCATCAAAAATCTTTTGAGATATTTATCTATAAATAACAAGAGCCACGTGACCTAAATAAATGCCAGGAGAAATATCTCAATATCTCCTGGCATTTTTATTTCTTTTATAAATGAACAGTGAAATGCACATTTGCATCAAAAATATTGAAATTAAATCAACAGAAAAAAAAAATCATGAAAATAACTGCATAAACAAGCACCTTGGTGAGATTACACATTTGGTCTATAACGGAATTTATTGTAGATGGCGCTTTTAAGAAACGAATAACCTGAGGCTGAGCTTTAAATTAAATTCAGTTTGCTTTATCACTCTTGTACTTTCAATTGTGTTTTTTTTTAGTTTCACCCTATCTTTTTCAAGATATTTACAAGAGATAGACGACAACAAAGCTCCTATACTAACATGTATGCAGATGGTGCAGCTTTAATGTTAAGAGCAGCCATGTTTTGACGTGTACCCGAAGGGACTTCCCCAATTTGTAAGTGCTTGAATACCCCATTTTGTACAGAAAGTATCATTCGTCGAGCAATGTGTACAGGGTTTAAGATTCCACACTATTCTGGTTGATGCATCTTTTCTAACTGATATACGATTACCAAGGGGACACATGGCCGTCCTAAGTCGGCGCCGATTGCCAATTGGCATCGTTGTTATTGGCGTTTTAATGTCAATCCTGCAATTTTCTCTGTTTTTGAATGATGCTTTTGAATTTGGAGACGTTTAACATTTGTTGTTCCTCGTTTCTGATTGTGTCTCTTGCTGTGTATGTATATTCTTTGTTTTGTTATCGCGTGGGGGATTTGGTTTCTTGCGTTTGGCGCTGCAACCGAAATCACATCTATTAAGTGTACCGTTTTACCTTTTCGTCTTAACACTGTAGTATGATTTTATTTGCCTTGGTGATATTCAGATATTCTTGCCCCAGAAATGTATTACTATTTTTTTCTTTCTTTTTTTTTTAAACTTTTAATTCCCCCCCCCTCCCCCCCCACAAGGGAGGAGAAGGAACGACACAGGCCCCTGCATAACGTGTCGGACTGTACGTCGGGGAGAGAGAAGCGGATGATACCTAAGGGATTGTATGTGTGAAAAGAAAGTAAGGACCTCTTTTAGAATTGATTTTCCCTCCCTCCCAATGCCCCAAAAGAATCCGAAGGATTGGAACATTTGTTGTAAAGTGCATGGTTTAAGTCTTATTTATACGCCGAAAATCCCCATATAAATTGTGTTGTGTCCAGAGAGGCGATACACAAAATATTTCAAAAATATCTCTGAATCACATACGCCGTGAAGTTGCCTCTCGTTATCCAATGAAAACATTAATAAGAATAATCATACTTCTTCTTTTCAGGAAAGTATGAACTGAACAATAGAACCACTTTCTCGATAAAATGTATTCAAACTAGAGAAATGATATTAAAACGGAAGTGGGGGTAAGCACAACGTTGTATGTACGTTTGCTTTAAAAAAGATAAAGAAATATACATTGTCGTTTTTTACACTTAATACAGGCCGATTGGCCGAATATTTGTGTATTTGAGTATTTTTATTTTATATGCAACATCCCTTTCCTCGGGAAGAAATAATTCATATACTGAAAGATGAAAAATATATTACACCTAAGGTTTGAAAATTATAAGCGCTTCGTGGTCGAGCGGTCTAATGCGCTGACCTTTGTACCAAGAAGGCGAAGGTTGCTGGTTCGAATCCATCTCGGTCTCATTTTTTTTTTTTTGAAATGGAAGTTTATCAAATAAGACAGTCATATTTTCACATTTCTTCCCTTATTATTTGATTCGTTGTTATTATTTCTTTCATCTCAAAGAGATATTGCACAAATTATAAGCCTATTGCAAACAATCAAGACTTATCTTCCTATTTTATTTGCGGGAAATTCTATATTTCCTGCCCAGATATGACATCTTATTACCTGCTATTCCATTTTTCATGTACTTAGTTTGCGTATTCTACAAATGAAATAAACAAATTTCAGGTAAATTGGTACATGGTAATTCATTTTCAGAGAAAGACAAAAGCTATATTGAAAAATATATATAATTGCAGATTTTGCTAGTAGAGTTCAAACTTAGTCGCTGCTTACACTGTACATGACTTTGACTAAATATTTTACTCGCTATAATTCAATTTTTCAACACTGGACAGTTGTTCATTACGTTTGAAGCAATCAGTATCTTCATCATTTTTTTCCGTCATATTTGTCTCTCCAATGAATGAAATCTATCACACGAAAAACATTAATAACGAAATTAATTAGATGAAATGGTACGTTGTATAATCAGATATATGCATCAAAAATCTTTTGAGATATTTATCTATAAATAACAAGAGCCACGTGACCTAAATAAATGCCAGGAGAAATATCTCAATATCTCCTGGCATTTTTATTTCTTTTATAAATGAACAGTGAAATGCACATTTGCATCAAAAATATTGAAATTAAATCAACAGAAAAAAAAAATCATGAAAATAACTGCATAAACAAGCACCTTGGTGAGATTACACATTTGGTCTATAACGGAATTTATTGTAGATGGCGCTTTTAAGAAACGAATAACCTGAGGCTGAGCTTTAAATTAAATTCAGTTTGCTTTATCACTCTTGTACTTTCAATTGTGTTTTTTTTTAGTTTCACCCTATCTTTTTCAAGATATTTACAAGAGATAGACGACAACAAAGCTCCTATACTAACATGTATGCAGATGGTGCAGCTTTAATGTTAAGAGCAGCCATGTTTTGACGTGTACCCGAAGGGACTTCCCCAATTTGTAAGTGCTTGAATACCCCATTTTGTACAGAAAGTATCATTCGTCGAGCAATGTGTACAGGGTTTAAGATTCCACACTATTCTGGTTGATGCATCTTTTCTAACTGATATACGATTACCAAGGGGACACATGGCCGTCCTAAGTCGGCGCCGATTGCCAATTGGCATCGTTGTTATTGGCGTTTTAATGTCAATCCTGCAATTTTCTCTGTTTTTGAATGATGCTTTTGAATTTGGAGACGTTTAACATTTGTTGTTCCTCGTTTCTGATTGTGTCTCTTGCTGTGTATGTATATTCTTTGTTTTGTTATCGCGTGGGGGATTTGGTTTCTTGCGTTTGGCGCTGCAACCGAAATCACATCTATTAAGTGTACCGTTTTACCTTTTCGTCTTAACACTGTAGTATGATTTTATTTGCCTTGGTGATATTCAGATATTCTTGCCCCAGAAATGTATTACTATTTTTTTCTTTCTTTTTTTTTAAACTTTTAATTCCCCCCCCCCCTCCCCCCCCCACAAGGGAGGAGAAGGAACGACACAGGCCCCTGCATAACGTGTCGGACTGTACGTCGGGGAGAGAGAAGCGGATGATACCTAAGGGATTGTATGTGTGAAAAGAAAGTAAGGACCTCTTTTAGAATTGATTTTCCCTCCCTCCCAATGCCCCAAAAGAATCCGAAGGATTGGAACATTTGTTGTAAAGTGCATGGTTTAAGTCTTATTTATACGCCGAAAATCCCCATATAAATTGTGTTGTGTCCAGAGAGGCGATACACAAAATATTTCAAAAATATCTCTGAATCACATACGCCGTGAAGTTGCCTCTCGTTATCCAATGAAAACATTAATAAGAATAATCATACTTCTTCTTTTCAGGAAAGTATGAACTGAACAATAGAACCACTTTCTCGATAAAATGAATTCAAACTAGAGAAATGATATTTAAACGGAAGTGGGGGTAAGCACAACGTTGTATGTACGTTTGCTTTAAAAAAGATAAAGAAATATACATTGTCGTTTTTTACACTTAATACAGGCCGATTGGCCGAATATTTGTGTATTTGAGTATTTTTATTTTATATGCAACATCCCTTTCCTCGGGAAGAAATAATTCATATACTGAAAGATGAAAAATATATTACACCTAAGGTTTGAAAATTATAAGCGCTTCGTGGTCGAGCGGTCTAATGCGCTGACCTTTGTACCAAGAAGGCGAAGGTTGCTGGTTCGAATCCATCTCGGTCTCATTTTTTTTTTTTTGAAATGGAAGTTTATCAAATAAGACAGTCATATTTTCACATTTCTTCCCTTATTATTTGATTCGTTGTTATTATTTCTTTCATCTCAAAGAGATATTGCACAAATTATAAGCCTATTGCAAACAATCAAGACTTATCTTCCTATTTTATTTGCGGGAAATTCTATATTTCCTGCCCAGATATGACATCTTATTACCTGCTATTCCATTTTTCATGTACTTAGTTTGCGTATTCTACAAATGAAATAAACAAATTTCAGGTAAATTGGTACATGGTAATTCATTTTCAGAGAAAGACAAAAGCTATATTGAAAAAGATATATAATTGCAGATTTTGCTAGTAGAGTTCAAACTTAGTCGCTGCTTACACTGTACATGACTTTGACTAAATATTTTACTCGCTATAATTCAATTTTTCAACACTGGACAGTTGTTCATTACGTTTGAAGCAATCAGTATCTTCATCATTTTTTTCCGTCATATTTGTCTCTCCAATGAATGAAATCTATCACACGAAAAACATTAATAACGAAATTAATTAGATGAAATGGTACGTTGTATAATCAGATATATGCATCAAAAATCTTTTGAGATATTTATCTATAAATAACAAGAGCCACGTGACCTAAATAAATGCCAGGAGAAATATCTCAATATCTCCTGGCATTTTTATTTCTTTTATAAATGAACAGTGAAATGCACATTTGCATCAAAAATATTGAAATTAAATCAACAGAAAAAAAAAATCATGAAAATAACTGCATAAACAAGCACCTTGGTGAGATTACACATTTGGTCTATAACGGAATTTATTGTAGATGGCGCTTTTAAGAAACGAATAACCTGAGGCTGAGCTTTAAATTAAATTCAGTTTGCTTTATCACTCTTGTACTTTCAATTGTGTTTTTTTTTAGTTTCACCCTATCTTTTTCAAGATATTTACAAGAGATAGACGACAACAAAGCTCCTATACTAACATGTATGCAGATGGTGCAGCTTTAATGTTAAGAGCAGCCATGTTTTGACGTGTACCCGAAGGGACTTCCCCAATTTGTAAGTGCTTGAATACCCCATTTTGTACAGAAAGTATCATTCGTCGAGCAATGTGTACAGGGTTTAAGATTCCACACTATTCTGGTTGATGCATCTTTTCTAACTGATATACGATTACCAAGGGGACACATGGCCGTCCTAAGTCGGCGCCGATTGCCAATTGGCATCGTTGTTATTGGCGTTTTAATGTCAATCCTGCAATTTTCTCTGTTTTTGAATGATGCTTTTGAATTTGGAGACGTTTAACATTTGTTGTTCCTCGTTTCTGATTGTGTCTCTTGCTGTGTATGTATATTCTTTGTTTTGTTATCGCGTGGGGGATTTGGTTTCTTGCGTTTGGCGCTGCAACCGAAATCACATCTATTAAGTGTACCGTTTTACCTTTTCGTCTTAACACTGTAGTATGATTTTATTTGCCTTGGTGATATTCAGATATTCTTGCCCCAGAAATGTATTACTATTTTTTTCTTTCTTTTTTTTTAAACTTTTAATTCCCCCCCCCTCCCCCCCCCCCACAAGGGAGGAGAAGGAACGACACAGGCCCCTGCATAACGTGTCGGACTGTACGTCGGGGAGAGAGAAGCGGATGATACCTAAGGGATTGTATGTGTGAAAAGAAAGTAAGGACCTCTTTTAGAATTGATTTTCCCTCCCTCCCAATGCCCCAAAAGAATCCGAAGGATTGGAACATTTGTTGTAAAGTGCATGGTTTAAGTCTTATTTATACGCCGAAAATCCCCATATAAATTGTGTTGTGTCCAGAGAGGCGATACACAAAATATTTCAAAAATATCTCTGAATCACATACGCCGTGAAGTTGCCTCTCGTTATCCAATGAAAACATTAATAAGAATAATCATACTTCTTCTTTTCAGGAAAGTATGAACTGAACAATAGAACCACTTTCTCGATAAAATGAATTCAAACTAGAGAAATGATATTTAAACGGAAGTGGGGGTAAGCACAACGTTGTATGTACGTTTGCTTTAAAAAAGATAAAGAAATATACATTGTCGTTTTTTACACTTAATACAGGCCGATTGGCCGAATATTTGTGTATTTGAGTATTTTTATTTTATATGCAACATCCCTTTCCTCGGGAAGAAATAATTCATATACTGAAAGATGAAAAATATATTACACCTAAGGTTTGAAAATTATAAGCGCTTCGTGGTCGAGCGGTCTAATGCGCTGACCTTTGTACCAAGAAGGCGAAGGTTGCTGGTTCGAATCCATCTCGGTCTCATTTTTTTTTTTTTTGAAATGGAAGTTTATCAAATAAGACAGTCATATTTTCACATTTCTTCCCTTATTATTTGATTCGTTGTTATTATTTCTTTCATCTCAAAGAGATATTGCACAAATTATAAGCCTATTGCAAACAATCAAGACTTATCTTCCTATTTTATTTGCGGGAAATTCTATATTTCCTGCCCAGATATGACATCTTATTACCTGCTATTCCATTTTTCATGTACTTAGTTTGCGTATTCTACAAATGAAATAAACAAATTTCAGGTAAATTGGTACATGGTAATTCATTTTCAGAGAAAGACAAAAGCTATATTGAAAAAGATATATAATTGCAGATTTTGCTAGTAGAGTTCAAACTTAGTCGCTGCTTACACTGTACATGACTTTGACTAAATATTTTACTCGCTATAATTCAATTTTTCAACACTGGACAGTTGTTCATTACGTTTGAAGCAATCAGTATCTTCATCATTTTTTTCCGTCATATTTGTCTCTCCAATGAATGAAATCTATCACACGAAAAACATTAATAACGAAATTAATTAGATGAAATGGTACGTTGTATAATCAGATATATGCATCAAAAATCTTTTGAGATATTTATCTATAAATAACAAGAGCCACGTGACCTAAATAAATGCCAGGAGAAATATCTCAATATCTCCTGGCATTTTTATTTCTTTTATAAATGAACAGTGAAATGCACATTTGCATCAAAAATATTGAAATTAAATCAACAGAAAAAAAAAATCATGAAAATAACTGCATAAACAAGCACCTTGGTGAGATTACACATTTGGTCTATAACGGAATTTATTGTAGATGGCGCTTTTAAGAAACGAATAACCTGAGGCTGAGCTTTAAATTAAATTCAGTTTGCTTTATCACTCTTGTACTTTCAATTGTGTTTTTTTTTAGTTTCACCCTATCTTTTTCAAGATATTTACAAGAGATAGACGACAACAAAGCTCCTATACTAACATGTATGCAGATGGTGCAGCTTTAATGTTAAGAGCAGCCATGTTTTGACGTGTACCCGAAGGGACTTCCCCAATTTGTAAGTGCTTGAATACCCCATTTTGTACAGAAAGTATCATTCGTCGAGCAATGTGTACAGGGTTTAAGATTCCACACTATTCTGGTTGATGCATCTTTTCTAACTGATATACGATTACCAAGGGGACACATGGCCGTCCTAAGTCGGCGCCGATTGCCAATTGGCATCGTTGTTATTGGCGTTTTAATGTCAATCCTGCAATTTTCTCTGTTTTTGAATGATGCTTTTGAATTTGGAGACGTTTAACATTTGTTGTTCCTCGTTTCTGATTGTGTCTCTTGCTGTGTATGTATATTCTTTGTTTTGTTATCGCGTGGGGGATTTGGTTTCTTGCGTTTGGCGCTGCAACCGAAATCACATCTATTAAGTGTACCGTTTTACCTTTTCGTCTTAACACTGTAGTATGATTTTATTTGCCTTGGTGATATTCAGATATTCTTGCCCCAGAAATGTATTACTATTTTTTTCTTTCTTTTTTTTTAAACTTTTAATTCCCCCCCCCCCCTCCCCCCCCCACAAGGGAGGAGAAGGAACGACACAGGCCCCTGCATAACGTGTCGGACTGTACGTCGGGGAGAGAGAAGCGGATGATACCTAAGGGATTGTATGTGTGAAAAGAAAGTAAGGACCTCTTTTAGAATTGATTTTCCCTCCCTCCCAATGCCCCAAAAGAATCCGAAGGATTGGAACATTTGTTGTAAAGTGCATGGTTTAAGTCTTATTTATACGCCGAAAATCCCCATATAAATTGTGTTGTGTCCAGAGAGGCGATACACAAAATATTTCAAAAATATCTCTGAATCACATACGCCGTGAAGTTGCCTCTCGTTATCCAATGAAAACATTAATAAGAATAATCATACTTCTTCTTTTCAGGAAAGTATGAACTGAACAATAGAACCACTTTCTCGATAAAATGAATTCAAACTAGAGAAATGATATTTAAACGGAAGTGGGGGTAAGCACAACGTTGTATGTACGTTTGCTTTAAAAAAGATAAAGAAATATACATTGTCGTTTTTTACACTTAATACAGGCCGATTGGCCGAATATTTGTGTATTTGAGTATTTTTATTTTATATGCAACATCCCTTTCCTCGGGAAGAAATAATTCATATACTGAAAGATGAAAAATATATTACACCTAAGGTTTGAAAATTATAAGCGCTTCGTGGTCGAGCGGTCTAATGCGCTGACCTTTGTACCAAGAAGGCGAAGGTTGCTGGTTCGAATCCATCTCGGTCTCATTTTTTTTTTTTTTGAAATGGAAGTTTATCAAATAAGACAGTCATATTTTCACATTTCTTCCCTTATTATTTGATTCGTTGTTATTATTTCTTTCATCTCAAAGAGATATTGCACAAATTATAAGCCTATTGCAAACAATCAAGACTTATCTTCCTATTTTATTTGCGGGAAATTCTATATTTCCTGCCCAGATATGACATCTTATTACCTGCTATTCCATTTTTCATGTACTTAGTTTGCGTATTCTACAAATGAAATAAACAAATTTCAGGTAAATTGGTACATGGTAATTCATTTTCAGAGAAAGACAAAAGCTATATTGAAAAAGATATATAATTGCAGATTTTGCTAGTAGAGTTCAAACTTAGTCGCTGCTTACACTGTACATGACTTTGACTAAATATTTTACTCGCTATAATTCAATTTTTCAACACTGGACAGTTGTTCATTACGTTTGAAGCAATCAGTATCTTCATCATTTTTTTCCGTCATATTTGTCTCTCCAATGAATGAAATCTATCACACGAAAAACATTAATAACGAAATTAATTAGATGAAATGGTACGTTGTATAATCAGATATATGCATCAAAAATCTTTTGAGATATTTATCTATAAATAACAAGAGCCACGTGACCTAAATAAATGCCAGGAGAAATATCTCAATATCTCCTGGCATTTTTATTTCTTTTATAAATGAACAGTGAAATGCACATTTGCATCAAAAATATTGAAATTAAATCAACAGAAAAAAAAAATCATGAAAATAACTGCATAAACAAGCACCTTGGTGAGATTACACATTTGGTCTATAACGGAATTTATTGTAGATGGCGCTTTTAAGAAACGAATAACCTGAGGCTGAGCTTTAAATTAAATTCAGTTTGCTTTATCACTCTTGTACTTTCAATTGTGTTTTTTTTTAGTTTCACCCTATCTTTTTCAAGATATTTACAAGAGATAGACGACAACAAAGCTCCTATACTAACATGTATGCAGATGGTGCAGCTTTAATGTTAAGAGCAGCCATGTTTTGACGTGTACCCGAAGGGACTTCCCCAATTTGTAAGTGCTTGAATACCCCATTTTGTACAGAAAGTATCATTCGTCGAGCAATGTGTACAGGGTTTAAGATTCCACACTATTCTGGTTGATGCATCTTTTCTAACTGATATACGATTACCAAGGGGACACATGGCCGTCCTAAGTCGGCGCCGATTGCCAATTGGCATCGTTGTTATTGGCGTTTTAATGTCAATCCTGCAATTTTCTCTGTTTTTGAATGATGCTTTTGAATTTGGAGACGTTTAACATTTGTTGTTCCTCGTTTCTGATTGTGTCTCTTGCTGTGTATGTATATTCTTTGTTTTGTTATCGCGTGGGGGATTTGGTTTCTTGCGTTTGGCGCTGCAACCGAAATCACATCTATTAAGTGTACCGTTTTACCTTTTCGTCTTAACACTGTAGTATGATTTTATTTGCCTTGGTGATATTCAGATATTCTTGCCCCAGAAATGTATTACTATTTTTTTCTTTCTTTTTTTTTTTAACTTTTAATTCCCCCCCCCCTTCCCCCCCCACAAGGGAGGAGAAGGAACGACACAGGCCCCTGCATAACGTGTCGGACTGTACGTCGGGGAGAGAGAAGCGGATGATACCTAAGGGATTGTATGTGTGAAAAGAAAGTAAGGACCTCTTTTAGAATTGATTTTCCCTCCCTCCCAATGCCCCAAAAGAATCCGAAGGATTGGAACATTTGTTGTAAAGTGCATGGTTTAAGTCTTATTTATACGCCGAAAATCCCCATATAAATTGTGTTGTGTCCAGAGAGGCGATACACAAAATATTTCAAAAATATCTCTGAATCACATACGCCGTGAAGTTGCCTCTCGTTATCCAATGAAAACATTAATAAGAATAATCATACTTCTTCTTTTCAGGAAAGTATGAACTGAACAATAGAACCACTTTCTCGATAAAATGAATTCAAACTAGAGAAATGATATTTAAACGGAAGTGGGGGTAAGCACAACGTTGTATGTACGTTTGCTTTAAAAAAGATAAAGAAATATACATTGTCGTTTTTTACACTTAATACAGGCCGATTGGCCGAATATTTGTGTATTTGAGTATTTTTATTTTATATGCAACATCCCTTTCCTCGGGAAGAAATAATTCATATACTGAAAGATGAAAAATATATTACACCTAAGGTTTGAAAATTATAAGCGCTTCGTGGTCGAGCGGTCTAATCCGCTGACCTTTGTACCTAGAAGGCGAAGGTTGCTGGTTCGAATCCATCTCGATCTCATTTTTTTTTTTTGAAATGGAAGTTTATCAAATAAGACAGTCATATTTTCACATTTCTTCCCTTATTATTTGATTCGTTGTTATTATTTCTTTCATCTCAAAGAGATATTGCACAAATTATAAGCCTATTGCAAACAATCAAGACTTATCTTCCTATTTTATTTGCGGGAAATTCTATATTTCCTGCCCAGATATGACATCTTATTACCTGCTATTCCATTTTTCATGTACTTAGTTTGCGTATTCTACAAATGAAATAAACAAATTTCAGGTAAATTGGTACATGGTAATTCATTTTCAGAGAAAGACAAAAGCTATATTGAAAAAGATATATAATTGCAGATTTTGCTAGTAGAGTTCAAACTTAGTCGCTGCTTACACTGTACATGACTTTGACTAAATATTTTACTCGCTATAATTCAATTTTTCAACACTGGACAGTTGTTCATTACGTTTGAAGCAATCAGTATCTTCATCATTTTTTTCCGTCATATTTGTCTCTCCAATGAATGAAATCTATCACACGAAAAACATTAATAACGAAATTAATTAGATGAAATGGTACGTTTTATAATCAGATATATGCATCAAAAATCTTTTGAGATATTTATCTATAAATAACAAGAGCCACGTGACCTAAATAAATGCCAGGAGAAATATCTCAATATCTCCTGGCATTTTTATTTCTTTTATAAATGAACAGTGAAATGCACATTTGCATCAAAAATATTGAAATTAAATCAACAGAAAAAAAAATCATGAAAATAACTGCATAAACAAGCACCTTGGTGAGATTACACATTTGGTCTATAACGGAATTTATTGTAGATGGCGCTTTTAAGAAACGAATAACCTGAGGCTGAGCTTTAAATTAAATTCAGTTTGCTTTATCACTCTTGTACTTTCAATTGTGTTTTTTTTTTAGTTTCACCCTATCTTTTTCAAGATATTTACAAGAGATAGACGACAACAAAGCTCCTATACTAACATGTATGCAGATGGTGCAGCTTTAATGTTAAGAGCAGCCATGTTTTGACGTGTACCCGAAGGGACTTCCCCAATTTGTAAGTGCTTGAATACCCCATTTTGTACAGAAAGTATCATTCGTCGAGCAATGTGTACAGGGTTTAAGATTCCACACTATTCTGGTTGATGCATCTTTTCTAACTGATATACGATTACCAAGGGGACACATGGCCGTCCTAAGTCGGCGCCGATTGCCAATTGGCATCGTTGTTATTGGCGTTTTAATGTCAATCCTGCAATTTTCTCTGTTTTTGAATGATGCTTTTGAATTTGGAGACGTTTAACATTTGTTGTTCCTCGTTTCTGATTGTGTCTCTTGCTGTGTATGTATATTCTTTGTTTTGTTATCGCGTGGGGGATTTGGTTTCTTGCGTTTGGCGCTGCAACCGAAATCACATCTATTAAGTGTACCGTTTTACCTTTTCGTCTTAACACTGTAGTATGATTTTATTTGCCTTGGTGATATTCAGATATTCTTGCCCCAGAAATGTATTACTATTTTTTTCTTTCTTTTTTTTTTAAACTTTTAATTCCCCCCCTCCCCCCCCACAAGGGAGGAGAAGGAACGACACAGGCCCCTGCATAACGTGTCGGACTGTACGTCGGGGAGAGAGAAGCGGATGATACCTAAGGGATTGTATGTGTGAAAAGAAAGTAAGGACCTCTTTTAGAATTGATTTTCCCTCCCTCCCAATGCCCCAAAAGAATCCGAAGGATTGGAACATTTGTTGTAAAGTGCATGGTTTAAGTCTTATTTATACGCCGAAAATCCCCATATAAATTGTGTTGTGTCCAGAGAGGCGATACACAAAATATTTCAAAAATATCTCTGAATCACATACGCCGTGAAGTTGCCTCTCGTTATCCAATGAAAACATTAATAAGAATAATCATACTTCTTCTTTTCAGGAAAGTATGAACTGAACAATAGAACCACTTTCTCGATAAAATGTATTCAAACTAGAGAAATGATATTAAAACGGAAGTGGGGGTAAGCACAACGTTGTATGTACGTTTGCTTTAAAAAAGATAAAGAAATATACATTGTCGTTTTTTACACTTAATACAGGCCGATTGGCCGAATATTTGTGTATTTGAGTATTTTTATTTTATATGCAACATCCCTTTCCTCGGGAAGAAATAATTCATATACTGAAAGATGAAAAATATATTACACCTAAGGTTTGAAAATTATAAGCGCTTCGTGGTCGAGCGGTCTAATGCGCTGACCTTTGTACCTAGAAGGCGAAGGTTGCTGGTTCGAATCCATCTCGGTCTCATTTTTTTTTTTGAAATGGAAGTTTATCAAATAAGACAGTCATATTTTCACATTTCTTCCCTTATTATTTGATTCGTTGTTATTATTTCTTTCATCTCAAAGAGATATTGCACAAATTATAAGCCTATTGCAAACAATCAAGACTTATCTTCCTATTTTATTTGCGGGAAATTCTATATTTCCTGCCCAGATATGACATCTTATTACCTGCTATTCCATTTTTCATGTACTTAGTTTGCGTATTCTACAAATGAAATAAACAAATTTCAGGTAAATTGGTACATGGTAATTCATTTTCAGAGAAAGACAAAAGCTATATTGAAAAAGATATATAATTGCAGATTTTGCTAGTAGAGTTCAAACTTAGTCGCTGCTTACACTGTACATGACTTTGACTAAATATTTTACTCGCTATAATTCAATTTTTCAACACTGGACAGTTGTTCATTACGTTTGAAGCAATCAGTATCTTCATCATTTTTTTCCGTCATATTTGTCTCTCCAATGAATGAAATCTATCACACGAAAAACATTAATAACGAAATTAATTAGATGAAATGGTACGTTGTATAATCAGATATATGCATCAAAAATCTTTTGAGATATTTATCTATAAATAACAAGAGCCACGTGACCTAAATAAATGCCAGGAGAAATATCTCAATATCTCCTGGCATTTTTATTTCTTTTATAAATGAACAGTGAAATGCACATTTGCATCAAAAATATTGAAATTAAATCAACAGAAAAAAAAAATCATGAAAATAACTGCATAAACAAGCACCTTGGTGAGATTACACATTTGGTCTATAACGGAATTTATTGTAGATGGCGCTTTTAAGAAACGAATAACCTGAGGCTGAGCTTTAAATTAAATTCAGTTTGCTTTATCACTCTTGTACTTTCAATTGTGTTTTTTTTTAGTTTCACCCTATCTTTTTCAAGATATTTACAAGAGATAGACGACAACAAAGCTCCTATACTAACATGTATGCAGATGGTGCAGCTTTAATGTTAAGAGCAGCCATGTTTTGACGTGTACCCGAAGGGACTTCCCCAATTTGTAAGTGCTTGAATACCCCATTTTGTACAGAAAGTATCATTCGTCGAGCAATGTGTACAGGGTTTAAGATTCCACACTATTCTGGTTGATGCATCTTTTCTAACTGATATACGATTACCAAGGGGACACATGGCCGTCCTAAGTCGGCGCCGATTGCCAATTGGCATCGTTGTTATTGGCGTTTTAATGTCAATCCTGCAATTTTCTCTGTTTTTGAATGATGCTTTTGAATTTGGAGACGTTTAACATTTGTTGTTCCTCGTTTCTGATTGTGTCTCTTGCTGTGTATGTATATTCTTTGTTTTGTTATCGCGTGGGGGATTTGGTTTCTTGCGTTTGGCGCTGCAACCGAAATCACATCTATTAAGTGTACCGTTTTACCTTTTCGTCTTAACACTGTAGTATGATTTTATTTGCCTTGGTGATATTCAGATATTCTTGCCCCAGAAATGTATTACTATTTTTTTCTTTCTTTTTTTTTTAAACTTTTAATTCCCCCCCCCTCCCCCCCCACAAGGGAGGAGAAGGAACGACACAGGCCCCTGCATAACGTGTCGGACTGTACGTCGGGGAGAGAGAAGCGGATGATACCTAAGGGATTGTATGTGTGAAAAGAAAGTAAGGACCTCTTTTAGAATTGATTTTCCCTCCCTCCCAATGCCCCAAAAGAATCCGAAGGATTGGAACATTTGTTGTAAAGTGCATGGTTTAAGTCTTATTTATACGCCGAAAATCCCCATATAAATTGTGTTGTGTCCAGAGAGGCGATACACAAAATATTTCAAAAATATCTCTGAATCACATACGCCGTGAAGTTGCCTCTCGTTATCCAATGAAAACATTAATAAGAATAATCATACTTCTTCTTTTCAGGAAAGTATGAACTGAACAATAGAACCACTTTCTCGATAAAATGAATTCAAACTAGAGAAATGATATTTAAACGGAAGTGGGGGTAAGCACAACGTTGTATGTACGTTTGCTTTAAAAAAGATAAAGAAATATACATTGTCGTTTTTTACACTTAATACAGGCCGATTGGCCGAATATTTGTGTATTTGAGTATTTTTATTTTATATGCAACATCCCTTTCCTCGGGAAGAAATAATTCATATACTGAAAGATGAAAAATATATTACACCTAAGGTTTGAAAATTATAAGCGCTTCGTGGTCGAGCGGTCTAATGCGCTGACCTTTGTACCTAGAAGGCGAAGGTTGCTGGTTCGAATCCATCTCGGTCTCATTTTTTTTTTTGAAATGGAAGTTTATCAAATAAGACAGTCATATTTTCACATTTCTTCCCTTATTATTTGATTCGTTGTTATTATTTCTTTCATCTCAAAGAGATATTGCACAAATTATAAGCCTATTGCAAACAATCAAGACTTATCTTCCTATTTTATTTGCGGGAAATTCTATATTTCCTGCCCAGATATGACATCTTATTACCTGCTATTCCATTTTTCATGTACTTAGTTTGCGTATTCTACAAATGAAATAAACAAATTTCAGGTAAATTGGTACATGGTAATTCATTTTCAGAGAAAGACAAAAGCTATATTGAAAAAGATATATAATTGCAGATTTTGCTAGTAGAGTTCAAACTTAGTCGCTGCTTACACTGTACATGACTTTGACTAAATATTTTACTCGCTATAATTCAATTTTTCAACACTGGACAGTTGTTCATTACGTTTGAAGCAATCAGTATCTTCATCATTTTTTTCCGTCATATTTGTCTCTCCAATGAATGAAATCTATCACACGAAAAACATTAATAACGAAATTAATTAGATGAAATGGTACGTTGTATAATCAGATATATGCATCAAAAATCTTTTGAGATATTTATCTATAAATAACAAGAGCCACGTGACCTAAATAAATGCCAGGAGAAATATCTCAATATCTCCTGGCATTTTTATTTCTTTTATAAATGAACAGTGAAATGCACATTTGCATCAAAAATATTGAAATTAAATCAACAGAAAAAAAAAATCATGAAAATAACTGCATAAACAAGCACCTTGGTGAGATTACACATTTGGTCTATAACGGAATTTATTGTAGATGGCGCTTTTAAGAAACGAATAACCTGAGGCTGAGCTTTAAATTAAATTCAGTTTGCTTTATCACTCTTGTACTTTCAATTGTGTTTTTTTTTAGTTTCACCCTATCTTTTTCAAGATATTTACAAGAGATAGACGACAACAAAGCTCCTATACTAACATGTATGCAGATGGTGCAGCTTTAATGTTAAGAGCAGCCATGTTTTGACGTGTACCCGAAGGGACTTCCCCAATTTGTAAGTGCTTGAATACCCCATTTTGTACAGAAAGTATCATTCGTCGAGCAATGTGTACAGGGTTTAAGATTCCACACTATTCTGGTTGATGCATCTTTTCTAACTGATATACGATTACCAAGGGGACACATGGCCGTCCTAAGTCGGCGCCGATTGCCAATTGGCATCGTTGTTATTGGCGTTTTAATGTCAATCCTGCAATTTTCTCTGTTTTTGAATGATGCTTTTGAATTTGGAGACGTTTAACATTTGTTGTTCCTCGTTTCTGATTGTGTCTCTTGCTGTGTATGTATATTCTTTGTTTTGTTATCGCGTGGGGGATTTGGTTTCTTGCGTTTGGCGCTGCAACCGAAATCACATCTATTAAGTGTACCGTTTTACCTTTTCGTCTTAACACTGTAGTATGATTTTATTTGCCTTGGTGATATTCAGATATTCTTGCCCCAGAAATGTATTACTATTTTTTTCTTTCTTTTTTTTTTAAACTTTTAATTCCCCCCCCCTCCCCCCCCACAAGGGAGGAGAAGGAACGACACAGGCCCCTGCATAACGTGTCGGACTGTACGTCGGGGAGAGAGAAGCGGATGATACCTAAGGGATTGTATGTGTGAAAAGAAAGTAAGGACCTCTTTTAGAATTGATTTTCCCTCCCTCCCAATGCCCCAAAAGAATCCGAAGGATTGGAACATTTGTTGTAAAGTGCATGGTTTAAGTCTTATTTATACGCCGAAAATCCCCATATAAATTGTGTTGTGTCCAGAGAGGCGATACACAAAATATTTCAAAAATATCTCTGAATCACATACGCCGTGAAGTTGCCTCTCGTTATCCAATGAAAACATTAATAAGAATAATCATACTTCTTCTTTTCAGGAAAGTATGAACTGAACAATAGAACCACTTTCTCGATAAAATGAATTCAAACTAGAGAAATGATATTTAAACGGAAGTGGGGGTAAGCACAACGTTGTATGTACGTTTGCTTTAAAAAAGATAAAGAAATATACATTGTCGTTTTTTACACTTAATACAGGCCGATTGGCCGAATATTTGTGTATTTGAGTATTTTTATTTTATATGCAACATCCCTTTCCTCGGGAAGAAATAATTCATATACTGAAAGATGAAAAATATATTACACCTAAGGTTTGAAAATTATAAGCGCTTCGTGGTCGAGCGGTCTAATGCGCTGACCTTTGTACCTAGAAGGCGAAGGTTGCTGGTTCGAATCCATCTCGGTCTCATTTTTTTTTTTTGAAATGGAAGTTTATCAAATAAGACAGTCATATTTTCACATTTCTTCCCTTATTATTTGATTCGTTGTTATTATTTCTTTCATCTCAAAGAGATATTGCACAAATTATAAGCCTATTGCAAACAATCAAGACTTATCTTCCTATTTTATTTGCGGGAAATTCTATATTTCCTGCCCAGATATGACATCTTATTACCTGCTATTCCATTTTTCATGTACTTAGTTTGCGTATTCTACAAATGAAATAAACAAATTTCAGGTAAATTGGTACATGGTAATTCATTTTCAGAGAAAGACAAAAGCTATATTGAAAAAGATATATAATTGCAGATTTTGCTAGTAGAGTTCAAACTTAGTCGCTGCTTACACTGTACATGACTTTGACTAAATATTTTACTCGCTATAATTCAATTTTTCAACACTGGACAGTTGTTCATTACGTTTGAAGCAATCAGTATCTTCATCATTTTTTTCCGTCATATTTGTCTCTCCAATGAATGAAATCTATCACACGAAAAACATTAATAACGAAATTAATTAGATGAAATGGTACGTTGTATAATCAGATATATGCATCAAAAATCTTTTGAGATATTTATCTATAAATAACAAGAGCCACGTGACCTAAATAAATGCCAGGAGAAATATCTCAATATCTCCTGGCATTTTTATTTCTTTTATAAATGAACAGTGAAATGCACATTTGCATCAAAAATATTGAAATTAAATCAACAGAAAAAAAAAATCATGAAAATAACTGCATAAACAAGCACCTTGGTGAGATTACACATTTGGTCTATAACGGAATTTATTGTAGATGGCGCTTTTAAGAAACGAATAACCTGAGGCTGAGCTTTAAATTAAATTCAGTTTGCTTTATCACTCTTGTACTTTCAATTGTGTTTTTTTTTTAGTTTCACCCTATCTTTTTCAAGATATTTACAAGAGATAGACGACAACAAAGCTCCTATACTAACATGTATGCAGATGGTGCAGCTTTAATGTTAAGAGCAGCCATGTTTTGACGTGTACCCGAAGGGACTTCCCCAATTTGTAAGTGCTTGAATACCCCATTTTGTACAGAAAGTATCATTCGTCGAGCAATGTGTACAGGGTTTAAGATTCCACACTATTCTGGTTGATGCATCTTTTCTAACTGATATACGATTACCAAGGGGACACATGGCCGTCCTAAGTCGGCGCCGATTGCCAATTGGCATCGTTGTTATTGGCGTTTTAATGTCAATCCTGCAATTTTCTCTGTTTTTGAATGATGCTTTTGAATTTGGAGACGTTTAACATTTGTTGTTCCTCGTTTCTGATTGTGTCTCTTGCTGTGTATGTATATTCTTTGTTTTGTTATCGCGTGGGGGATTTGGTTTCTTGCGTTTGGCGCTGCAACCGAAATCACATCTATTAAGTGTACCGTTTTACCTTTTCGTCTTAACACTGTAGTATGATTTTATTTGCCTTGGTGATATTCAGATATTCTTGCCCCAGAAATGTATTACTATTTTTTTCTTTCTTTTTTTTTTTAACTTTTAATTCCCCCCCCCTTCCCCCCCACAAGGGAGGAGAAGGAACGACACAGGCCCCTGCATAACGTGTCGGACTGTACGTCGGGGAGAGAGAAGCGGATGATACCTAAGGGATTGTATGTGTGAAAAGAAAGTAAGGACCTCTTTTAGAATTGATTTTCCCTCCCTCCCAATGCCCCAAAAGAATCCGAAGGATTGGAACATTTGTTGTAAAGTGCATGGTTTAAGTCTTATTTATACGCCGAAAATCCCCATATAAATTGTGTTGTGTCCAGAGAGGCGATACACAAAATATTTCAAAAATATCTCTGAATCACATACGCCGTGAAGTTGCCTCTCGTTATCCAATGAAAACATTAATAAGAATAATCATACTTCTTCTTTTCAGGAAAGTATGAACTGAACAATAGAACCACTTTCTCGATAAAATGAATTCAAACTAGAGAAATGATATTTAAACGGAAGTGGGGGTAAGCACAACGTTGTATGTACGTTTGCTTTAAAAAAGATAAAGAAATATACATTGTCGTTTTTTACACTTAATACAGGCCGATTGGCCGAATATTTGTGTATTTGAGTATTTTTATTTTATATGCAACATCCCTTTCCTCGGGAAGAAATAATTCATATACTGAAAGATGAAAAATATATTACACCTAAGGTTTGAAAATTATAAGCGCTTCGTGGTCGAGCGGTCTAATGCGCTGACCTTTGTACCTAGAAGGCGAAGGTTGCTGGTTCGAATCCATCTCGATCTCATTTTTTTTTTTTGAAATGGAAGTTTATCAAATAAGACAGTCATATTTTCACATTTCTTCCCTTATTATTTGATTCGTTGTTATTATTTCTTTCATCTCAAAGAGATATTGCACAAATTATAAGCCTATTGCAAACAATCAAGACTTATCTTCCTATTTTATTTGCGGGAAATTCTATATTTCCTGCCCAGATATGACATCTTATTACCTGCTATTCCATTTTTCATGTACTTAGTTTGCGTATTCTACAAATGAAATAAACAAATTTCAGGTAAATTGGTACATGGTAATTCATTTTCAGAGAAAGACAAAAGCTATATTGAAAAAGATATATAATTGCAGATTTTGCTAGTAGAGTTCAAACTTAGTCGCTGCTTACACTGTACATGACTTTGACTAAATATTTTACTCGCTATAATTCAATTTTTCAACACTGGACAGTTGTTCATTACGTTTGAAGCAATCAGTATCTTCATCATTTTTTTCCGTCATATTTGTCTCTCCAATGAATGAAATCTATCACACGAAAAACATTAATAACGAAATTAATTAGATGAAATGGTACGTTGTATAATCAGATATATGCATCAAAAATCTTTTGAGATATTTATCTATAAATAACAAGAGCCACGTGACCTAAATAAATGCCAGGAGAAATATCTCAATATCTCCTGGCATTTTTATTTCTTTTATAAATGAACAGTGAAATGCACATTTGCATCAAAAATATTGAAATTAAATCAACAGAAAAAAAAAATCATGAAAATAACTGCATAAACAAGCACCTTGGTGAGATTACACATTTGGTCTATAACGGAATTTATTGTAGATGGCGCTTTTAAGAAACGAATAACCTGAGGCTGAGCTTTAAATTAAATTCAGTTTGCTTTATCACTCTTGTACTTTCAATTGTGTTTTTTTTTTAGTTTCACCCTATCTTTTTCAAGATATTTACAAGAGATAGACGACAACAAAGCTCCTATACTAACATGTATGCAGATGGTGCAGCTTTAATGTTAAGAGCAGCCATGTTTTGACGTGTACCCGAAGGGACTTCCCCAATTTGTAAGTGCTTGAATACCCCATTTTGTACAGAAAGTATCATTCGTCGAGCAATGTGTACAGGGTTTAAGATTCCACACTATTCTGGTTGATGCATCTTTTCTAACTGATATACGATTACCAAGGGGACACATGGCCGTCCTAAGTCGGCGCCGATTGCCAATTGGCATCGTTGTTATTGGCGTTTTAATGTCAATCCTGCAATTTTCTCTGTTTTTGAATGATGCTTTTGAATTTGGAGACGTTTAACATTTGTTGTTCCTCGTTTCTGATTGTGTCTCTTGCTGTGTATGTATATTCTTTGTTTTGTTATCGCGTGGGGGATTTGGTTTCTTGCGTTTGGCGCTGCAACCGAAATCACATCTATTAAGTGTACCGTTTTACCTTTTCGTCTTAACACTGTAGTATGATTTTATTTGCCTTGGTGATATTCAGATATTCTTGCCCCAGAAATGTATTACTATTTTTTTCTTTCTTTTTTTTTTAAACTTTTAATTCCCCCCCTCCCCCCCCACAAGGGAGGAGAAGGAACGACACAGGCCCCTGCATAACGTGTCGGACTGTACGTCGGGGAGAGAGAAGCGGATGATACCTAAGGGATTGTATGTGTGAAAAGAAAGTAAGGACCTCTTTTAGAATTGATTTTCCCTCCCTCCCAATGCCCCAAAAGAATCCGAAGGATTGGAACATTTGTTGTAAAGTGCATGGTTTAAGTCTTATTTATACGCCGAAAATCCCCATATAAATTGTGTTGTGTCCAGAGAGGCGATACACAAAATATTTCAAAAATATCTCTGAATCACATACGCCGTGAAGTTGCCTCTCGTTATCCAATGAAAACATTAATAAGAATAATCATACTTCTTCTTTTCAGGAAAGTATGAACTGAACAATAGAACCACTTTCTCGATAAAATGTATTCAAACTAGAGAAATGATATTAAAACGGAAGTGGGGGTAAGCACAACGTTGTATGTACGTTTGCTTTAAAAAAGATAAAGAAATATACATTGTCGTTTTTTACACTTAATACAGGCCGATTGGCCGAATATTTGTGTATTTGAGTATTTTTATTTTATATGCAACATCCCTTTCCTCGGGAAGAAATAATTCATATACTGAAAGATGAAAAATATATTACACCTAAGGTTTGAAAATTATACGCGCTTCGTGGTCGAGCGGTCTAATGCGCTGACCTTTGTACCAAGAAGGCGAAGGTTGCTGGTTCGAATCCATCTCGGTCTCATTTTTTTTTTTGAAATGGAAGTTTATCAAATAAGACAGTCATATTTTCACATTTCTTCCCTTATTATTTGATTCGTTGTTATTATTTCTTTCATCTCAAAGAGATATTGCACAAATTATAAGCCTATTGCAAACAATCAAGACTTATCTTCCTATTTTATTTGCGGGAAATTCTATATTTCCTGCCCAGATATGACATCTTATTACCTGCTATTCCATTTTTCATGTACTTAGTTTGCGTATTCTACAAATGAAATAAACAAATTTCAGGTAAATTGGTACATGGTAATTCATTTTCAGAGAAAGACAAAAGCTATATTGAAAAAGATATATAATTGCAGATTTTGCTAGTAGAGTTCAAACTTAGTCGCTGCTTACACTGTACATGACTTTGACTAAATATTTTACTCGCTATAATTCAATTTTTCAACACTGGACAGTTGTTCATTACGTTTGAAGCAATCAGTATCTTCATCATTTTTTTCCGTCATATTTGTCTCTCCAATGAATGAAATCTATCACACGAAAAACATTAATAACGAAATTAATTAGATGAAATGGTACGTTGTATAATCAGATATATGCATCAAAAATCTTTTGAGATATTTATCTATAAATAACAAGAGCCACGTGACCTAAATAAATGCCAGGAGAAATATCTCAATATCTCCTGGCATTTTTATTTCTTTTATAAATGAACAGTGAAATGCACATTTGCATCAAAAATATTGAAATTAAATCAACAGAAAAAAAAAATCATGAAAATAACTGCATAAACAAGCACCTTGGTGAGATTACACATTTGGTCTATAACGGAATTTATTGTAGATGGCGCTTTTAAGAAACGAATAACCTGAGGCTGAGCTTTAAATTAAATTCAGTTTGCTTTATCACTCTTGTACTTTCAATTGTGTTTTTTTTTAGTTTCACCCTATCTTTTTCAAGATATTTACAAGAGATAGACGACAACAAAGCTCCTATACTAACATGTATGCAGATGGTGCAGCTTTAATGTTAAGAGCAGCCATGTTTTGACGTGTACCCGAAGGGACTTCCCCAATTTGTAAGTGCTTGAATACCCCATTTTGTACAGAAAGTATCATTCGTCGAGCAATGTGTACAGGGTTTAAGATTCCACACTATTCTGGTTGATGCATCTTTTCTAACTGATATACGATTACCAAGGGGACACATGGCCGTCCTAAGTCGGCGCCGATTGCCAATTGGCATCGTTGTTATTGGCGTTTTAATGTCAATCCTGCAATTTTCTCTGTTTTTGAATGATGCTTTTGAATTTGGAGACGTTTAACATTTGTTGTTCCTCGTTTCTGATTGTGTCTCTTGCTGTGTATGTATATTCTTTGTTTTGTTATCGCGTGGGGGATTTGGTTTCTTGCGTTTGGCGCTGCAACCGAAATCACATCTATTAAGTGTACCGTTTTACCTTTTCGTCTTAACACTGTAGTATGATTTTATTTGCCTTGGTGATATTCAGATATTCTTGCCCCAGAAATGTATTACTATTTTTTTCTTTCTTTTTTTTTTAAACTTTTAATTCCCCCCCCCTCCCCCCCCACAAGGGAGGAGAAGGAACGACACAGGCCCCTGCATAACGTGTCGGACTGTACGTCGGGGAGAGAGAAGCGGATGATACCTAAGGGATTGTATGTGTGAAAAGAAAGTAAGGACCTCTTTTAGAATTGATTTTCCCTCCCTCCCAATGCCCCAAAAGAATCCGAAGGATTGGAACATTTGTTGTAAAGTGCATGGTTTAAGTCTTATTTATACGCCGAAAATCCCCATATAAATTGTGTTGTGTCCAGAGAGGCGATACACAAAATATTTCAAAAATATCTCTGAATCACATACGCCGTGAAGTTGCCTCTCGTTATCCAATGAAAACATTAATAAGAATAATCATACTTCTTCTTTTCAGGAAAGTATGAACTGAACAATAGAACCACTTTCTCGATAAAATGAATTCAAACTAGAGAAATGATATTTAAACGGAAGTGGGGGTAAGCACAACGTTGTATGTACGTTTGCTTTAAAAAAGATAAAGAAATATACATTGTCGTTTTTTACACTTAATACAGGCCGATTGGCCGAATATTTGTGTATTTGAGTATTTTTATTTTATATGCAACATCCCTTTCCTCGGGAAGAAATAATTCATATACTGAAAGATGAAAAATATATTACACCTAAGGTTTGAAAATTATAAGCGCTTCGTGGTCGAGCGGTCTAATGCGCTGACCTTTGTACCAAGAAGGCGAAGGTTGCTGGTTCGAATCCATCTCGGTCTCATTTTTTTTTTTTGAAATGGAAGTTTATCAAATAAGACAGTCATATTTTCACATTTCTTCCCTTATTATTTGATTCGTTGTTATTATTTCTTTCATCTCAAAGAGATATTGCACAAATTATAAGCCTATTGCAAACAATCAAGACTTATCTTCCTATTTTATTTGCGGGAAATTCTATATTTCCTGCCCAGATATGACATCTTATTACCTGCTATTCCATTTTTCATGTACTTAGTTTGCGTATTCTACAAATGAAATAAACAAATTTCAGGTAAATTGGTACATGGTAATTCATTTTCAGAGAAAGACAAAAGCTATATTGAAAAAGATATATAATTGCAGATTTTGCTAGTAGAGTTCAAACTTAGTCGCTGCTTACACTGTACATGACTTTGACTAAATATTTTACTCGCTATAATTCAATTTTTCAACACTGGACAGTTGTTCATTACGTTTGAAGCAATCAGTATCTTCATCATTTTTTTCCGTCATATTTGTCTCTCCAATGAATGAAATCTATCACACGAAAAACATTAATAACGAAATTAATTAGATGAAATGGTACGTTGTATAATCAGATATATGCATCAAAAATCTTTTGAGATATTTATCTATAAATAACAAGAGCCACGTGACCTAAATAAATGCCAGGAGAAATATCTCAATATCTCCTGGCATTTTTATTTCTTTTATAAATGAACAGTGAAATGCACATTTGCATCAAAAATATTGAAATTAAATCAACAGAAAAAAAAAATCATGAAAATAACTGCATAAACAAGCACCTTGGTGAGATTACACATTTGGTCTATAACGGAATTTATTGTAGATGGCGCTTTTAAGAAACGAATAACCTGAGGCTGAGCTTTAAATTAAATTCAGTTTGCTTTATCACTCTTGTACTTTCAATTGTGTTTTTTTTTAGTTTCACCCTATCTTTTTCAAGATATTTACAAGAGATAGACGACAACAAAGCTCCTATACCAACATGTATGCAGATGGTGCAGCTTTAATGTTAAGAGCAGCCATGTTTTGACGTGTACCCGAAGGGACTTCCCCAATTTGTAAGTGCTTGAATACCCCATTTTGTACAGAAAGTATCATTCGTCGAGCAATGTGTACAGGGTTTAAGATTCCACACTATTCTGGTTGATGCATCTTTTCTAACTGATATACGATTACCAAGGGGACACATGGCCGTCCTAAGTCGGCGCCGATTGCCAATTGGCATCGTTGTTATTGGCGTTTTAATGTCAATCCTGCAATTTTCTCTGTTTTTGAATGATGCTTTTGAATTTGGAGACGTTTAACATTTGTTGTTCCTCGTTTCTGATTGTGTCTCTTGCTGTGTATGTATATTCTTTGTTTTGTTATCGCGTGGGGGATTTGGTTTCTTGCGTTTGGCGCTGCAACCGAAATCACATCTATTAAGTGTACCGTTTTACCTTTTCGTCTTAACACTGTAGTATGATTTTATTTGCCTTGGTGATATTCAGATATTCTTGCCCCAGAAATGTATTACTATTTTTTTCTTTCTTTTTTTTTTAAACTTTTAATTCCCCCCCTCCCCCCCCACAAGGGAGGAGAAGGAACGACACAGGCCCCTGCATAACGTGTCGGACTGTACGTCGGGGAGAGAGAAGCGGATGATACCTAAGGGATTGTATGTGTGAAAAGAAAGTAAGGACCTCTTTTAGAATTGATTTTCCCTCCCTCCCAATGCCCCAAAAGAATCCGAAGGATTGGAACATTTGTTGTAAAGTGCATGGTTTAAGTCTTATTTATACGCCGAAAATCCCCATATAAATTGTGTTGTGTCCAGAGAGGCGATACACAAAATATTTCAAAAATATCTCTGAATCACATACGCCGTGAAGTTGCCTCTCGTTATCCAATGAAAACATTAATAAGAATAATCATACTTCTTCTTTTCAGGAAAGTATGAACTGAACAATAGAACCACTTTCTCGATAAAATGTATTCAAACTAGAGAAATGATATTAAAACGGAAGTGGGGGTAAGCACAACGTTGTATGTACGTTTGCTTTAAAAAAGATAAAGAAATATACATTGTCGTTTTTTACACTTAATACAGGCCGATTGGCCGAATATTTGTGTATTTGAGTATTTTTATTTTATATGCAACATCCCTTTCCTCGGGAAGAAATAATTCATATACTGAAAGATGAAAAATATATTACACCTAAGGTTTGAAAATTATACGCGCTTCGTGGTCGAGCGGTCTAATGCGCTGACCTTTGTACCAAGAAGGCGAAGGTTGCTGGTTCGAATCCATCTCGGTCTCATTTTTTTTTTTGAAATGGAAGTTTATCAAATAAGACAGTCATATTTTCACATTTCTTCCCTTATTATTTGATTCGTTGTTATTATTTCTTTCATCTCAAAGAGATATTGCACAAATTATAAGCCTATTGCAAACAATCAAGACTTATCTTCCTATTTTATTTGCGGGAAATTCTATATTTCCTGCCCAGATATGACATCTTATTACCTGCTATTCCATTTTTCATGTACTTAGTTTGCGTATTCTACAAATGAAATAAACAAATTTCAGGTAAATTGGTACATGGTAATTCATTTTCAGAGAAAGACAAAAGCTATATTGAAAAAGATATATAATTGCAGATTTTGCTAGTAGAGTTCAAACTTAGTCGCTGCTTACACTGTACATGACTTTGACTAAATATTTTACTCGCTATAATTCAATTTTTCAACACTGGACAGTTGTTCATTACGTTTGAAGCAATCAGTATCTTCATCATTTTTTTCCGTCATATTTGTCTCTCCAATGAATGAAATCTATCACACGAAAAACATTAATAACGAAATTAATTAGATGAAATGGTACGTTGTATAATCAGATATATGCATCAAAAATCTTTTGAGATATTTATCTATAAATAACAAGAGCCACGTGACCTAAATAAATGCCAGGAGAAATATCTCAATATCTCCTGGCATTTTTATTTCTTTTATAAATGAACAGTGAAATGCACATTTGCATCAAAAATATTGAAATTAAATCAACAGAAAAAAAAAATCATGAAAATAACTGCATAAACAAGCACCTTGGTGAGATTACACATTTGGTCTATAACGGAATTTATTGTAGATGGCGCTTTTAAGAAACGAATAACCTGAGGCTGAGCTTTAAATTAAATTCAGTTTGCTTTATCACTCTTGTACTTTCAATTGTGTTTTTTTTTAGTTTCACCCTATCTTTTTCAAGATATTTACAAGAGATAGACGACAACAAAGCTCCTATACTAACATGTATGCAGATGGTGCAGCTTTAATGTTAAGAGCAGCCATGTTTTGACGTGTACCCGAAGGGACTTCCCCAATTTGTAAGTGCTTGAATACCCCATTTTGTACAGAAAGTATCATTCGTCGAGCAATGTGTACAGGGTTTAAGATTCCACACTATTCTGGTTGATGCATCTTTTCTAACTGATATACGATTACCAAGGGGACACATGGCCGTCCTAAGTCGGCGCCGATTGCCAATTGGCATCGTTGTTATTGGCGTTTTAATGTCAATCCTGCAATTTTCTCTGTTTTTGAATGATGCTTTTGAATTTGGAGACGTTTAACATTTGTTGTTCCTCGTTTCTGATTGTGTCTCTTGCTGTGTATGTATATTCTTTGTTTTGTTATCGCGTGGGGGATTTGGTTTCTTGCGTTTGGCGCTGCAACCGAAATCACATCTATTAAGTGTACCGTTTTACCTTTTCGTCTTAACACTGTAGTATGATTTTATTTGCCTTGGTGATATTCAGATATTCTTGCCCCAGAAATGTATTACTATTTTTTTCTTTCTTTTTTTTTTAAACTTTTAATTCCCCCCCCCTCCCCCCCCCACAAGGGAGGAGAAGGAACGACACAGGCCCCTGCATAACGTGTCGGACTGTACGTCGGGGAGAGAGAAGCGGATGATACCTAAGGGATTGTATGTGTGAAAAGAAAGTAAGGACCTCTTTTAGAATTGATTTTCCCTCCCTCCCAATGCCCCAAAAGAATCCGAAGGATTGGAACATTTGTTGTAAAGTGCATGGTTTAAGTCTTATTTATACGCCGAAAATCCCCATATAAATTGTGTTGTGTCCAGAGAGGCGATACACAAAATATTTCAAAAATATCTCTGAATCACATACGCCGTGAAGTTGCCTCTCGTTATCCAATGAAAACATTAATAAGAATAATCATACTTCTTCTTTTCAGGAAAGTATGAACTGAACAATAGAACCACTTTCTCGATAAAATGAATTCAAACTAGAGAAATGATATTTAAACGGAAGTGGGGGTAAGCACAACGTTGTATGTACGTTTGCTTTAAAAAAGATAAAGAAATATACATTGTCGTTTTTTACACTTAATACAGGCCGATTGGCCGAATATTTGTGTATTTGAGTATTTTTATTTTATATGCAACATCCCTTTCCTCGGGAAGAAATAATTCATATACTGAAAGATGAAAAATATATTACACCTAAGGTTTGAAAATTATAAGCGCTTCGTGGTCGAGCGGTCTAATGCGCTGACCTTTGTACCAAGAAGGCGAAGGTTGCTGGTTCGAATCCATCTCGGTCTCATTTTTTTTTTTGAAATGGAAGTTTATCAAATAAGACAGTCATATTTTCACATTTCTTCCCTTATTATTTGATTCGTTGTTATTATTTCTTTCATCTCAAAGAGATATTGCACAAATTATAAGCCTATTGCAAACAATCAAGACTTATCTTCCTATTTTATTTGCGGGAAATTCTATATTTCCTGCCCAGATATGACATCTTATTACCTGCTATTCCATTTTTCATGTACTTAGTTTGCGTATTCTACAAATGAAATAAACAAATTTCAGGTAAATTGGTACATGGTAATTCATTTTCAGAGAAAGACAAAAGCTATATTGAAAAAGATATATAATTGCAGATTTTGCTAGTAGAGTTCAAACTTAGTCGCTGCTTACACTGTACATGACTTTGACTAAATATTTTACTCGCTATAATTCAATTTTTCAACACTGGACAGTTGTTCATTACGTTTGAAGCAATCAGTATCTTCATCATTTTTTTCCGTCATATTTGTCTCTCCAATGAATGAAATCTATCACACGAAAAACATTAATAACGAAATTAATTAGATGAAATGGTACGTTGTATAATCAGATATATGCATCAAAAATCTTTTGAGATATTTATCTATAAATAACAAGAGCCACGTGACCTAAATAAATGCCAGGAGAAATATCTCAATATCTCCTGGCATTTTTATTTCTTTTATAAATGAACAGTGAAATGCACATTTGCATCAAAAATATTGAAATTAAATCAACAGAAAAAAAAAATCATGAAAATAACTGCATAAACAAGCACCTTGGTGAGATTACACATTTGGTCTATAACGGAATTTATTGTAGATGGCGCTTTTAAGAAACGAATAACCTGAGGCTGAGCTTTAAATTAAATTCAGTTTGCTTTATCACTCTTGTACTTTCAATTGTGTTTTTTTTTAGTTTCACCCTATCTTTTTCAAGATATTTACAAGAGATAGACGACAACAAAGCTCCTATACCAACATGTATGCAGATGGTGCAGCTTTAATGTTAAGAGCAGCCATGTTTTGACGTGTACCCGAAGGGACTTCCCCAATTTGTAAGTGCTTGAATACCCCATTTTGTACAGAAAGTATCATTCGTCGAGCAATGTGTACAGGGTTTAAGATTCCACACTATTCTGGTTGATGCATCTTTTCTAACTGATATACGATTACCAAGGGGACACATGGCCGTCCTAAGTCGGCGCCGATTGCCAATTGGCATCGTTGTTATTGGCGTTTTAATGTCAATCCTGCAATTTTCTCTGTTTTTGAATGATGCTTTTGAATTTGGAGACGTTTAACATTTGTTGTTCCTCGTTTCTGATTGTGTCTCTTGCTGTGTATGTATATTCTTTGTTTTGTTATCGCGTGGGGGATTTGGTTTCTTGCGTTTGGCGCTGCAACCGAAATCACATCTATTAAGTGTACCGTTTTACCTTTTCGTCTTAACACTGTAGTATGATTTTATTTGCCTTGGTGATATTCAGATATTCTTGCCCCAGAAATGTATTACTATTTTTTTCTTTCTTTTTTTTTTAAACTTTTAATTCCCCCCCCCCCCCCTCCCCCCCCCCCCACAAGGGAGGAGAAGGAACGACACAGGCCCCTGCATAACGTGTCGGACTGTACGTCGGGGAGAGAGAAGCGGATGATACCTAAGGGATTGTATGTGTGAAAAGAAAGTAAGGACCTCTTTTAGAATTGATTTTCCCTCCCTCCCAATGCCCCAAAAGAATCCGAAGGATTGGAACATTTGTTGTAAAGTGCATGGTTTAAGTCTTATTTATACGCCGAAAATCCCCATATAAATTGTGTTGTGTCCAGAGAGGCGATACACAAAATATTTCAAAAATATCTCTGAATCACATACGCCGTGAAGTTGCCTCTCGTTATCCAATGAAAACATTAATAAGAATAATCATACTTCTTCTTTTCAGGAAAGTATGAACTGAACAATAGAACCACTTTCTCGATAAAATGAATTCAAACTAGAGAAATGATATTTAAACGGAAGTGGGGGTAAGCACAACGTTGTATGTACGTTTGCTTTAAAAAAGATAAAGAAATATACATTGTCGTTTTTTACACTTAATACAGGCCGATTGGCCGAATATTTGTGTATTTGAGTATTTTTATTTTATATGCAACATCCCTTTCCTCGGGAAGAAATAATTCATATACTGAAAGATGAAAAATATATTACACCTAAGGTTTGAAAATTATAAGCGCTTCGTGGTCGAGCGGTCTAATGCGCTGACCTTTGTACCAAGAAGGCGAAGGTTGCTGGTTCGAATCCATCTCGGTCTCATTTTTTTTTTTTTGAAATGGAAGTTTATCAAATAAGACAGTCATATTTTCACATTTCTTCCCTTATTATTTGATTCGTTGTTATTATTTCTTTCATCTCAAAGAGATATTGCACAAATTATAAGCCTATTGCAAACAATCAAGACTTATCTTCCTATTTTATTTGCGGGAAATTCTATATTTCCTGCCCAGATATGACATCTTATTACCTGCTATTCCATTTTTCATGTACTTAGTTTGCGTATTCTACAAATGAAATAAACAAATTTCAGGTAAATTGGTACATGGTAATTCATTTTCAGAGAAAGACAAAAGCTATATTGAAAAAGATATATAATTGCAGATTTTGCTAGTAGAGTTCAAACTTAGTCGCTGCTTACACTGTACATGACTTTGACTAAATATTTTACTCGCTATAATTCAATTTTTCAACACTGGACAGTTGTTCATTACGTTTGAAGCAATCAGTATCTTCATCATTTTTTTCCGTCATATTTGTCTCTCCAATGAATGAAATCTATCACACGAAAAACATTAATAACGAAATTAATTAGATGAAATGGTACGTTGTATAATCAGATATATGCATCAAAAATCTTTTGAGATATTTATCTATAAATAACAAGAGCCACGTGACCTAAATAAATGCCAGGAGAAATATCTCAATATCTCCTGGCATTTTTATTTCTTTTATAAATGAACAGTGAAATGCACATTTGCATCAAAAATATTGAAATTAAATCAACAGAAAAAAAAATCATGAAAATAACTGCATAAACAAGCACCTTGGTGAGATTACACATTTGGTCTATAACGGAATTTATTGTAGATGGCGCTTTTAAGAAACGAATAACCTGAGGCTGAGCTTTAAATTAAATTCAGTTTGCTTTATCACTCTTGTACTTTCAATTGTGTTTTTTTTTTAGTTTCACCCTATCTTTTTCAAGATATTTACAAGAGATAGACGACAACAAAGCTCCTATACTAACATGTATGCAGATGGTGCAGCTTTAATGTTAAGAGCAGCCATGTTTTGACGTGTACCCGAAGGGACTTCCCCAATTTGTAAGTGCTTGAATACCCCATTTTGTACAGAAAGTATCATTCGTCGAGCAATGTGTACAGGGTTTAAGATTCCACACTATTCTGGTTGATGCATCTTTTCTAACTGATATACGATTACCAAGGGGACACATGGCCGTCCTAAGTCGGCGCCGATTGCCAATTGGCATCGTTGTTATTGGCGTTTTAATGTCAATCCTGCAATTTTCTCTGTTTTTGAATGATGCTTTTGAATTTGGAGACGTTTAACATTTGTTGTTCCTCGTTTCTGATTGTGTCTCTTGCTGTGTATGTATATTCTTTGTTTTGTTATCGCGTGGGGGATTTGGTTTCTTGCGTTTGGCGCTGCAACCGAAATCACATCTATTAAGTGTACCGTTTTACCTTTTCGTCTTAACACTGTAGTATGATTTTATTTGCCTTGGTGATATTCAGATATTCTTGCCCCAGAAATGTATTACTATTTTTTTCTTTCTTTTTTTTTTAAACTTTTAATTCCCCCCCCCTCCCCCCCCACAAGGGAGGAGAAGGAACGACACAGGCCCCTGCATAACGTGTCGGACTGTACGTCGGGGAGAGAGAAGCGGATGATACCTAAGGGATTGTATGTGTGAAAAGAAAGTAAGGACCTCTTTTAGAATTGATTTTCCCTCCCTCCCAATGCCCCAAAAGAATCCGAAGGATTGGAACATTTGTTGTAAAGTGCATGGTTTAAGTCTTATTTATACGCCGAAAATCCCCATATAAATTGTGTTGTGTCCAGAGAGGCGATACACAAAATATTTCAAAAATATCTCTGAATCACATACGCCGTGAAGTTGCCTCTCGTTATCCAATGAAAACATTAATAAGAATAATCATACTTCTTCTTTTCAGGAAAGTATGAACTGAACAATAGAACCACTTTCTCGATAAAATGAATTCAAACTAGAGAAATGATATTTAAACGGAAGTGGGGGTAAGCACAACGTTGTATGTACGTTTGCTTTAAAAAAGATAAAGAAATATACATTGTCGTTTTTTACACTTAATACAGGCCGATTGGCCGAATATTTGTGTATTTGAGTATTTTTATTTTATATGCAACATCCCTTTCCTCGGGAAGAAATAATTCATATACTGAAAGATGAAAAATATATTACACCTAAGGTTTGAAAATTATAAGCGCTTCGTGGTCGAGCGGTCTAATGCGCTGACCTTTGTACCTAGAAGGCGAAGGTTGCTGGTTCGAATCCATCTCGGTCTCATTTTTTTTTTTTGAAATGGAAGTTTATCAAATAAGACAGTCATATTTTCACATTTCTTCCCTTATTATTTGATTCGTTGTTATTATTTCTTTCATCTCAAAGAGATATTGCACAAATTATAAGCCTATTGCAAACAATCAAGACTTATCTTCCTATTTTATTTGCGGGAAATTCTATATTTCCTGCCCAGATATGACATCTTATTACCTGCTATTCCATTTTTCATGTTCTTAGTTTGCGTATTCTACAAATGAAATAAACAAATTTCAGGTAAATTGGTACATGGTAATTCATTTTCAGAGAAAGACAAAAGCTATATTGAAAAAGATATATAATTGCAGATTTTGCTAGTAGAGTTCAAACTTAGTCGCTGCTTACACTGTACATGACTTTGACTAAATATTTTACTCGCTATAATTCAATTTTTCAACACTGGACAGTTGTTCATTACGTTTGAAGCAATCAGTATCTTCATCATTTTTTTCCGTCATATTTGTCTCTCCAATGAATGAAATCTATCACACGAAAAACATTAATAACGAAATTAATTAGATGAAATGGTACGTTGTATAATCAGATATATGCATCAAAAATCTTTTGAGATATTTATCTATAAATAACAAGAGCCACGTGACCTAAATAAATGCCAGGAGAAATATCTCAATATCTCCTGGCATTTTTATTTCTTTTATAAATGAACAGTGAAATGCACATTTGCATCAAAAATATTGAAATTAAATCAACAGAAAAAAAAAATCATGAAAATAACTGCATAAACAAGCACCTTGGTGAGATTACACATTTGGTCTATAACGGAATTTATTGTAGATGGCGCTTTTAAGAAACGAATAACCTGAGGCTGAGCTTTAAATTAAATTCAGTTTGCTTTATCACTCTTGTACTTTCAATTGTGTTTTTTTTTAGTTTCACCCTATCTTTTTCAAGATATTTACAAGAGATAGACGACAACAAAGCTCCTATACTAACATGTATGCAGATGGTGCAGCTTTAATGTTAAGAGCAGCCATGTTTTGACGTGTACCCGAAGGGACTTCCCCAATTTGTAAGTGCTTGAATACCCCATTTTGTACAGAAAGTATCATTCGTCGAGCAATGTGTACAGGGTTTAAGATTCCACACTATTCTGGTTGATGCATCTTTTCTAACTGATATACGATTACCAAGGGGACACATGGCCGTCCTAAGTCGGCGCCGATTGCCAATTGGCATCGTTGTTATTGGCGTTTTAATGTCAATCCTGCAATTTTCTCTGTTTTTGAATGATGCTTTTGAATTTGGAGACGTTTAACAATTGTTGTTCCTCGTTTCTGATTGTGTCTCTTGCTGTGTATGTATATTCTTTGTTTTGTTATCGCGTGGGGGATTTGGTTTCTTGCGTTTGGCGCTGCAACCGAAATCACATCTATTAAGTGTACCGTTTTACCTTTTCGTCTTAACACTGTAGTATGATTTTATTTGCCTTGGTGATATTCAGATATTCTTGCCCCAGAAATGTATTACTATTTTTTTCTTTCTTTTTTTTTTTAACTTTTAATTCCCCCCCCCCCTTCCCCCCCCCACAAGGGAGGAGAAGGAACGACACAGGCCCCTGCATAACGTGTCGGACTGTACGTCGGGGAGAGAGAAGCGGATGATACCTAAGGGATTGTATGTGTGAAAAGAAAGTAAGGACCTCTTTTAGAATTGATTTTCCCTCCCTCCCAATGCCCCAAAAGAATCCGAAGGATTGGAACATTTGTTGTAAAGTGCATGGTTTAAGTCTTATTTATACGCCGAAAATCCCCATATAAATTGTGTTGTGTCCAGAGAGGCGATACACAAAATATTTCAAAAATATCTCTGAATCACATACGCCGTGAAGTTGCCTCTCGTTATCCAATGAAAACATTAATAAGAATAATCATACTTCTTCTTTTCAGGAAAGTATGAACTGAACAATAGAACCACTTTCTCGATAAAATGAATTCAAACTAGAGAAATGATATTTAAACGGAAGTGGGGGTAAGCACAACGTTGTATGTACGTTTGCTTTAAAAAAGATAAAGAAATATACATTGTCGTTTTTTACACTTAATACAGGCCGATTGGCCGAATATTTGTGTATTTGAGTATTTTTATTTTATATGCAACATCCCTTTCCTCGGGAAGAAATAATTCATATACTGAAAGATGAAAAATATATTACACCTAAGGTTTGAAAATTATAAGCGCTTCGTGGTCGAGCGGTCTAATGCGCTGACCTTTGTACCTAGAAGGCGAAGGTTGCTGGTTCGAATCCATCTCGATCTCATTTTTTTTTTTGAAATGGAAGTTTATCAAATAAGACAGTCATATTTTCACATTTCTTCCCTTATTATTTGATTCGTTGTTATTATTTCTTTCATCTCAAAGAGATATTGCACAAATTATAAGCCTATTGCAAACAATCAAGACTTATCTTCCTATTTTATTTGCGGGAAATTCTATATTTCCTGAACAGATATGACATCTTATTACCTGCTATTCCATTTTTCTTGTACTTAGTTTGCGTATTCTACAAATGAAATAAACAAATTTCAGGTAAATTGGTACATGGTAATTCATTTTCAGAGAAAGACAAAAGCTATATTGAAAAAGATATATAATTGCAGATTTTGCTAGTAGAGTTCAAACTTAGTCGCTGCTTACACTGTACATGACTTTGACTAAATTTTTTACTCGCTATAATTCAATTTTTCAACACTGGACAGTTGTTCATTACGTTTGAAGCAATCAGTATCTTCATCATTTTTTCCGTCATATTTGTCTCTCCAATGAATGAAATCTATCACACGAAAAACATTAATAACGAAATTAATTAGATGAAATGGTACGTTGTATAATCAGATATATGCATCAAAAATCTTTTGAGATATTTATCTATAAATAACAAGAGCCACGTGACCTAAATAAATGCCAGGAGAAATATCTCAATATCTCCTGGCATTTTTATTTCTTTTATGAATGAACAGTGAAATGCACATTTGCATCAAAAATATTGAAATTAAATCAACAGAAAAAAAAATCATGAAAATAATTGCATAAACAAGCACCTGGGTGAGATTACACATTTGGTCTATAACGGAATTTATTGTAGATGGCGCTTTTAAGAAACGAATAACCTGAGGCTGAGCTTTAAATTAAATTCAGTTTGCTTTATCACTCTTGTACTTTCAATTGTGTTTTTTTTTAGTTTCACCCTATCTTTTTCAAGATATTTACAAGAGATAGACGACAACAAAGCTCCTATACTAACATGTATGCAGATGGTGCAGCTTTAATGTTAAGAGCAGCCATGTTTTGACGTGTACCCGAAGGGACTTCCCCAATTTGTAAGTGCTTGAATACCCCATTTTGTACAGAAAGTATCATTCGTCGAGCAATGTGTACAGGGTTTAAGATTCCACACTATTCTGGTTGATGCATCTTTTCTAACTGATATACGATTACCAAGGGGACACATGGCCGTCCTAAGTCGGCGCCGATTGCCAATTGGCATCGTTGTTATTGGCGTTTTAATGTCAATCCTGCAATTTTCTCTGTTTTTGAATGATGCTTTTGAATTTGGAGACGTTTAACATTTGTTGTTCCTCGTTTCTGATTGTGTCTCTTGCTGTGTATGTATATTCTTTGTTTTGTTATCGCGTGGGGGATTTGGTTTCTTGCGTTTGGCGCTGCAACCGAAATCACATCTATTAAGTGTACCGTTTTACCTTTTCGTCTTAACACTGTAGTATGATTTTATTTGCCTTGGTGATATTCAGATATTCTTGCCCCAGAAATGTATTACTATTTTTTTCTTTCTTTTTTTTTTTAACTTTTAATTCCGCCCCCCCCCCCTTCCCCCCCCCACAAGGGAGGAGAAGGAACGACACAGGCCCCTGCATAACGTGTCGGACTGTACGTCGGGGAGAGAGAAGCGGATGATACCTAAGGGATTGTATGTGTGAAAAGAAAGTAAGGACCTCTTTTAGAATTGATTTTCCCTCCCTCCCAATGCCCCAAAAGAATCCGAAGGATTGGAACATTTGTTGTAAAGTGCATGGTTTAAGTCTTATTTATACGCCGAAAATCCCCATATAAATTGTGTTGTGTCCAGAGAGGCGATACACAAAATATTTCAAAAATATCTCTGAATCACATACGCCGTGAAGTTGCCTCTCGTTATCCAATGAAAACATTAATAAGAATAATCATACTTCTTCTTTTCAGGAAAGTATGAACTGAACAATAGAACCACTTTCTCGATAAAATGAATTCAAACTAGAGAAATGATATTTAAACGGAAGTGGGGGTAAGCACAACGTTGTATGTACGTTTGCTTTAAAAAAGATAAAGAAATATACATTGTCGTTTTTTACACTTAATACAGGCCGATTGGCCGAATATTTGTGTATTTGAGTATTTTTATTTTACATGCAACATCCCTTTCCTCGGGAAGAAATAATTCATATACTGAAAGATGAAAAATATATTACACCTAAGGTTTGAAAATTATAAGCGCTTCGTGGTCGAGCGGTCTAATGCGCTGACCTTTGTACCTAGAAGGCGAAGGTTGCTGGTTCGAATCCATCTCGATCTCATTTTTTTTTTTGAAATGGAAGTTTATCAAATAAGACAGTCATATTTTCACATTTCTTCCCTTATTATTTGATTCGTTGTTATTATTTCTTTCATCTCAAAGAGATATTGCACAAATTATAAGCCTATTGCAAACAATCAAGACTTATCTTCCTATTTTATTTGCGGGAAATTCTATATTTCCTGCCCAGATATGACATCTTATTACCTGCTATTCCATTTTTCTTGTACTTAGTTTGCGTATTCTACAAATGAAATAAACAAATTTCAGGTAAATTGGTACATGGTAATTCATTTTCAGAGAAAGACAAAAGCTATATTGGAAAAGATATATAATTGCAGATTTTGCTAGTAGAGTTCAAACTTAGTCGCTGCTTACACTGTACATGACTTTGACTAAATATTTTACTCGCTATAATTCAATTTTTCAACACTGGACAGTTGTTCATTACGTTTGAAGCAATCAGTATCTTCATCATTTTTTCCGTCATATTTGTCTCTCCAATGAATGAAATCTATCACACGAAAAACATTAATAACGAAATTAATTAGATGAAATGGTACGTTGTATAATCAGATATATGCATCAAAAATCTTTTGAGATATTTATCTATAAATAACAAGAGCCACGTGACCTAAATAAATGCCAGGAGAAATATCTCAATATCTCCTGGCATTTTTATTTCTTTTATGAATGAACAGTGAAATGCACATTTGCATCAAAAATATTGAAATTAAATCAACAGAAAAAAAATCATGAAAATAACTGCATAAACAAGCACCTGGGTGAGATTACACATTTGGTCTATAACGGAATTTATTGTAGATGGCGCTTTTAAGAAACGAATAACCTGAGGCTGAGCTTTAAATTAAATTCAGTTTGCTTTATCACTCTTGTACTTTCAATTGTGTTTTTTTTTAGTTTCACCCTATCTTTTTCAAGATATTTACAAGAGATAGACGACAACAAAGCTCCTATACTAACATGTATGCAGATGGTGCAGCTTTAATGTTAAGAGCAGCCATGTTTTGACGTGTACCCGAAGGGACTTCCCCAATTTGTAAGTGCTTGAATACCCCATTTTGTACAGAAAGTATCATTCGTCGAGCAATGTGTACAGGGTTTAAGATTCCACACTATTCTGGTTGATGCATCTTTTCTAACTGATATACGATTACCAAGGGGACACATGGCCGTCCTAAGTCGGCGCCGATTGCCAATTGGCATCGTTGTTATTGGCGTTTTAATGTCAATCCTGCAATTTTCTCTGTTTTTGAATGATGCTTTTGAATTTGGAGACGTTTAACATTTGTTGTTCCTCGTTTCTGATTGTGTCTCTTGCTGTGTATGTATATTCTTTGTTTTGTTATCGCGTGGGGGATTTGGTTTCTTGCGTTTGGCGCTGCAACCGAAATCACATCTATTAAGTGTACCGTTTTACCTTTTCGTCTTAACACTGTAGTATGATTTTATTTGCCTTGGTGATATTCAGATATTCTTGCCCCAGAAATGTATTACTATTTTTTTCTTTCTTTTTTTTTTAACTTTTAATTCCCCCCCCCCCCCCCCCTTCCCCCCCCCCACAAGGGAGGAGAAGGAACGACACAGGCCCCTGCATAACGTGTCGGACTGTACGTCGGGGAGAGAGAAGCGGATGATACCTAAGGGATTGTATGTGTGAAAAGAAAGTAAGGACCTCTTTTAGAATTGATTTTCCCTCCCTCCCAATGCCCCAAAAGAATCCGAAGGATTGGAACATTTGTTGTAAAGTGCATGGTTTAAGTCTTATTTATACGCCGAAAATCCCCATATAAATTGTGTTGTGTCCAGAGAGGCGATACACAAAATATTTCAAAAATATCTCTGAATCACATACGCCGTGAAGTTGCCTCTCGTTATCCAATGAAAACATTAATAAGAATAATCATACTTCTTCTTTTCAGGAAAGTATGAACTGAACAATAGAACCACTTTCTCGATAAAATGAATTCAAACTAGAGAAATGATATTTAAACGGAAGTGGGGGTAAGCACAACGTTGTATGTACGTTTGCTTTAAAAAAGATAAAGAAATATACATTGTCGTTTTTTACACTTAATACAGGCCGATTGGCCGAATATTTGTGTATTTGAGTATTTTTATTTTACATGCAACATCCCTTTCCTCGGGAAGAAATAATTCATATACTGAAAGATGAAAAATATATTACACCTAAGGTTTGAAAATTATAAGCGCTTCGTGGTCGAGCGGTCTAATGCGCTGACCTTTGTACCTAGAAGGCGAAGGTTGCTGGTTCGAATCCATCTCGATCTCATTTTTTTTTTTGAAATGGAAGTTTATCAAATAAGACAGTCATATTTTCACATTTCTTCCCTTATTATTTGATTCGTTGTTATTATTTCTTTCATCTCAAAGAGATATTGCACAAATTATAAGCCTATTGCAAACAATCAAGACTTATCTTCCTATTTTATTTGCGGGAAATTCTATATTTCCTGCCCAGATATGACATCTTATTACCTGCTATTCCATTTTTCTTGTACTTAGTTTGCGTATTCTACAAATGAAATAAACAAATTTCAGGTAAATTGGTACATGGTAATTCATTTTCAGAGAAAGACAAAAGCTATATTGAAAAAGATATATAATTGCAGATTTTGCTAGTAGAGTTCAAACTTAGTCGCTGCTTACACTGTACATGACTTTGACTAAATATTTTACTCGCTATAATTCAATTTTTCAACACTGGACAGTTGTTCATTACGTTTGAAGCAATCAGTATCTTCATCATTTTTTCCGTCATATTTGTCTCTCCAATGAATGAAATCTATCACACGAAAAACATTAATAACGAAATTAATTAGATGAAATGGTACGTTGTATAATCAGATATATGCATCAAAAATCTTTTGAGATATTTATCTATAAATAACAAGAGCCACGTGACCTAAATAAATGCCAGGAGAAATATCTCAATATCTCCTGGCATTTTTATTTCTTTTATGAATGAACAGTGAAATGCACATTTGCATCAAAAATATTGAAATTAAATCAACAGAAAAAAAAATCATGAAAATAACTGCATAAACAAGCACCTGGGTGAGATTACACATTTGGTCTATAACGGAATTTATTGTAGATGGCGCTTTTAAGAAACGAATAACCTGAGGCTGAGCTTTAAATTAAATTCAGTTTGCTTTATCACTCTTGTACTTTCAATTGTGTTTTTTTTTAGTTTCACCCTATCTTTTTCAAGATATTTACAAGAGATAGACGACAACAAAGCTCCTATACTAACATGTATGCAGATGGTGCAGCTTTAATGTTAAGAGCAGCCATGTTTTGACGTGTACCCGAAGGGACTTCCCCAATTTGTAAGTGCTTGAATACCCCATTTTGTACAGAAAGTATCATTCGTCGAGCAATGTGTACAGGGTTTAAGATTCCACACTATTCTGGTTGATGCATCTTTTCTAACTGATATACGATTACCAAGGGGACACATGGCCGTCCTAAGTCGGCGCCGATTGCCAATTGGCATCGTTGTTATTGGCGTTTTAATGTCAATCCTGCAATTTTCTCTGTTTTTGAATGATGCTTTTGAATTTGGAGACGTTTAACATTTGTTGTTCCTCGTTTCTGATTGTGTCTCTTGCTGTGTATGTATATTCTTTGTTTTGTTATCGCGTGGGGGATTTGGTTTCTTGCGTTTGGCGCTGCAACCGAAATCACATCTATTAAGTGTACCGTTTTACCTTTTCGTCTTAACACTGTAGTATGATTTTATTTGCCTTGGTGATATTCAGATATTCTTGCCCCAGAAATGTATTACTATTTTTTTCTTTCTTTTTTTTTTAACTTTTAATTCCCCCCCCCCTTCCCCCCCCCACAAGGGAGGAGAAGGAACGACACAGGCCCCTGCATAACGTGTCGGACTGTACGTCGGGGAGAGAGAAGCGGATGATACCTAAGGGATTGTATGTGTGAAAAGAAAGTAAGGACCTCTTTTAGAATTGATTTTCCCTCCCTCCCAATGCCCCAAAAGAATCCGAAGGATTGGAACATTTGTTGTAAAGTGCATGGTTTAAGTCTTATTTATACGCCGAAAATCCCCATATAAATTGTGTTGTGTCCAGAGAGGCGATACACAAAATATTTCAAAAATATCTCTGAATCACATACGCCGTGAAGTTGCCTCTCGTTATCCAATGAAAACATTAATAAGAATAATCATACTTCTTCTTTTCAGGAAAGTATGAACTGAACAATAGAACCACTTTCTCGATAAAATGAATTCAAACTAGAGAAATGATATTTAAACGGAAGTGGGGGTAAGCACAACGTTGTATGTACGTTTGCTTTAAAAAAGATAAAGAAATATACATTGTCGTTTTTTACACTTAATACAGGCCGATTGGCCGAATATTTGTGTATTTGAGTATTTTTATTTTACATGCAACATCCCTTTCCTCGGGAAGAAATAATTCATATACTGAAAGATGAAAAATATATTACACCTAAGGTTTGAAAATTATAAGCGCTTCGTGGTCGAGCGGTCTAATGCGCTGACCTTTGTACCTAGAAGGCGAAGGTTGCTGGTTCGAATCCATCTCGATCTCATTTTTTTTTTTGAAATGGAAGTTTATCAAATAAGACAGTCATATTTTCACATTTCTTCCCTTATTATTTGATTCGTTGTTATTATTTCTTTCATCTCAAAGAGATATTGCACAAATTATAAGCCTATTGCAAACAATCAAGACTTATCTTCCTATTTTATTTGCGGGAAATTCTATATTTCCTGCCCAGATATGACATCTTATTACCTGCTATTCCATTTTTCTTGTACTTAGTTTGCGTATTCTACAAATGAAATAAACAAATTTCAGGTAAATTGGTACATGGTAATTCATTTTCAGAGAAAGACAAAAGCTATATTGAAAAAGATATATAATTGCAGATTTTGCTAGTAGAGTTCAAACTTAGTCGCTGCTTACACTGTACATGACTTTGACTAAATATTTTACTCGCTATAATTCAATTTTTCAACACTGGACAGTTGTTCATTACGTTTGAAGCAATCAGTATCTTCATCATTTTTTCCGTCATATTTGTCTCTCCAATGAATGAAATCTATCACACGAAAAACATTAATAACGAAATTAATTAGATGAAATGGTACGTTGTATAATCAGATATATGCATCAAAAATCTTTTGAGATATTTATCTATAAATAACAAGAGCCACGTGACCTAAATAAATGCCAGGAGAAATATCTCAATATCTCCTGGCATTTTTATTTCTTTTATGAATGAACAGTGAAATGCACATTTGCATCAAAAATATTGAAATTAAATCAACAGAAAAAAAAATCATGAAAATAACTGCATAAACAAGCACCTGGGTGAGATTACACATTTGGTCTATAACGGAATTTATTGTAGATGGCGCTTTTAAGAAACGAATAACCTGAGGCTGAGCTTTAAATTAAATTCAGTTTGCTTTATCACTCTTGTACTTTCAATTGTGTTTTTTTTTAGTTTCACCCTATCTTTTTCAAGATATTTACAAGAGATAGACGACAACAAAGCTCCTATACTAACATGTATGCAGATGGTGCAGCTTTAATGTTAAGAGCAGCCATGTTTTGACGTGTACCCGAAGGGACTTCCCCAATTTGTAAGTGCTTGAATACCCCATTTTGTACAGAAAGTATCATTCGTCGAGCAATGTGTACAGGGTTTAAGATTCCACACTATTCTGGTTGATGCATCTTTTCTAACTGATATACGATTACCAAGGGGACACATGGCCGTCCTAAGTCGGCGCCGATTGCCAATTGGCATCGTTGTTATTGGCGTTTTAATGTCAATCCTGCAATTTTCTCTGTTTTTGAATGATGCTTTTGAATTTGGAGACGTTTAACATTTGTTGTTCCTCGTTTCTGATTGTGTCTCTTGCTGTGTATGTATATTCTTTGTTTTGTTATCGCGTGGGGGATTTGGTTTCTTGCGTTTGGCGCTGCAACCGAAATCACATCTATTAAGTGTACCGTTTTACCTTTTCGTCTTAACACTGTAGTATGATTTTATTTGCCTTGGTGATATTCAGATATTCTTGCCCCAGAAATGTATTACTATTTTTTTCTTTCTTTTTTTTTTAACTTTTAATTCCCCCCCCTTCCCCCCCCCCCCACAAGGGAGGAGAAGGAACGACACAGGCCCCTGCATAACGTGTCGGACTGTACGTCGGGGAGAGAGAAGCGGATGATACCTAAGGGATTGTATGTGTGAAAAGAAAGTAAGGACCTCTTTTAGAATTGATTTTCCCTCCCTCCCAATGCCCCAAAAGAATCCGAAGGATTGGAACATTTGTTGTAAAGTGCATGGTTTAAGTCTTATTTATACGCCGAAAATCCCCATATAAATTGTGTTGTGTCCAGAGAGGCGATACACAAAATATTTCAAAAATATCTCTGAATCACATACGCCGTGAAGTTGCCTCTCGTTATCCAATGAAAACATTAATAAGAATAATCATACTTCTTCTTTTCAGGAAAGTATGAACTGAACAATAGAACCACTTTCTCGATAAAATGAATTCAAACTAGAGAAATGATATTTAAACGGAAGTGGGGGTAAGCACAACGTTGTATGTACGTTTGCTTTAAAAAAGATAAAGAAATATACATTGTCGTTTTTTACACTTAATACAGGCCGATTGGCCGAATATTTGTGTATTTGAGTATTTTTATTTTATATGCAACATCCCTTTCCTCGGGAAGAAATAATTCATATACTGAAAGATGAAAAATATATTACACCTAAGGTTTGAAAATTATAAGCGCTTCGTGGTCGAGCGGTCTAATGCGCTGACCTTTGTACCTAGAAGGCGAAGGTTGCTGGTTCGAATCCATCTCGATCTCATTTTTTTTTTTGAAATGGAAGTTTATCAAATAAGACAGTCATATTTTCACATTTCTTCCCTTATTATTTGATTCGTTGTTATTATTTCTTTCATCTCAAAGAGATATTGCACAAATTATAAGCCTATTGCAAACAATCAAGACTTATCTTCCTATTTTATTTGCGGGAAATTCTATATTTCCTGCCCAGATATGACATCTTATTACCTGCTATTCCATTTTTCTTGTACTTAGTTTGCGTATTCTACAAATGAAATAAACAAATTTCAGGTAAATTGGTACATGGTAATTCATTTTCAGAGAAAGACAAAAGCTATATTGAAAAAGATATATAATTGCAGATTTTGCTAGTAGAGTTCAAACTTAGTCGCTGCTTACACTGTACATGACTTTGACTAAATATTTTACTCGCTATAATTCAATTTTTCAACACTGGACAGTTGTTCATTACGTTTGAAGCAATCAGTATCTTCATCATTTTTTCCGTCATATTTGTCTCTCCAATGAATGAAATCTATCACACGAAAAACATTAATAACGAAATTAATTAGATGAAATGGTACGTTGTATAATCAGATATATGCATCAAAAATCTTTTGAGATATTTATCTATAAATAACAAGAGCCACGTGACCTAAATAAATGCCAGGAGAAATATCTCAATATCTCCTGGCATTTTTATTTCTTTTATGAATGAACAGTGAAATGCACATTTGCATCAAAAATATTGAAATTAAATCAACAGAAAAAAAAATCATGAAAATAACTGCATAAACAAGCACCTGGGTGAGATTACACATTTGGTCTATAACGGAATTTATTGTAGATGGCGCTTTTAAGAAACGAATAACCTGAGGCTGAGCTTTAAATTAAATTCAGTTTGCTTTATCACTCTTGTACTTTCAATTGTGTTTTTTTTTAGTTTCACCCTATCTTTTTCAAGATATTTACAAGAGATAGACGACAACAAAGCTCCTATACTAACATGTATGCAGATGGTGCAGCTTTAATGTTAAGAGCAGCCATGTTTTGACGTGTACCCGAAGGGACTTCCCCAATTTGTAAGTGCTTGAATACCCCATTTTGTACAGAAAGTATCATTCGTCGAGCAATGTGTACAGGGTTTAAGATTCCACACTATTCTGGTTGATGCATCTTTTCTAACTGATATACGATTACCAAGGGGACACATGGCCGTCCTAAGTCGGCGCCGATTGCCAATTGGCATCGTTGTTATTGGCGTTTTAATGTCAATCCTGCAATTTTCTCTGTTTTTGAATGATGCTTTTGAATTTGGAGACGTTTAACATTTGTTGTTCCTCGTTTCTGATTGTGTCTCTTGCTGTGTATGTATATTCTTTGTTTTGTTATCGCGTGGGGGATTTGGTTTCTTGCGTTTGGCGCTGCAACCGAAATCACATCTATTAAGTGTACCGTTTTACCTTTTCGTCTTAACACTGTAGTATGATTTTATTTGCCTTGGTGATATTCAGATATTCTTGCCCCAGAAATGTATTACTATTTTTTTCTTTCTTTTTTTTTTTTAACTTTTAATTCCCCCCCCCTCCCCCCCCCACAAGGGAGGAGAAGGAACGACACAGGCCCCTGCATAACGTGTCGGACTGTACGTCGGGGAGAGAGAAGCGGATGATACCTAAGGGATTGTATGTGTGAAAAGAAAGTAAGGACCTCTTTTAGAATTGATTTTCCCTCCCTCCCAATGCCCCAAAAGAATCCGAAGGATTGGAACATTTGTTGTAAAGTGCATGGTTTAAGTCTTATTTATACGCCGAAAATCCCCATATAAATTGTGTTGTGTCCAGAGAGGCGATACACAAAATATTTCAAAAATATCTCTGAATCACATACGCCGTGAAGTTGCCTCTCGTTATCCAATGAAAACATTAATAAGAATAATCATACTTCTTCTTTTCAGGAAAGTATGAACTGAACAATAGAACCACTTTCTCGATAAAATGAATTCAAACTAGAGAAATGATATTTAAACGGAAGTGGGGGTAAGCACAACGTTGTATGTACGTTTGCTTTAAAAAAGATAAAGAAATATACATTGTCGTTTTTTACACTTAATACAGGCCGATTGGCCGAATATTTGTGTATTTGAGTATTTTTATTTTATATGCAACATCCCTTTCCTCGGGAAGAAATAATTCATATACTGAAAGATGAAAAATATATTACACCTAAGGTTTGAAAATAATAAGCGCTTCGTGGTCGAGCGGTCTAATGCGCTGACCTTTGTACCTAGAAGGCGAAGGTTGCTGGTTCGAATCCATCTCGATCTCATTTTTTTTTTTGAAATGGAAGTTTATCAAATAAGACAGTCATATTTTCACATTTCTTCCCTTATTATTTGATTCGTTGTTATTATTTCTTTCATCTCAAAGAGATATTGCACAAATTATAAGCCTATTGCAAACAATCAAGACTTATCTTCCTATTTTATTTGCGGGAAATTCTATATTTCCTGCCCAGATATGACATCTTATTACCTGCTATTCCATTTTTCTTGTACTTAGTTTGCGTATTCTACAAATGAAATAAACAAATTTCAGGTAAATTGGTACATGGTAATTCATTTTCAGAGAAAGACAAAAGCTATATTGAAAAAGATATATAATTGCAGATTTTGCTAGTAGAGTTCAAACTTAGTCGCTGCTTACACTGTACATGACTTTGACTAAATATTTTACTCGCTATAATTCAATTTTTCAACACTGGACAGTTGTTCATTACGTTTGAAGCAATCAGTATCTTCATCATTTTTTCCGTCATATTTGTCTCTCCAATGAATGAAATCTATCACACGAAAAACATTAATAACGAAATTAATTAGATGAAATGGTACGTTGTATAATCAGATATATGCATCAAAAATCTTTTGAGATATTTATCTATAAATAACAAGAGCCACGTGACCTAAATAAATGCCAGGAGAAATATCTCAATATCTCCTGGCATTTTTATTTCTTTTATGAATGAACAGTGAAATGCACATTTGCATCAAAAATATTGAAATTAAATCAACAGAAAAAAAAATCATGAAAATAACTGCATAAACAAGCACCTGGGTGAGATTACACATTTGGTCTATAACGGAATTTATTGTAGATGGCGCTTTTAAGAAACGAATAACCTGAGGCTGAGCTTTAAATTAAATTCAGTTTGCTTTATCACTCTTGTACTTTCAATTGTGTTTTTTTTTAGTTTCACCCTATCTTTTTCAAGATATTTACAAGAGATAGACGACAACAAAGCTCCTATACTAACATGTATGCAGATGGTGCAGCTTTAATGTTAAGAGCAGCCATGTTTTGACGTGTACCCGAAGGGACTTCCCCAATTTGTAAGTGCTTGAATACCCCATTTTGTACAGAAAGTATCATTCGTCGAGCAATGTGTACAGGGTTTAAGATTCCACACTATTCTGGTTGATGCATCTTTTCTAACTGATATACGATTACCAAGGGGACACATGGCCGTCCTAAGTCGGCGCCGATTGCCAATTGGCATCGTTGTTATTGGCGTTTTAATGTCAATCCTGCAATTTTCTCTGTTTTTGAATGATGCTTTTGAATTTGGAGACGTTTAACATTTGTTGTTCCTCGTTTCTGATTGTGTCTCTTGCTGTGTATGTATATTCTTTGTTTTGTTATCGCGTGGGGGATTTGGTTTCTTGCGTTTGGCGCTGCAACCGAAATCACATCTATTAAGTGTACCGTTTTACCTTTTCGTCTTAACACTGTAGTATGATTTTATTTGCCTTGGTGATATTCAGATATTCTTGCCCCAGAAATGTATTACTATTTTTTTCTTTTTTTTTTTTTTTAACTTTTAATTCCCCCCCCCTTCCCCCCCACAAGGGAGGAGAAGGAACGACACAGGCCCCTGCATAACGTGTCGGACTGTACGTCGGGGAGAGAGAAGCGGATGATACCTAAGGGATTGTATGTGTGAAAAGAAAGTAAGGACCTCTTTTAGAATTGATTTTCCCTCTCTCCCAATGCCCCAAAAGAATCCGAAGGATTGGAACATTTGTTGTAAAGTGCATGGTTTAAGTCTTATTTATACGCCGAAAATCCCCATATAAATTGTGTTGTGTCCAGAGAGGCGATACACAAAATATTTCAAAAATATCTCTGAATCACATACGCCGTGAAGTTGCCTCTCGTTATCCAATGAAAACATTAATAAGAATAATCATACTTCTTCTTTTCAGGAAAGTATGAACTGAACAATAGAACCACTTTCTCGATAAAATGAATTCAAACTAGAGAAATGATATTTAAACGGAAGTGGGGGTAAGCACAACGTTGTATGTACGTTTGCTTTAAAAAAGATAAAGAAATATACATTGTCGTTTTTTACACTTAATACAGGCCGATTGGCCGAATATTTGTGTATTTGAGTATTTTTATTTTATATGCAACATCCCTTTCCTCGGGAAGAAATAATTCATATACTGAAAGATGAAAAATATATTACACCTAAGGTTTGAAAATTATAAGCGCTTCGTGGTCGAGCGGTCTAATGCGCTGACCTTTGTACCTAGAAGGCGAAGGTTGCTGGTTCGAATCCATCTCGATCTCATTTTTTTTTTTGAAATGGAAGTTTATCAAATAAGACAGTCATATTTTCACATTTCTTCCCTTATTATTTGATTCGTTGTTATTATTTCTTTCATCTCAAAGAGATATTGCACAAATTATAAGCCTATTGCAAACAATCAAGACTTATCTTCCTATTTTATTTGCGGGAAATTCTATATTTCCTGCCCAGATATGACATCTTATTACCTGCTATTCCATTTTTCTTGTACTTAGTTTGCGTATTCTACAAATGAAATAAACAAATTTCAGGTAAATTGGTACATGGTAATTCATTTTCAGAGAAAGACAAAAGCTATATTGAAAAAGATATATAATTGCAGATTTTGCTAGTAGAGTTCAAACTTAGTCGCTGCTTACACTGTACATGACTTTGACTAAATATTTTACTCGCTATAATTCAATTTTTCAACACTGGACAGTTGTTCATTACGTTTGAAGCAATCAGTATCTTCATCATTTTTTCCGTCATATTTGTCTCTCCAATGAATGAAATCTATCACACGAAAAACATTAATAACGAAATTAATTAGATGAAATGGTACGTTGTATAATCAGATATATGCATCAAAAATCTTTTGAGATATTTATCTATAAATAACAAGAGCCACGTGACCTAAATAAATGCCAGGAGAAATATCTCAATATCTCCTGGCATTTTTATTTCTTTTATGAATGAACAGTGAAATGCACATTTGCATCAAAAATATTGAAATTAAATCAACAGAAAAAAAAATCATGAAAATAACTGCATAAACAAGCACCTGGGTGAGATTACACATTTGGTCTATAACGGAATTTATTGTAGATGGCGCTTTTAAGAAACGAATAACCTGAGGCTGAGCTTTAAATTAAATTCAGTTTGCTTTATCACTCTTGTACTTTCAATTGTGTTTTTTTTTAGTTTCACCCTATCTTTTTCAAGATATTTACAAGAGATAGACGACAACAAAGCTCCTATACTAACATGTATGCAGATGGTGCAGCTTTAATGTTAAGAGCAGCCATGTTTTGACGTGTACCCGAAGGGACTTCCCCAATTTGTAAGTGCTTGAATACCCCATTTTGTACAGAAAGTATCATTCGTCGAGCAATGTGTACAGGGTTTAAGATTCCACACTATTCTGGTTGATGCATCTTTTCTAACTGATATACGATTACCAAGGGGACACATGGCCGTCCTAAGTCGGCGCCGATTGCCAATTGGCATCGTTGTTATTGGCGTTTTAATGTCAATCCTGCAATTTTCTCTGTTTTTGAATGATGCTTTTGAATTTGGAGACGTTTAACATTTGTTGTTCCTCGTTTCTGATTGTGTCTCTTGCTGTGTATGTATATTCTTTGTTTTGTTATCGCGTGGGGGATTTGGTTTCTTGCGTTTGGCGCTGCAACCGAAATCACATCTATTAAGTGTACCGTTTTACCTTTTCGTCTTAACACTGTAGTATGATTTTATTTGCCTTGGTGATATTCAGATATTCTTGCCCCAGAAATGTATTACTATTTTTTTCTTTCTTTTTTTTTTTAACTTTTAATTCCCCCCCCCCTTCCCCCCCCCACAAGGGAGGAGAAGGAACGACACAGGCCCCTGCATAACGTGTCGGACTGTACGTCGGGGAGAGAGAAGCGGATGATACCTAAGGGATTGTATGTGTGAAAAGAAAGTAAGGACCTCTTTTAGAATTGATTTTCCCTCCCTCCCAATGCCCCAAAAGAATCCGAAGGATTGGAACATTTGTTGTAAAGTGCATGGTTTAAGTCTTATTTATACGCCGAAAATCCCCATATAAATTGTGTTGTGTCCAGAGAGGCGATACACAAAATATTTCAAAAATATCTCTGAATCACATACGCCGTGAAGTTGCCTCTCGTTATCCAATGAAAACATTAATAAGAATAATCATACTTCTTCTTTTCAGGAAAGTATGAACTGAACAATAGAACCACTTTCTAGATAAAATGAATTCAAACTAGAGAAATGATATTTAAACGGAAGTGGGGGTAAGCACAACGTTGTATGTACGTTTGCTTTAAAAAAGATAAAGAAATATACATTGTCGTTTTTTACACTTAATACAGGCCGATTGGCCGAATATTTGTGTATTTGAGTATTTTTATTTTATATGCAACATCCCTTTCCTCGGGAAGAAATAATTCATATACTGAAAGATGAAAAATATATTACACCTAAGGTTTGAAAATTATAAGCGCTTCGTGGTCGAGCGGTCTAATGCGCTGACCTTTGTACCTAGCAGGCGAAGGTTGCTGGTTCGAATCCATCTCGATCTCATTTTTTTTTTTGAAATGGAAGTTTATCAAATAAGACAGTCATATTTTCACATTTCTTCCCTTATTATTTGATTCGTTGTTATTATTTCTTTCATCTCAAAGAGATATTGCACAAATTATAAGCCTATTGCAAACAATCAAGACTTATCTTCCTATTTTATTTGCGGGAAATTCTATATTTCCTGCCCAGATATGACATCTTATTACCTGCTATTCCATTTTTCTTGTACTTAGTTTGCGTATTCTACAAATGAAATAAACAAATTTCAGGTAAATTGGTACATGGTAATTCATTTTCAGAGAAAGACAAAAGCTATATTGAAAAAGATATATAATTGCAGATTTTGCTAGTAGAGTTCAAACTTAGTCGCTGCTTACACTGTACATGACTTTGACTAAATATTTTACTCGCTATAATTCAATTTTTCAACACTGGACAGTTGTTCATTACGTTTGAAGCAATCAGTATCTTCATCATTTTTTCCGTCATATTTGTCTCTCCAATGAATGAAATCTATCACACGAAAAACATTAATAACGAAATTAATTAGATGAAATGGTACGTTGTATAATCAGATATATGCATCAAAAATCTTTTGAGATATTTATCTATAAATAACAAGAGCCACGTGACCTAAATAAATGCCAGGAGAAATATCTCAATATCTCCTGGCATTTTTATTTCTTTTATGAATGAACAGTGAAATGCACATTTGCATCAAAAATATTGAAATTAAATCAACAGAAAAAAAAATCATGAAAATAACTGCATAAACAAGCACCTGGGTGAGATTACACATTTGGTCTATAACGGAATTTATTGTAGATGGCGCTTTTAAGAAACGAATAACCTGAGGCTGAGCTTTAAATTAAATTCAGTTTGCTTTATCACTCTTGTACTTTCAATTGTGTTTTTTTTTAGTTTCACCCTATCTTTTTCAAGATATTTACAAGAGATAGACGACAACAAAGCTCCTATACTAACATGTATGCAGATGGTGCAGCTTTAATGTTAAGAGCAGCCATGTTTTGACGTGTACCCGAAGGGACTTCCCCAATTTGTAAGTGCTTGAATACCCCATTTTGTACAGAAAGTATCATTCGTCGAGCAATGTGTACAGGGTTTAAGATTCCACACTATTCTGGTTGATGCATCTTTTCTAACTGATATACGATTACCAAGGGGACACATGGCCGTCCTAAGTCGGCGCCGATTGCCAATTGGCATCGTTGTTATTGGCGTTTTAATGTCAATCCTGCAATTTTCTCTGTTTTTGAATGATGCTTTTGAATTTGGAGACGTTTAACATTTGTTGTTCCTCGTTTCTGATTGTGTCTCTTGCTGTGTATGTATATTCTTTGTTTTGTTATCGCGTGGGGGATTTGGTTTCTTGCGTTTGGCGCTGCAACCGAAATCACATCTATTAAGTGTACCGTTTTACCTTTTCGTCTTAACACTGTAGTATGATTTTATTTGCCTTGGTGATATTCAGATATTCTTGCCCCAGAAATGTATTACTATTTTTTTCTTTCTTTTTTTTTTTAACTTTTAATTCCCCCCCCCCTTCCCCCCCCCACAAGGGAGGAGAAGGAACGACACAGGCCCCTGCATAACGTGTCGGACTGTACGTCGGGGAGAGAGAAGCGGATGATACCTAAGGGATTGTATGTGTGAAAAGAAAGTAAGGACCTCTTTTAGAATTGATTTTCCCTCCCTCCCAATGCCCCAAAAGAATCCGAAGGATTGGAACATTTGTTGTAAAGTGCATGGTTTAAGTCTTATTTATACGCCGAAAATCCCCATATAAATTGTGTTGTGTCCAGAGAGGCGATACACAAAATATTTCAAAAATATCTCTGAATCACATACGCCGTGAAGTTGCCTCTCGTTATCCAATGAAAACATTAATAAGAATAATCATACTTCTTCTTTTCAGGAAAGTATGAACTGAACAATAGAACCACTTTCTCGATAAAATGAATTCAAACTAGAGAAATGATATTTAAACGGAAGTGGGGGTAAGCACAACGTTGTATGTACGTTTGCTTTAAAAAAGATAAAGAAATATACATTGTCGTTTTTTACACTTAATACAGGCCGATTGGCCGAATATTTGTGTATTTGAGTATTTTTATTTTATATGCAACATCCCTTTCCTCGGGAAGAAATAATTCATATACTGAAAGATGAAAAATATATTACACCTAAGGTTTGAAAATTATAAGCGCTTCGTGGTCGAGCGGTCTAATGCGCTGACCTTTGTACCTAGCAGGCGAAGGTTGCTGGTTCGAATCCATCTCGATCTCATTTTTTTTTTTGAAATGGAAGTTTATCAAATAAGACAGTCATATTTTCACATTTCTTCCCTTATTATTTGATTCGTTGTTATTATTTCTTTCATCTCAAAGAGATATTGCACAAATTATAAGCCTATTGCAAACAATCAAGACTTATCTTCCTATTTTATTTGCGGGAAATTCTATATTTCCTGCCCAGATATGACATCTTATTACCTGCTATTCCATTTTTCTTGTACTTAGTTTGCGTATTCTACAAATGAAATAAACAAATTTCAGGTAAATTGGTACATGGTAATTCATTTTCAGAGAAAGACAAAAGCTATATTGAAAAAGATATATAATTGCAGATTTTGCTAGTAGAGTTCAAACTTAGTCGCTGCTTACACTGTACATGACTTTGACTAAATATTTTACTCGCTATAATTCAATTTTTCAACACTGGACAGTTGTTCATTACGTTTGAAGCAATCAGTATCTTCATCATTTTTTCCGTCATATTTGTCTCTCCAATGAATGAAATCTATCACACGAAAAACATTAATAACGAAATTAATTAGATGAAATGGTACGTTGTATAATCAGATATATGCATCAAAAATCTTTTGAGATATTTATCTATAAATAACAAGAGCCACGTGACCTAAATAAATGCCAGGAGAAATATCTCAATATCTCCTGGCATTTTTATTTCTTTTATGAATGAACAGTGAAATGCACATTTGCATCAAAAATATTGAAATTAAATCAACAGAAAAAAAAAATCATGAAAATAACTGCATAAACAAGCACCTGGGTGAGATTACACATTTGGTCTATAACGGAATTTATTGTAGATGGCGCTTTTAAGAAACGAATAACCTGAGGCTGAGCTTTAAATTAAATTCAGTTTGCTTTATCACTCTTGTACTTTCAATTGTGTTTTTTTTTTGTTTCCCCCTATCTTTTTCAAGATATTTACAAGAGATAGACGACAACAAAGCTCCTATACTAACATGTATGCAGATGGTGCAGCTTTAATGTTAAGAGCAGCCATGTTTTGACGTGTACCCGAAGGGACTTCCCCAATTTGTAAGTGCTTGAATACCCCATTTTGTACAGAAAGTATCATTCGTCGAGCAATGTGTACAGGGTTTAAGATTCCACACTATTCTGGTTGATGCATCTTTTCTAACTGATATACGATTACCAAGGGGACACATGGCCGTCCTAAGTCGGCGCCGATTGCCAATTGGCATCGTTGTTATTGGCGTTTTAATGTCAATCCTGCAATTTTCTCTGTTTTTGAATGATGCTTTTGAATTTGGAGACGTTTAACATTTGTTGTTCCTCGTTTCTGATTGTGTCTCTTGCTGTGTATGTATATTCTTTGTTTTGTTATCGCGTGGGGGATTTGGTTTCTTGTGTTTGGCGCTGCAACCGAAATCACATCTATTAAGTGTACCGTTTTACCTTTTCGTCTTAACACTGTAGTATGATTTTATTTGCCTTGGTGATATTCAGATATTCTTGCCCCAGAAATGTATTACTATTTTTTTCTTTCTTTTTTTTTTTAACTTTTAATTCCCCCCCCCCTTCCCCCCCACAAGGGAGGAGAAGAAACGACACAGGCCCCTGCATAACGTGTCGGACTGTACGTCGGGGAGAGAGAAGCGGATGATACCTAAGGGATTGTATGTGTGAAAAGAAAGTAAGGACCTCTTTTAGAATTGATTTTCCCTCCCTCCCAATGCCCCAAAAGAATCCGAAGGATTGGAACATTTGTTGTAAAGTGCATGGTTTAAGTCTTATTTATACGCCGAAAATCCCCATATAAATTGTGTTGTGTCCAGAGAGGCGATACACAAAATATTTCAAAAATATCTCTGAATCACATACGCCGTGAAGTTGCCTCTCGTTATCCAATGAAAACATTAATAAGAATAATCATACTTCTTCTTTTCAGGAAAGTATGAACTGAACAATAGAACCACTTTCTCGATAAAATGAATTCAAACTAGAGAAATGATATTTAAACGGAAGTGGGGGTAAGCACAACGTTGTATGTACGTTTGCTTTAAAAAAGATAAAGAAATATACATTGTCGTTTTTTACACTTAATACAGGCCGATTGGCCGAATATTTGTGTATTTGAGTATTTTTATTTTATATGCAACATCCCTTTCCTCGGGAAGAAATAATTCATATACTGAAAGATGAAAAATATATTACACCTAAGGTTTGAAAATTATAAGCGCTTCGTGGTCGAGCGGTCTAATGCGCTGACCTTTGTACCTAGAAGGCGAAGGTTGCTGGTTCGAATCCATCTCGATCTCATTTTTTTTTTTGAAATGGAAGTTTATCAAATAAGACAGTCATATTTTCACATTTCTTCCCTTATTATTTGATTCGTTGTTATTATTTCTTTCATCTCAAAGAGATATTGCACAAATTATAAGCCTATTGCAAACAATCAAGACTTATCTTCCTATTTTATTTGCGGGAAATTCTATATTTCCTGCCCAGATATGACATCTTATTACCTGCTATTCCATTTTTCTTGTACTTAGTTTGCGTATTCTACAAATGAAATAAACAAATTTCAGGTAAATTGGTACATGGTAATTCATTTTCAGAGAAAGACAAAAGCTATATTGAAAAAGATATATAATTGCAGATTTTGCTAGTAGAGTTCAAACTTAGTCGCTGCTTACACTGTACATGACTTTGACTAAATATTTTACTCGCTATAATTCAATTTTTCAACACTGGACAGTTGTTCATTACGTTTGAAGCAATCAGTATCTTCATCATTTTTTCCGTCATATTTGTCTCTCCAATGAATGAAATCTATCACACGAAAAACATTAATAACGAAATTAATTAGATGAAATGGTACGTTGTATAATCAGATATATGCATCAAAAATCTTTTGAGATATTTATCTATAAATAACAAGAGCCACGTGACCTAAATAAATGCCAGGAGAAATATCTCAATATCTCCTGGCATTTTTATTTCTTTTATGAATGAACAGTGAAATGCACATTTGCATCAAAAATATTGAAATTAAATCAACAGAAAAAAAAAAAATCATGAAAATAACTGCATAAACAAGCACCTGGGTGAGATTACACATTTGGTCTATAACGGAATTTATTGTAGATGGCGCTTTTAAGAAACGAATAACCTGAGGCTGAGCTTTAAATTAAATTCAGTTTGCTTTATCACTCTTGTACTTTCAATTGTGTTTTTTTTTAGTTTCACCCTATCTTTTTCAAGATATTTACAAGAGATAGACGACAACAAAGCTCCTATACTAACATGTATGCAGATGGTGCAGCTTTAATGTTAAGAGCAGCCATGTTTTGACGTGTACCCGAAGGGACTTCCCCAATTTGTAAGTGCTTGAATACCCCATTTTGTACAGAAAGTATCATTCGTCGAGCAATGTGTACAGGGTTTAAGATTCCACACTATTCTGGTTGATGCATCTTTTCTAACTGATATACGATTACCAAGGGGACACATGGCCGTCCTAAGTCGGCGCCGATTGCCAATTGGCATCGTTGTTATTGGCGTTTTAATGTCAATCCTGCAATTTTCTCTGTTTTTGAATGATGCTTTTGAATTTGGAGACGTTTAACATTTGTTGTTCCTCGTTTCTGATTGTGTCTCTTGCTGTGTATGTATATTCTTTGTTTTGTTATCGCGTGGGGGATTTGGTTTCTTGCGTTTGGCGCTGCAACCGAAATCACATCTATTAAGTGTACCGTTTTACCTTTTCGTCTTAACACTGTAGTATGATTTTATTTGCCTTGGTGATATTCAGATATTCTTGCCCCAGAAATGTATTACTATTTTTTTCTTTCTTTTTTTTTTTAACTTTTAATTCCCCCCCCTTCCCCCCCCCACAAGGGAGGAGAAGGAACGACACAGGCCCCTGCATAACGTGTCGGACTGTACGTCGGGGAGAGAGAAGCGGATGATACCTAAGGGATTGTATGTGTGAAAAGAAAGTAAGGACCTCTTTTAGAATTGATTTTCCCTCCCTCCCAATGCCCCAAAAGAATCCGAAGGATTGGAACATTTGTTGTAAAGTGCATGGTTTAAGTCTTATTTATACGCCGAAAATCCCCATATAAATTGTGTTGTGTCCAGAGAGGCGATACACAAAATATTTCAAAAATATCTCTGAATCACATACGCCGTGAAGTTGCCTCTCGTTATCCAATGAAAACATTAATAAGAATAATCATACTTCTTCTTTTCAGGAAAGTATGAACTGAACAATAGAACCACTTTCTCGATAAAATGAATTCAAACTAGAGAAATGATATTTAAACGGAAGTGGGGGTAAGCACAACGTTGTATGTACGTTTGCTTTAAAAAAGATAAAGAAATATACATTGTCGTTTTTTACACTTAATACAGGCCGATTGGCCGAATATTTGTGTATTTGAGTATTTTTATTTTATATGCAACATCCCTTTCCTCGGGAAGAAATAATTCATATACTGAAAGATGAAAAATATATTACACCTAAGGTTTGAAAATTATAAGCGCTTCGTGGTCGAGCGGTCTAATGCGCTGACCTTTGTACCTAGAAGGCGAAGGTTGCTGGTTCGAATCCATCTCGATCTCATTTTTTTTTTTGAAATGGAAGTTTATCAAATAAGACAGTCATATTTTCACATTTCTTCCCTTATTATTTGATTCGTTGTTATTATTTCTTTCATCTCAAAGAGATATTGCACAAATTATAAGCCTATTGCAAACAATCAAGACTTATCTTCCTATTTTATTTGCGGGAAATTCTATATTTCCTGCCCAGATATGACATCTTATTACCTGCTATTCCATTTTTCTTGTACTTAGTTTGCGTATTCTACAAATGAAATAAACAAATTTCAGGTAAATTGGTACATGGTAATTCATTTTCAGAGAAAGACAAAAGCTATATTGAAAAAGATATATAATTGCAGATTTTGCTAGTAGAGTTCAAACTTAGTCGCTGCTTACACTGTACATGACTTTGACTAAATATTTTACTCGCTATAATTCAATTTTTCAACACTGGACAGTTGTTCATTACGTTTGAAGCAATCAGTATCTTCATCATTTTTTCCGTCATATTTGTCTCTCCAATGAATGAAATCTATCACACGAAAAACATTAATAACGAAATTAATTAGATGAAATGGTACGTTGTATAATCAGATATATGCATCAAAAATCTTTTGAGATATTTATCTATAAATAACAAGAGCCACGTGACCTAAATAAATGCCAGGAGAAATATCTCAATATCTCCTGGCATTTTTATTTCTTTTATGAATGAACAGTGAAATGCACATTTGCATCAAAAATATTGAAATTAAATCAACAGAAAAAAAAATCATGAAAATAACTGCATAAACAAGCACCTGGGTGAGATTACACATTTGGTCTATAACGGAATTTATTGTAGATGGCGCTTTTAAGAAACGAATAACCTGAGGCTGAGCTTTAAATTAAATTCAGTTTGCTTTATCACTCTTGTACTTTCAATTGTGTTTTTTTTTAGTTTCACCCTATCTTTTTCAAGATATTTACAAGAGATAGACGACAACAAAGCTCCTATACTAACATGTATGCAGATGGTGCAGCTTTAATGTTAAGAGCAGCCATGTTTTGACGTGTACCCGAAGGGACTTCCCCAATTTGTAAGTGCTTGAATACCCCATTTTGTACAGAAAGTATCATTCGTCGAGCAATGTGTACAGGGTTTAAGATTCCACACTATTCTGGTTGATGCATCTTTTCTAACTGATATACGATTACCAAGGGGACACATGGCCGTCCTAAGTCGGCGCCGATTGCCAATTGGCATCGTTGTTATTGGCGTTTTAATGTCAATCCTGCAATTTTCTCTGTTTTTGAATGATGCTTTTGAATTTGGAGACGTTTAACATTTGTTGTTCCTCGTTTCTGATTGTGTCTCTTGCTGTGTATGTATATTCTTTGTTTTGTTATCGCGTGGGGGATTTGGTTTCTTGCGTTTGGCGCTGCAACCGAAATCACATCTATTAAGTGTACCGTTTTACCTTTTCGTCTTAACACTGTAGTATGATTTTATTTGCCTTGGTGATATTCAGATATTCTTGCCCCAGAAATGTATTACTATTTTTTTCTTTCTTTTTTTTTTTAACTTTTAATTCCCCCCCCCCTTCCCCCCCCCACAAGGGAGGAGAAGGAACGACACAGGCCCCTGCATAACGTGTCGGACTGTACGTCGGGGAGAGAGAAGCGGATGATACCTAAGGGATTGTATGTGTGAAAAGAAAGTAAGGACCTCTTTTAGAATTGATTTTCCCTCCCTCCCAATGCCCCAAAAGAATCCGAAGGATTGGAACATTTGTTGTAAAGTGCATGGTTTAAGTCTTATTTATACGCCGAAAATCCCCATATAAATTGTGTTGTGTCCAGAGAGGCGATACACAAAATATTTCAAAAATATCTCTGAATCACATACGCCGTGAAGTTGCCTCTCGTTATCCAATGAAAACATTAATAAGAATAATCATACTTCTTCTTTTCAGGAAAGTATGAACTGAACAATAGAACCACTTTCTCGATAAAATGAATTCAAACTAGAGAAATGATATTTAAACGGAAGTGGGGGTAAGCACAACGTTGTATGTACGTTTGCTTTAAAAAAGATAAAGAAATATACATTGTCGTTTTTTACACTTAATACAGGCCGATTGGCCGAATATTTGTGTATTTGAGTATTTTTATTTTATATGCAACATCCCTTTCCTCGGGAAGAAATAATTCATATACTGAAAGATGAAAAATATATTACACCTAAGGTTTGAAAATTATAAGCGCTTCGTGGTCGAGCGGTCTAATGCGCTGACCTTTGTACCTAGAAGGCGAAGGTTGCTGGTTCGAATCCATCTCGATCTCATTTTTTTTTTTGAAATGGAAGTTTATCAAATAAGACAGTCATATTTTCACATTTCTTCCCTTATTATTTGATTCGTTGTTATTATTTCTTTCATCTCAAAGAGATATTGCACAAATTATAAGCCTATTGCAAACAATCAAGACTTATCTTCCTATTTTATTTGCGGGAAATTCTATATTTCCTGAACAGATATGACATCTTATTACCTGCTATTCCATTTTTCTTGTACTTAGTTTGCGTATTCTACAAATGAAATAAACAAATTTCAGGTAAATTGGTACATGGTAATTCATTTTCAGAGAAAGACAAAAGCTATATTGAAAAAGATATATAATTGCAGATTTTGCTAGTAGAGTTCAAACTTAGTCGCTGCTTACACTGTACATGACTTTGACTAAATATTTTACTCGCTATAATTCAATTTTTCAACACTGGACAGTTGTTCATTACGTTTGAAGCAATCAGTATCTTCATCATTTTTTCCGTCATATTTGTCTCTCCAATGAATGAAATCTATCACACGAAAAACATTAATAACGAAATTAATTAGATGAAATGGTACGTTGTATAATCAGATATATGCATCAAAAATCTTTTGAGATATTTATCTATAAATAACAAGAGCCACGTGACCTAAATAAATGCCAGGAGAAATATCTCAATATCTCCTGGCATTTTTATTTCTTTTATGAATGAACAGTGAAATGCACATTTGCATCAAAAATATTGAAATTAAATCAACAGAAAAAAAAATCATGAAAATAACTGCATAAACAAGCACCTGGGTGAGATTACACATTTGGTCTATAACGGAATTTATTGTAGATGGCGCTTTTAAGAAACGAATAACCTGAGGCTGAGCTTTAAATTAAATTCAGTTTGCTTTATCACTCTTGTACTTTCAATTGTGTTTTTTTTTAGTTTCACCCTATCTTTTTCAAGATATTTACAAGAGATAGACGACAACAAAGCTCCTATACTAACATGTATGCAGATGGTGCAGCTTTAATGTTAAGAGCAGCCATGTTTTGACGTGTACCCGAAGGGACTTCCCCAATTTGTAAGTGCTTGAATACCCCATTTTGTACAGAAAGTATCATTCGTCGAGCAATGTGTACAGGGTTTAAGATTCCACACTATTCTGGTTGATGCATCTTTTCTAACTGATATACGATTACCAAGGGGACACGTGGCCGTCCTAAGTCGGCGCCGATTGCCAATTGGCATCGTTGTTATTGGCGTTTTAATGTCAATCCTGCAATTTTCTCTGTTTTTGAATGATGCTTTTGAATTTGGAGACGTTTAACATTTGTTGTTCCTCGTTTCTGATTGTGTCTCTTGCTGTGTATGTATATTCTTTGTTTTGTTATCGCGTGGGGGATTTGGTTTCTTGCGTTTGGCGCTGCAACCGAAATCACATCTATTAAGTGTACCGTTTTACCTTTTCGTCTTAACACTGTAGTATGATTTTATTTGCCTTGGTGATATTCAGATATTCTTGCCCCAGAAATGTATTACTATTTTTTTCTTTCTTTTTTTTTTAACTTTTAATTCCCCCCCCCCTTCCCCCCCACAAGGGAGGAGAAGGAACGACACAGGCCCCTGCATAACGTGTCGGACTGTACGTCGGGGAGAGAGAAGCGGATGATACCTAAGGGATTGTATGTGTGAAAAGAAAGTAAGGACCTCTTTTAGAATTGATTTTCCCTCCCTCCCAATGCCCCAAAAGAATCCGAAGGATTGGAACATTTGTTGTAAAGTGCATGGTTTAAGTCTTATTTATACGCCGAAAATCCCCATATAAATTGTGTTGTGTCCAGAGAGGCGATACACAAAATATTTCAAAAATATCTCTGAATCACATACGCCGTGAAGTTGCCTCTCGTTATCCAATGAAAACATTAATAAGAATAATCATACTTCTTCTTTTCAGGAAAGTATGAACTGAACAATAGAACCACTTTCTCGATAAAATGAATTCAAACTAGAGAAATGATATTTAAACGGAAGTGGGGGTAAGCACAACGTTGTATGTACGTTTGCTTTAAAAAAGATAAAGAAATATACATTGTCGTTTTTTACACTTAATACAGGCCGATTGGCCGAATATTTGTGTATTTGAGTATTTTTATTTTATATGCAACATCCCTTTCCTCGGGAAGAAATAATTCATATACTGAAAGATGAAAAATATATTACACCTAAGGTTTGAAAATTATAAGCGCTTCGTGGTCGAGCGGTCTAATGCGCTGACCTTTGTACCTAGAAGGCGAAGGTTGCTGGTTCGAATCCATCTCGATCTCATTTTTTTTTTTGAAATGGAAGTTTATCAAATAAGACAGTCATATTTTCACATTTCTTCCCTTATTATTTGATTCGTTGTTATTATTTCTTTCATCTCAAAGAGATATTGCACAAATTATAAGCCTATTGCAAACAATCAAGACTTATCTTCCTATTTTATTTGCGGGAAATTCTATATTTCCTGCCCAGATATGACATCTTATTACCTGCTATTCCATTTTTCTTGTACTTAGTTTGCGTATTCTACAAATGAAATAAACAAATTTCAGGTAAATTGGTACATGGTAATTCATTTTCAGAGAAAGACAAAAGCTATATTGAAAAAGATATATAATTGCAGATTTTGCTAGTAGAGTTCAAACTTAGTCGCTGCTTACACTGTACATGACTTTGACTAAATATTTTACTCGCTATAATTCAATTTTTCAACACTGGACAGTTGTTCATTACGTTTGAAGCAATCAGTATCTTCATCATTTTTTCCGTCATATTTGTCTCTCCAATGAATGAAATCTATCACACGAAAAACATTAATAACGAAATTAATTAGATGAAATGGTACGTTGTATAATCAGATATATGCATCAAAAATCTTTTGAGATATTTATCTATAAATAACAAGAGCCACGTGACCTAAATAAATGCCAGGAGAAATATCTCAATATCTCCTGGCATTTTTATTTCTTTTATGAATGAACAGTGAAATGCACATTTGCATCAAAAATATTGAAATTAAATCAACAGAAAAAAAAAAATCATGAAAATAACTGCATAAACAAGCACCTGGGTGAGATTACACATTTGGTCTATAACGGAATTTATTGTAGATGGCGCTTTTAAGAAACGAATAACCTGAGGCTGAGCTTTAAATTAAATTCAGTTTGCTTTATCACTCTTGTACTTTCAATTGTGTTTTTTTTTAGTTTCACCCTATCTTTTTCAAGATATTTACAAGAGATAGACGACAACAAAGCTCCTATACTAACATGTATGCAGATGGTGCAGCTTTAATGTTAAGAGCAGCCATGTTTTGACGTGTACCCGAAGGGACTTCCCCAATTTGTAAGTGCTTGAATACCCCATTTTGTACAGAAAGTATCATTCGTCGAGCAATGTGTACAGGGTTTAAGATTCCACACTATTCTGGTTGATGCATCTTTTCTAACTGATATACGATTACCAAGGGGACACATGGCCGTCCTAAGTCGGCGCCGATTGCCAATTGGCATCGTTGTTATTGGCGTTTTAATGTCAATCCTGCAATTTTCTCTGTTTTTGAATGATGCTTTTGAATTTGGAGACGTTTAACATTTGTTGTTCCTCGTTTCTGATTGTGTCTCTTGCTGTGTATGTATATTCTTTGTTTTGTTATCGCGTGGGGGATTTGGTTTCTTGCGTTTGGCGCTGCAACCGAAATCACATCTATTAAGTGTACCGTTTTACCTTTTCGTCTTAACACTGTAGTATGATTTTATTTGCCTTGGTGATATTCAGATATTCTTGCCCCAGAAATGTATTACTATTTTTTTCTTTCTTTTTTTTTTTAACTTTTAATTCCGCCCCCCCCCCCTTCCCCCCCCCACAAGGGAGGAGAAGGAACGACACAGGCCCCTGCATAACGTGTCGGACTGTACGTCGGGGAGAGAGAAGCGGATGATACCTAAGGGATTGTATGTGTGAAAAGAAAGTAAGGACCTCTTTTAGAATTGATTTTCCCTCCCTCCCAATGCCCCAAAAGAATCCGAAGGATTGGAACATTTGTTGTAAAGTGCATGGTTTAAGTCTTATTTATACGCCGAAAATCCCCATATAAATTGTGTTGTGTCCAGAGAGGCGATACACAAAATATTTCAAAAATATCTCTGAATCACATACGCCGTGAAGTTGCCTCTCGTTATCCAATGAAAACATTAATAAGAATAATCATACTTCTTCTTTTCAGGAAAGTATGAACTGAACAATAGAACCACTTTCTCGATAAAATGAATTCAAACTAGAGAAATGATATTTAAACGGAAGTGGGGGTAAGCACAACGTTGTATGTACGTTTGCTTTAAAAAAGATAAAGAAATATACATTGTCGTTTTTTACACTTAATACAGGCCGATTGGCCGAATATTTGTGTATTTGAGTATTTTTATTTTACATGCAACATCCCTTTCCTCGGGAAGAAATAATTCATATACTGAAAGATGAAAAATATATTACACCTAAGGTTTGAAAATTATAAGCGCTTCGTGGTCGAGCGGTCTAATGCGCTGACCTTTGTACCTAGAAGGCGAAGGTTGCTGGTTCGAATCCATCTCGATCTCATTTTTTTTTTTGAAATGGAAGTTTATCAAATAAGACAGTCATATTTTCACATTTCTTCCCTTATTATTTGATTCGTTGTTATTATTTCTTTCATCTCAAAGAGATATTGCACAAATTATAAGCCTATTGCAAACAATCAAGACTTATCTTCCTATTTTATTTGCGGGAAATTCTATATTTCCTGCCCAGATATGACATCTTATTACCTGCTATTCCATTTTTCTTGTACTTAGTTTGCGTATTCTACAAATGAAATAAACAAATTTCAGGTAAATTGGTACATGGTAATTCATTTTCAGAGAAAGACAAAAGCTATATTGGAAAAGATATATAATTGCAGATTTTGCTAGTAGAGTTCAAACTTAGTCGCTGCTTACACTGTACATGACTTTGACTAAATATTTTACTCGCTATAATTCAATTTTTCAACACTGGACAGTTGTTCATTACGTTTGAAGCAATCAGTATCTTCATCATTTTTTCCGTCATATTTGTCTCTCCAATGAATGAAATCTATCACACGAAAAACATTAATAACGAAATTAATTAGATGAAATGGTACGTTGTATAATCAGATATATGCATCAAAAATCTTTTGAGATATTTATCTATAAATAACAAGAGCCACGTGACCTAAATAAATGCCAGGAGAAATATCTCAATATCTCCTGGCATTTTTATTTCTTTTATGAATGAACAGTGAAATGCACATTTGCATCAAAAATATTGAAATTAAATCAACAGAAAAAAAATCATGAAAATAACTGCATAAACAAGCACCTGGGTGAGATTACACATTTGGTCTATAACGGAATTTATTGTAGATGGCGCTTTTAAGAAACGAATAACCTGAGGCTGAGCTTTAAATTAAATTCAGTTTGCTTTATCACTCTTGTACTTTCAATTGTGTTTTTTTTTAGTTTCACCCTATCTTTTTCAAGATATTTACAAGAGATAGACGACAACAAAGCTCCTATACTAACATGTATGCAGATGGTGCAGCTTTAATGTTAAGAGCAGCCATGTTTTGACGTGTACCCGAAGGGACTTCCCCAATTTGTAAGTGCTTGAATACCCCATTTTGTACAGAAAGTATCATTCGTCGAGCAATGTGTACAGGGTTTAAGATTCCACACTATTCTGGTTGATGCATCTTTTCTAACTGATATACGATTACCAAGGGGACACATGGCCGTCCTAAGTCGGCGCCGATTGCCAATTGGCATCGTTGTTATTGGCGTTTTAATGTCAATCCTGCAATTTTCTCTGTTTTTGAATGATGCTTTTGAATTTGGAGACGTTTAACATTTGTTGTTCCTCGTTTCTGATTGTGTCTCTTGCTGTGTATGTATATTCTTTGTTTTGTTATCGCGTGGGGGATTTGGTTTCTTGCGTTTGGCGCTGCAACCGAAATCACATCTATTAAGTGTACCGTTTTACCTTTTCGTCTTAACACTGTAGTATGATTTTATTTGCCTTGGTGATATTCAGATATTCTTGCCCCAGAAATGTATTACTATTTTTTTCTTTCTTTTTTTTTTAACTTTTAATTCCCCCCCCCCTTCCCCCCCACAAGGGAGGAGAAGGAACGACACAGGCCCCTGCATAACGTGTCGGACTGTACGTCGGGGAGAGAGAAGCGGATGATACCTAAGGGATTGTATGTGTGAAAAGAAAGTAAGGACCTCTTTTAGAATTGATTTTCCCTCCCTCCCAATGCCCCAAAAGAATCCGAAGGATTGGAACATTTGTTGTAAAGTGCATGGTTTAAGTCTTATTTATACGCCGAAAATCCCCATATAAATTGTGTTGTGTCCAGAGAGGCGATACACAAAATATTTCAAAAATATCTCTGAATCACATACGCCGTGAAGTTGCCTCTCGTTATCCAATGAAAACATTAATAAGAATAATCATACTTCTTCTTTTCAGGAAAGTATGAACTGAACAATAGAACCACTTTCTCGATAAAATGAATTCAAACTAGAGAAATGATATTTAAACGGAAGTGGGGGTAAGCACAACGTTGTATGTACGTTTGCTTTAAAAAAGATAAAGAAATATACATTGTCGTTTTTTACACTTAATACAGGCCGATTGGCCGAATATTTGTGTATTTGAGTATTTTTATTTTATATGCAACATCCCTTTCCTCGGGAAGAAATAATTCATATACTGAAAGATGAAAAATATATTACACCTAAGGTTTGAAAATTATAAGCGCTTCGTGGTCGAGCGGTCTAATGCGCTGACCTTTGTACCTAGAAGGCGAAGGTTGCTGGTTCGAATCCATCTCGATCTCATTTTTTTTTTTGAAATGGAAGTTTATCAAATAAGACAGTCATATTTTCACATTTCTTCCCTTATTATTTGATTCGTTGTTATTATTTCTTTCATCTCAAAGAGATATTGCACAAATTATAAGCCTATTGCAAACAATCAAGACTTATCTTCCTATTTTATTTGCGGGAAATTCTATATTTCCTGCCCAGATATGACATCTTATTACCTGCTATTCCATTTTTCTTGTACTTAGTTTGCGTATTCTACAAATGAAATAAACAAATTTCAGGTAAATTGGTACATGGTAATTCATTTTCAGAGAAAGACAAAAGCTATATTGAAAAAGATATATAATTGCAGATTTTGCTAGTAGAGTTCAAACTTAGTCGCTGCTTACACTGTACATGACTTTGACTAAATATTTTACTCGCTATAATTCAATTTTTCAACACTGGACAGTTGTTCATTACGTTTGAAGCAATCAGTATCTTCATCATTTTTTCCGTCATATTTGTCTCTCCAATGAATGAAATCTATCACACGAAAAACATTAATAACGAAATTAATTAGATGAAATGGTACGTTGTATAATCAGATATATGCATCAAAAATCTTTTGAGATATTTATCTATAAATAACAAGAGCCACGTGACCTAAATAAATGCCAGGAGAAATATCTCAATATCTCCTGGCATTTTTATTTCTTTTATGAATGAACAGTGAAATGCACATTTGCATCAAAAATATTGAAATTAAATCAACAGAAAAAAAAAAATCATGAAAATAACTGCATAAACAAGCACCTGGGTGAGATTACACATTTGGTCTATAACGGAATTTATTGTAGATGGCGCTTTTAAGAAACGAATAACCTGAGGCTGAGCTTTAAATTAAATTCAGTTTGCTTTATCACTCTTGTACTTTCAATTGTGTTTTTTTTTAGTTTCACCCTATCTTTTTCAAGATATTTACAAGAGATAGACGACAACAAAGCTCCTATACTAACATGTATGCAGATGGTGCAGCTTTAATGTTAAGAGCAGCCATGTTTTGACGTGTACCCGAAGGGACTTCCCCAATTTGTAAGTGCTTGAATACCCCATTTTGTACAGAAAGTATCATTCGTCGAGCAATGTGTACAGGGTTTAAGATTCCACACTATTCTGGTTGATGCATCTTTTCTAACTGATATACGATTACCAAGGGGACACATGGCCGTCCTAAGTCGGCGCCGATTGCCAATTGGCATCGTTGTTATTGGCGTTTTAATGTCAATCCTGCAATTTTCTCTGTTTTTGAATGATGCTTTTGAATTTGGAGACGTTTAACATTTGTTGTTCCTCGTTTCTGATTGTGTCTCTTGCTGTGTATGTATATTCTTTGTTTTGTTATCGCGTGGGGGATTTGGTTTCTTGCGTTTGGCGCTGCAACCGAAATCACATCTATTAAGTGTACCGTTTTACCTTTTCGTCTTAACACTGTAGTATGATTTTATTTGCCTTGGTGATATTCAGATATTCTTGCCCCAGAAATGTATTACTATTTTTTTCTTTCTTTTTTTTTTTTAACTTTTAATTCCCCCCCCCCTTCCCCCCCCACAAGGGAGGAGAAGGAACGACACAGGCCCCTGCATAACGTGTCGGACTGTACGTCGGGGAGAGAGAAGCGGATGATACCTAAGGGATTGTATGTGTGAAAAGAAAGTAAGGACCTCTTTTAGAATTGATTTTCCCTCCCTCCCAATGCCCCAAAAGAATCCGAAGGATTGGAACATTTGTTGTAAAGTGCATGGTTTAAGTCTTATTTATACGCCGAAAATCCCCATATAAATTGTGTTGTGTCCAGAGAGGCGATACACAAAATATTTCAAAAATATCTCTGAATCACATACGCCGTGAAGTTGCCTCTCGTTATCCAATGAAAACATTAATAAGAATAATCATACTTCTTCTTTTCAGGAAAGTATGAACTGAACAATAGAACCACTTTCTCGATAAAATGAATTCAAACTAGAGAAATGATATTTAAACGGAAGTGGGGGTAAGCACAACGTTGTATGTACGTTTGCTTTAAAAAAGATAAAGAAATATACATTGTCGTTTTTTACACTTAATACAGGCCGATTGGCCGAATATTTGTGTATTTGAGTATTTTTATTTTATATGCAACATCCCTTTCCTCGGGAAGAAATAATTCATATACTGAAAGATGAAAAATATATTACACCTAAGGTTTGAAAATTATAAGCGCTTCGTGGTCGAGCGGTCTAATGCGCTGACCTTTGTACCTAGAAGGCGAAGGTTGCTGGTTCGAATCCATCTCGATCTCATTTTTTTTTTTGAAATGGAAGTTTATCAAATAAGACAGTCATATTTTCACATTTCTTCCCTTATTATTTGATTCGTTGTTATTATTTCTTTCATCTCAAAGAGATATTGCACAAATTATAAGCCTATTGCAAACAATCAAGACTTATCTTCCTATTTTATTTGCGGGAAATTCTATATTTCCTGCCCAGATATGACATCTTATTACCTGCTATTCCATTTTTCTTGTACTTAGTTTGCGTATTCTACAAATGAAATAAACAAATTTCAGGTAAATTGGTACATGGTAATTCATTTTCAGAGAAAGACAAAAGCTATATTGAAAAAGATATATAATTGCAGATTTTGCTAGTAGAGTTCAAACTTAGTCGCTGCTTACACTGTACATGACTTTGACTAAATATTTTACTCGCTATAATTCAATTTTTCAACACTGGACAGTTGTTCATTACGTTTGAAGCAATCAGTATCTTCATCATTTTTTCCGTCATATTTGTCTCTCCAATGAATGAAATCTATCACACGAAAAACATTAATAACGAAATTAATTAGATGAAATGGTACGTTGTATAATCAGATATATGCATCAAAAATCTTTTGAGATATTTATCTATAAATAACAAGAGCCACGTGACCTAAATAAATGCCAGGAGAAATATCTCAATATCTCCTGGCATTTTTATTTCTTTTATGAATGAACAGTGAAATGCACATTTGCATCAAAAATATTGAAATTAAATCAACAGAAAAAAAAATCATGAAAATAACTGCATAAACAAGCACCTGGGTGAGATTACACATTTGGTCTATAACGGAATTTATTGTAGATGGCGCTTTTAAGAAACGAATAACCTGAGGCTGAGCTTTAAATTAAATTCAGTTTGCTTTATCACTCTTGTACTTTCAATTGTGTTTTTTTTTAGTTTCACCCTATCTTTTTCAAGATATTTACAAGAGATAGACGACAACAAAGCTCCTATACTAACATGTATGCAGATGGTGCAGCTTTAATGTTAAGAGCAGCCATGTTTTGACGTGTACCCGAAGGGACTTCCCCAATTTGTAAGTGCTTGAATACCCCATTTTGTACAGAAAGTATCATTCGTCGAGCAATGTGTACAGGGTTTAAGATTCCACACTATTCTGGTTGATGCATCTTTTCTAACTGATATACGATTACCAAGGGGACACATGGCCGTCCTAAGTCGGCGCCGATTGCCAATTGGCATCGTTGTTATTGGCGTTTTAATGTCAATCCTGCAATTTTCTCTGTTTTTGAATGATGCTTTTGAATTTGGAGACGTTTAACATTTGTTGTTCCTCGTTTCTGATTGTGTCTCTTGCTGTGTATGTATATTCTTTGTTTTGTTATCGCGTGGGGGATTTGGTTTCTTGCGTTTGGCGCTGCAACCGAAATCACATCTATTAAGTGTACCGTTTTACCTTTTCGTCTTAACACTGTAGTATGATTTTATTTGCCTTGGTGATATTCAGATATTCTTGCCCCAGAAATGTATTACTATTTTTTTCTTTCTTTTTTTTTTTAACTTTTAATTCCCCCCCCCTTCCCCCCCCCACAAGGGAGGAGAAGGAACGACACAGGCCCCTGCATAACGTGTCGGACTGTACGTCGGGGAGAGAGAAGCGGATGATACCTAAGGGATTGTATGTGTGAAAAGAAAGTAAGGACCTCTTTTAGAATTGATTTTCCCTCCCTCCCAATGCCCCAAAAGAATCCGAAGGATTGGAACATTTGTTGTAAAGTGCATGGTTTAAGTCTTATTTATACGCCGAAAATCCCCATATAAATTGTGTTGTGTCCAGAGAGGCGATACACAAAATATTTCAAAAATATCTCTGAATCACATACGCCGTGAAGTTGCCTCTCGTTATCCAATGAAAACATTAATAAGAATAATCATACTTCTTCTTTTCAGGAAAGTATGAACTGAACAATAGAACCACTTTCTCGATAAAATGAATTCAAACTAGAGAAATGATATTTAAACGGAAGTGGGGGTAAGCACAACGTTGTATGTACGTTTGCTTTAAAAAAGATAAAGAAATATACATTGTCGTTTTTTACACTTAATACAGGCCGATTGGCCGAATATTTGTGTATTTGAGTATTTTTATTTTATATGCAACATCCCTTTCCTCGGGAAGAAATAATTCATATACTGAAAGATGAAAAATATATTACACCTAAGGTTTGAAAATTATAAGCGCTTCGTGGTCGAGCGGTCTAATGCGCTGACCTTTGTACCTAGAAGGCGAAGGTTGCTGGTTCGAATCCATCTCGATCTCATTTTTTTTTTTGAAATGGAAGTTTATCAAATAAGACAGTCATATTTTCACATTTCTTCCCTTATTATTTGATTCGTTGTTATTATTTCTTTCATCTCAAAGAGATATTGCACAAATTATAAGCCTATTGCAAACAATCAAGACTTATCTTCCTATTTTATTTGCGGGAAATTCTATATTTCCTGCCCAGATATGACATCTTATTACCTGCTATTCCATTTTTCTTGTACTTAGTTTGCGTATTCTACAAATGAAATAAACAAATTTCAGGTAAATTGGTACATGGTAATTCATTTTCAGAGAAAGACAAAAGCTATATTGAAAAAGATATATAATTGCAGATTTTGCTAGTAGAGTTCAAACTTAGTCGCTGCTTACACTGTACATGACTTTGACTAAATATTTTACTCGCTATAATTCAATTTTTCAACACTGGACAGTTGTTCATTACGTTTGAAGCAATCAGTATCTTCATCATTTTTTCCGTCATATTTGTCTCTCCAATGAATGAAATCTATCACACGAAAAACATTAATAACGAAATTAATTAGATGAAATGGTACGTTGTATAATCAGATATATGCATCAAAAATCTTTTGAGATATTTATCTATAAATAACAAGAGCCACGTGACCTAAATAAATGCCAGGAGAAATATCTCAATATCTCCTGGCATTTTTATTTCTTTTATGAATGAACAGTGAAATGCACATTTGCATCAAAAATATTGAAATTAAATCAACAGAAAAAAAAATCATGAAAATAACTGCATAAACAAGCACCTGGGTGAGATTACACATTTGGTCTATAACGGAATTTATTGTAGATGGCGCTTTTAAGAAACGAATAACCTGAGGCTGAGCTTTAAATTAAATTCAGTTTGCTTTATCACTCTTGTACTTTCAATTGTGTTTTTTTTTAGTTTCACCCTATCTTTTTCAAGATATTTACAAGAGATAGACGACAACAAAGCTCCTATACTAACATGTATGCAGATGGTGCAGCTTTAATGTTAAGAGCAGCCATGTTTTGACGTGTACCCGAAGGGACTTCCCCAATTTGTAAGTGCTTGAATACCCCATTTTGTACAGAAAGTATCATTCGTCGAGCAATGTGTACAGGGTTTAAGATTCCACACTATTCTGGTTGATGCATCTTTTCTAACTGATATACGATTACCAAGGGGACACATGGCCGTCCTAAGTCGGCGCCGATTGCCAATTGGCATCGTTGTTATTGGCGTTTTAATGTCAATCCTGCAATTTTCTCTGTTTTTGAATGATGCTTTTGAATTTGGAGACGTTTAACATTTGTTGTTCCTCGTTTCTGATTGTGTCTCTTGCTGTGTATGTATATTCTTTGTTTTGTTATCGCGTGGGGGATTTGGTTTCTTGCGTTTGGCGCTGCAACCGAAATCACATCTATTAAGTGTACCGTTTTACCTTTTCGTCTTAACACTGTAGTATGATTTTATTTGCCTTGGTGATATTCAGATATTCTTGCCCCAGAAATGTATTACTATTTTTTTCTTTCTTTTTTTTTTTTAACTTTTAATTCCCCCCCCCTTCCCCCCCACAAGGGAGGAGAAGGAACGACACAGGCCCCTGCATAACGTGTCGGACTGTACGTCGGGGAGAGAGAAGCGGATGATACCTAAGGGATTGTATGTGTGAAAAGAAAGTAAGGACCTCTTTTAGAATTGATTTTCCCTCCCTCCCAATGCCCCAAAAGAATCCGAAGGATTGGAACATTTGTTGTAAAGTGCATGGTTTAAGTCTTATTTATACGCCGAAAATCCCCATATAAATTGTGTTGTGTCCAGAGAGGCGATACACAAAATATTTCAAAAATATCTCTGAATCACATACGCCGTGAAGTTGCCTCTCGTTATCCAATGAAAACATTAATAAGAATAATCATACTTCTTCTTTTCAGGAAAGTATGAACTGAACAATAGAACCACTTTCTCGATAAAATGAATTCAAACTAGAGAAATGATATTTAAACGGAAGTGGGGGTAAGCACAACGTTGTATGTACGTTTGCTTTAAAAAAGATAAAGAAATATACATTGTCGTTTTTTACACTTAATACAGGCCGATTGGCCGAATATTTGTGTATTTGAGTATTTTTATTTTATATGCAACATCCCTTTCCTCGGGAAGAAATAATTCATATACTGAAAGATGAAAAATATATTACACCTAAGGTTTGAAAATTATAAGCGCTTCGTGGTCGAGCGGTCTAATGCGCTGACCTTTGTACCTAGAAGGCGAAGGTTGCTGGTTCGAATCCATCTCGATCTCATTTTTTTTTTTGAAATGGAAGTTTATCAAATAAGACAGTCATATTTTCACATTTCTTCCCTTATTATTTGATTCGTTGTTATTATTTCTTTCATCTCAAAGAGATATTGCACAAATTATAAGCCTATTGCAAACAATCAAGACTTATCTTCCTATTTTATTTGCGGGAAATTCTATATTTCCTGCCCAGATATGACATCTTATTACCTGCTATTCCATTTTTCTTGTACTTAGTTTGCGTATTCTACAAATGAAATAAACAAATTTCAGGTAAATTGGTACATGGTAATTCATTTTCAGAGAAAGACAAAAGCTATATTGAAAAAGATATATAATTGCAGATTTTGCTAGTAGAGTTCAAACTTAGTCGCTGCTTACACTGTACATGACTTTGACTAAATATTTTACTCGCTATAATTCAATTTTTCAACACTGGACAGTTGTTCATTACGTTTGAAGCAATCAGTATCTTCATCATTTTTTCCGTCATATTTGTCTCTCCAATGAATGAAATCTATCACACGAAAAACATTAATAACGAAATTAATTAGATGAAATGGTACGTTGTATAATCAGATATATGCATCAAAAATCTTTTGAGATATTTATCTATAAATAACAAGAGCCACGTGACCTAAATAAATGCCAGGAGAAATATCTCAATATCTCCTGGCATTTTTATTTCTTTTATGAATGAACAGTGAAATGCACATTTGCATCAAAAATATTGAAATTAAATCAACAGAAAAAAAAATCATGAAAATAACTGCATAAACAAGCACCTGGGTGAGATTACACATTTGGTCTATAACGGAATTTATTGTAGATGGCGCTTTTAAGAAACGAATAACCTGAGGCTGAGCTTTAAATTAAATTCAGTTTGCTTTATCACTCTTGTACTTTCAATTGTGTTTTTTTTTAGTTTCACCCTATCTTTTTCAAGATATTTACAAGAGATAGACGACAACAAAGCTCCTATACTAACATGTATGCAGATGGTGCAGCTTTAATGTTAAGAGCAGCCATGTTTTGACGTGTACCCGAAGGGACTTCCCCAATTTGTAAGTGCTTGAATACCCCATTTTGTACAGAAAGTATCATTCGTCGAGCAATGTGTACAGGGTTTAAGATTCCACACTATTCTGGTTGATGCATCTTTTCTAACTGATATACGATTACCAAGGGGACACGTGGCCGTCCTAAGTCGGCGCCGATTGCCAATTGGCATCGTTGTTATTGGCGTTTTAATGTCAATCCTGCAATTTTCTCTGTTTTTGAATGATGCTTTTGAATTTGGAGACGTTTAACATTTGTTGTTCCTCGTTTCTGATTGTGTCTCTTGCTGTGTATGTATATTCTTTGTTTTGTTATCGCGTGGGGGATTTGGTTTCTTGCGTTTGGCGCTGCAACCGAAATCACATCTATTAAGTGTACCGTTTTACCTTTTCGTCTTAACACTGTAGTATGATTTTATTTGCCTTGGTGATATTCAGATATTCTTGCCCCAGAAATGTATTACTATTTTTTTCTTTCTTTTTTTTTTAACTTTTAATTCCCCCCCCCCTTCCCCCCCCACAAGGGAGGAGAAGGAACGACACAGGCCCCTGCATAACGTGTCGGACTGTACGTCGGGGAGAGAGAAGCGGATGATACCTAAGGGATTGTATGTGTGAAAAGAAAGTAAGGACCTCTTTTAGAATTGATTTTCCCTCCCTCCCAATGCCCCAAAAGAATCCGAAGGATTGGAACATTTGTTGTAAAGTGCATGGTTTAAGTCTTATTTATACGCCGAAAATCCCCATATAAATTGTGTTGTGTCCAGAGAGGCGATACACAAAATATTTCAAAAATATCTCTGAATCACATACGCCGTGAAGTTGCCTCTCGTTATCCAATGAAAACATTAATAAGAATAATCATACTTCTTCTTTTCAGGAAAGTATGAACTGAACAATAGAACCACTTTCTCGATAAAATGAATTCAAACTAGAGAAATGATATTTAAACGGAAGTGGGGGTAAGCACAACGTTGTATGTACGTTTGCTTTAAAAAAGATAAAGAAATATACATTGTCGTTTTTTACACTTAATACAGGCCGATTGGCCGAATATTTGTGTATTTGAGTATTTTTATTTTATATGCAACATCCCTTTCCTCGGGAAGAAATAATTCATATACTGAAAGATGAAAAATATATTACACCTAAGGTTTGAAAATTATAAGCGCTTCGTGGTCGAGCGGTCTAATGCGCTGACCTTTGTACCTAGAAGGCGAAGGTTGCTGGTTCGAATCCATCTCGATCTCATTTTTTTTTTTGAAATGGAAGTTTATCAAATAAGACAGTCATATTTTCACATTTCTTCCCTTATTATTTGATTCGTTGTTATTATTTCTTTCATCTCAAAGAGATATTGCACAAATTATAAGCCTATTGCAAACAATCAAGACTTATCTTCCTATTTTATTTGCGGGAAATTCTATATTTCCTGCCCAGATATGACATCTTATTACCTGCTATTCCATTTTTCTTGTACTTAGTTTGCGTATTCTACAAATGAAATAAACAAATTTCAGGTAAATTGGTACATGGTAATTCATTTTCAGAGAAAGACAAAAGCTATATTGAAAAAGATATATAATTGCAGATTTTGCTAGTAGAGTTCAAACTTAGTCGCTGCTTACACTGTACATGACTTTGACTAAATATTTTACTCGCTATAATTCAATTTTTCAACACTGGACAGTTGTTCATTACGTTTGAAGCAATCAGTATCTTCATCATTTTTTCCGTCATATTTGTCTCTCCAATGAATGAAATCTATCACACGAAAAACATTAATAACGAAATTAATTAGATGAAATGGTACGTTGTATAATCAGATATATGCATCAAAAATCTTTTGAGATATTTATCTATAAATAACAAGAGCCACGTGACCTAAATAAATGCCAGGAGAAATATCTCAATATCTCCTGGCATTTTTATTTCTTTTATGAATGAACAGTGAAATGCACATTTGCATCAAAAATATTGAAATTAAATCAACAGAAAAAAAAAATCATGAAAATAACTGCATAAACAAGCACCTGGGTGAGATTACACATTTGGTCTATAACGGAATTTATTGTAGATGGCGCTTTTAAGAAACGAATAACCTGAGGCTGAGCTTTAAATTAAATTCAGTTTGCTTTATCACTCTTGTACTTTCAATTGTGTTTTTTTTTAGTTTCACCCTATCTTTTTCAAGATATTTACAAGAGATAGACGACAACAAAGCTCCTATACTAACATGTATGCAGATGGTGCAGCTTTAATGTTAAGAGCAGCCATGTTTTGACGTGTACCCGAAGGGACTTCCCCAATTTGTAAGTGCTTGAATACCCCATTTTGTACAGAAAGTATCATTCGTCGAGCAATGTGTACAGGGTTTAAGATTCCACACTATTCTGGTTGATGCATCTTTTCTAACTGATATACGATTACCAAGGGGACACATGGCCGTCCTAAGTCGGCGCCGATTGCCAATTGGCATCGTTGTTATTGGCGTTTTAATGTCAATCCTGCAATTTTCTCTGTTTTTGAATGATGCTTTTGAATTTGGAGACGTTTAACATTTGTTGTTCCTCGTTTCTGATTGTGTCTCTTGCTGTGTATGTATATTCTTTGTTTTGTTATCGCGTGGGGGATTTGGTTTCTTGCGTTTGGCGCTGCAACCGAAATCACATCTATTAAGTGTACCGTTTTACCTTTTCGTCTTAACACTGTAGTATGATTTTATTTGCCTTGGTGATATTCAGATATTCTTGCCCCAGAAATGTATTACTATTTTTTTCTTTCTTTTTTTTTTTAACTTTTAATTCCCCCCCCCCCCTTCCCCCCCCCCCCACAAGGGAGGAGAAGGAACGACACAGGCCCCTGCATAACGTGTCGGACTGTACGTCGGGGAGAGAGAAGCGGATGATACCTAAGGGATTGTATGTGTGAAAAGAAAGTAAGGACCTCTTTTAGAATTGATTTTCCCTCCCTCCCAATGCCCCAAAAGAATCCGAAGGATTGGAACATTTGTTGTAAAGTGCATGGTTTAAGTCTTATTTATACGCCGAAAATCCCCATATAAATTGTGTTGTGTCCAGAGAGGCGATACACAAAATATTTCAAAAATATCTCTGAATCACATACGCCGTGAAGTTGCCTCTCGTTATCCAATGAAAACATTAATAAGAATAATCATACTTCTTCTTTTCAGGAAAGTATGAACTGAACAATAGAACCACTTTCTCGATAAAATGAATTCAAACTAGAGAAATGATATTTAAACGGAAGTGGGGGTAAGCACAACGTTGTATGTACGTTTGCTTTAAAAAAGATAAAGAAATATACATTGTCGTTTTTTACACTTAATACAGGCCGATTGGCCGAATATTTGTGTATTTGAGTATTTTTATTTTATATGCAACATCCCTTTCCTCGGGAAGAAATAATTCATATACTGAAAGATGAAAAATATATTACACCTAAGGTTTGAAAATTATAAGCGCTTCGTGGTCGAGCGGTCTAATGCGCTGACCTTTGTACCTAGAAGGCGAAGGTTGCTGGTTCGAATCCATCTCGATCTCATTTTTTTTTTTGAAATGGAAGTTTATCAAATAAGACAGTCATATTTTCACATTTCTTCCCTTATTATTTGATTCGTTGTTATTATTTCTTTCATCTCAAAGAGATATTGCACAAATTATAAGCCTATTGCAAACAATCAAGACTTATCTTCCTATTTTATTTGCGGGAAATTCTATATTTCCTGCCCAGATATGACATCTTATTACCTGCTATTCCATTTTTCTTGTACTTAGTTTGCGTATTCTACAAATGAAATAAACAAATTTCAGGTAAATTGGTACATGGTAATTCATTTTCAGAGAAAGACAAAAGCTATATTGAAAAAGATATATAATTGCAGATTTTGCTAGTAGAGTTCAAACTTAGTCGCTGCTTACACTGTACATGACTTTGACTAAATATTTTACTCGCTATAATTCAATTTTTCAACACTGGACAGTTGTTCATTACGTTTGAAGCAATCAGTATCTTCATCATTTTTTCCGTCATATTTGTCTCTCCAATGAATGAAATCTATCACACGAAAAACATTAATAACGAAATTAATTAGATGAAATGGTACGTTGTATAATCAGATATATGCATCAAAAATCTTTTGAGATATTTATCTATAAATAACAAGAGCCACGTGACCTAAATAAATGCCAGGAGAAATATCTCAATATCTCCTGGCATTTTTATTTCTTTTATGAATGAACAGTGAAATGCACATTTGCATCAAAAATATTGAAATTAAATCAACAGAAAAAAAAATCATGAAAATAACTGCATAAACAAGCACCTGGGTGAGATTACACATTTGGTCTATAACGGAATTTATTGTAGATGGCGCTTTTAAGAAACGAATAACCTGAGGCTGAGCTTTAAATTAAATTCAGTTTGCTTTATCACTCTTGTACTTTCAATTGTGTTTTTTTTTAGTTTCACCCTATCTTTTTCAAGATATTTACAAGAGATAGACGACAACAAAGCTCCTATACTAACATGTATGCAGATGGTGCAGCTTTAATGTTAAGAGCAGCCATGTTTTGACGTGTACCCGAAGGGACTTCCCCAATTTGTAAGTGCTTGAATACCCCATTTTGTACAGAAAGTATCATTCGTCGAGCAATGTGTACAGGGTTTAAGATTCCACACTATTCTGGTTGATGCATCTTTTCTAACTGATATACGATTACCAAGGGGACACATGGCCGTCCTAAGTCGGCGCCGATTGCCAATTGGCATCGTTGTTATTGGCGTTTTAATGTCAATCCTGCAATTTTCTCTGTTTTTGAATGATGCTTTTGAATTTGGAGACGTTTAACATTTGTTGTTCCTCGTTTCTGATTGTGTCTCTTGCTGTGTATGTATATTCTTTGTTTTGTTATCGCGTGGGGGATTTGGTTTCTTGCGTTTGGCGCTGCAACCGAAATCACATCTATTAAGTGTTACAGTACCGTTTTACCTTTTCGTCTTAACACTGTAGTATGATTTTATTTGCCTTGGTGATATTCAGATATTCTTGCCCCAGAAATGTATTACTATTTTTTTCTTTCTTTTTTTTTTAACTTTTAATTCCCCCCCCCCTTCCCCCCCACAAGGGAGGAGAAGGAACGACACAGGCCCCTGCATAACGTGTCGGACTGTACGTCGGGGAGAGAGAAGCGGATGATACCTAAGGGATTGTATGTGTGAAAAGAAAGTAAGGACCTCTTTTAGAATTGATTTTCCCTCCCTCCCAATGCCCCAAAAGAATCCGAAGGATTGGAACATTTGTTGTAAAGTGCATGGTTTAAGACTTATTTATACGCCGAAAATCCCCATATAAATTGTGTTGTGTCCAGAGAGGCGATACACAAAATATTTCAAAAATATCTCTGAATCACATACGCCGTGAAGTTGCTTCTCGTTATCCAATGAAAACATTAATAAGAATAATCATACTTCTTCTTTTCAGGAAAGTATGAACTGAACAATAGAACCACTTTCTCGATAAAATGAATTCAAACTAGAGAAATGATATTTAAACGGAAGTGGGGGTAAGCACAACGTTGTATGTACGTTTGCTTTAAAAAAGATAAAGAAATATACATTGTCGTTTTTTACACTTAATACAGGCCGATTGGCCGAATATTTGTGTATTTGAGTATTTTTATTTTATATGCAACATCCCTTTCCTCGGGAAGAAATAATTCATATACTGAAAGATGAAAAATAAATTACACCTAAGGTTTGAAAATTATAAGCGCTTCGTGGTCGAACGGTCTAATGCGCTGACCTTTGTACCTAGAAAGCGAAGGTTGCTGGTTCGAATCCATCTCGATCTCATTTTTTTTTTTTGAAATGGAAGTTTATCAAATAAGACAGTCATATTTTCACATTTCTTCCCTTATTATTTGATTCGTTGTTATTATTTCTTTCATCTCAAAGAGATATTGCACAAATTATAAGCCTATTGCAAACAATCAAGACTTATCTTCCTATTTTATTTGCGGGAAATTCTATATTTCCTGCCCAGATATGACATCTTATTACCTGCTATTCCATTTTTCATGTACTTAGTTTGCGTATTCTACAAATGAAATAAACAAATTTCAGGTAAATTGGTACATGGTAATTCATTTTCAGAGAAAGACAAAAGCTATATTGAAAAAGATATATAATTGCAGATTTTGCTAGTAGAGTTCAAACTTAGTCGCTGCTTACACTGTACATGACTTTGACTAAATATTTTACTCGCTATAATTCAATTTTTCAACACTGGACAGTTGTTCATTACGTTTGAAGCAATCAGTATCTTCATCATTTTTTTCCGTCATATTTGTCTCTCCAATGAATGAAATCTATCACACGAAAAACATTAATAACGAAATTAATTAGATGAAATGGTACGTTGTATAATCAGATATATGCATCAAAAATCTTTTGAGATATTTATCTATAAATAACAAGAGCCACGTGACCTAAATAAATGCCAGGAGAAATATCTCAATATCTCCTGGCATTTTTATTTCTTTTATGAATGAACAGTGAAATGCACATTTGCATCAAAAATATTGAAATTAAATCAACAGAAAAAAAAAATCATGAAAATAACTGCATAAACAAGCACCTGGGTGAGATTACACATTTGGTCTATAACGGAATTTATTGTAGATGGCGCTTTTAAGAAACGAATAACCTGAGGCTGAGCTTTAAATTAAATTCAGTTTGCTTTATCACTCTTGTACTTTCAATTGTGTTTTTTTTTTAGTTTCACCCTATCTTTTTCAAGATATTTACAAGAGATAGACGACAACAAAGCTCCTATACTAACATGTATGCAGATGGTGCAGCTTTAATGTTAAGAGCAGCCATGTTTTGACGTGTACCCGAAGGGACTTCCCCAATTTGTAAGTGCTTGAATACCCCATTTTGTACAGAAAGTATCATTCATCGAGCAATGTGTACAGGGTTTAAGATTCCACACTATTCTGGTTGATGCATCTTTTCTAACTGATATACGATTACCAAGGGGACACATGGCCGTCCTAAGTCGGCGCCGATTGCCAATTGGCATCGTTGTTATTGGCGTTTTAATGTCAATCCTGCAATTTTCTCTGTTTTTGAATGATGCTTTTGAATTTGGAGACGTTTAACATTTGTTGTTCCTCGTTTCTGATTGTGTCTCTTGCTGTGTATGTATATTCTTTGTTTTGTTATCGCGTGGGGGATTTGGTTTCTTGCGTTTGGCGCTGCAACCGAAATCACATCTATTAAGTGTACCGTTTTACCTTTTCGTCTTAACACTGTAGTATGATTTTATTTGCCTTGGTGATATTCATTGGATCATCAGATATTCTTGCCCCAGAAATGTATTACTATTTTTTTCTTTCTTTTTTTTTAACTTTTAATTCCCCCCCCCCCCCCCGTTATCCAATGAAAACATTAATAAGAATAATCATACTTCTTCTTTTCAGGAAAGTATGAACTGAACAATAGAACCACTTTCTCGATAAAATGAATTCAAACTAGAGAAATGATATTTAAACGGAAGTGGGGGTAAGCACAACGTTGTATGTACGTTTGCTTTAAAAAAGATAAAGAAATATACATTGTCGTTTTTTACACTTAATACAGGCCGATTGGCCGAATATTTGTGTATTTGAGTATTTTTATTTTATATGCAACATCCCTTTCCTCGGGAAGAAATAATTCATATACTGAAAGATGAAAAATATATTACACCTAAGGTTTGAAAATTATAAGCGCTTCGTGGTCGAGCGGTCTAATGCGCTGACCTTTGTACCTAGAAGGCGAAGGTTGCTGGTTCGAATCCATCTCGATCTCATTTTTAGGCGAGTTTCGCGTAGCGATCTCGGCTATAGTGATCGCAGGATTTTGACGTCACACCACTTCCGTGACATCCCCGGGCCCCAAAATGTATAAATTGAGTGAAGATAAATATTCTCAACTCCGATCGTGTTGCCCGATGACCCTGGACCTCATTATTCACCATACATTGCATTCCGCGTTTTAACGGTTGTTTCATAATGTTTAAAAAAAAGTTAGAGATTATTTTAAAAAGGATACTTAGGATGCAGTAAACATCAACTGTCTCGTGTGCACGTGTGTTGAGATTGGGCTGTACTGCGGTACTAGGAATTACCGAAAAGACAGCATTTACCGAAACGACAGTGATATTTACCGAATAGACAGATATATTTATTTTTGGTTTTGGTGATACATTTAATTGTATAAACACATTTACAATCATAAAATGTGTTTAGTTTTGAAATTTAAGTGTCTTTTCGGTACAATTTGGGGTCTTTTCGGTACATACCACTGTCTTTTCGGTAAATGCTGTCTTTTCGGTAATTCCTACTACCCTAGTATACTGTACCACGTGACACTATGTAAATAAAATGGAAGGCGCTGATGTTCAAGTCGTAGCAGTTCGAGTGTTTAAGCGATTAACGAGGAGTTACGGTCATACATTACACTTCTAGGTATAGAAATCAATTTAGAATTCACAGACAATCAAGCGTTCATAGCGCATTTGTCTGTCGCATCTCGCAAATAGAATGCCCTGACTCACTGAACACCGAGCCAGGGCTGGAACGGACACGCTGAACAGCTAAATTCGAGTAAACAAAAACTAGGTCACTGAAGAAATGGTACTTACGATATCTCTGGAAGTACAGGGAATTTTTTAATGAAATTTGGTGACATAGTAGATAAAATATATAGGTACAATCGTAGAGAGTATGATCTTATTGGAACCTTTATAGGGAATTTTGCAATGGTTGAAGTTAGAAATCTGACATGACTGTGTATCTGCGAGATACTACCCTTAAACAATATATACACAGGTCGTACACATACCAGGCACTTTTACGGCCTGTGGAACAGATATGCAGATCTATACACCACAGGGGTGAGGTATCATCGCTTGGTCACAAACCCTTTCCTCAATACAAACCCTTCTGTCTATATATATAAAACTTTTTTAAGGGTACGTATAGAGGAAAGGGTTTTTGTGCTATACATGAAGAAAAAATAAACGTCTGTACTATCAGTGCGGATCCACCTTATTATATTTGGGGGGGGGGACATAAATAATTGGCAAGGGGTCTGGGGACTTCCTAGATCCTCAGCTTGTCCAGGGCAGAGCCCTGTTAGGGGGGTTGAAGCCTCCTGGAATCTCTTGAATTTCAGCCTTTTTAGGATTTTCGTGACTGTAAATTAATTAAAGAATGGGATTTGATGCATTTAATAATTATATTTACTAAAAGGTAAGTAATATTAACTAATATTCACTCTTTCTTGATTTAAAATGATTGTTTTACCCATGATTGGAAAATTAAAGGGGGCCCTATGCCCCCCTTGAATCTTTCACTGACTAGCAGTCATGCTGACATAGGTTCACATGGACAAACCTTTACCAAAATATCCTAGGAGCCAACTGGGCCCCTAAACTCTAAAATTTAGGAGCCCAGGCTAAAATTTAGGGGCCCAGAAAAAATACACATCGAATCTTAAACTTGTAAAGAAGATAAGTTTATTTCTTCCAGGTACAGATACTCTTGTACAATGTCGAGTTCTACACATTTTAATAGCCTCTAATAGAACAATAAAAACCTCTGCTGTAGTTCTTTTGAAATCACTTTCACGATCGTTTTTTTTTTCTTTCTGCGGGTCGTGACACCCCTTCCAAACGCTTGTCTATTGTTTTTGTTTTATTGTTTTTTTTTTTTTTTGGGGGGGGGGGGTCTTTTTAATCCGACAGGTTAATTTCTACTGAATAAAACGTCACTTTAGTATTGTACAGTCTCACGTTTCACGCTTATTGATGTACGTTATCAACGACAAAATGAGAGAGAGAGAGAGAGGGGGGGGGGGGGCTAGAACAATACACGGTTCATATAGATATTTTTAAAACGTCAACATAAGAGAGAGAGATGTAAAAAGTGAGTTTCTGGTCGGCACATTCATTACATATATTCATGCCTATGGCATGGATTGAATCAGTTGAAATGAGATTTTAGGCGTAAATTTTGCGAACGACTTTAAGGAGATTTTCGATAAATGAATTAAGTAAATTAGTTTTGATTTCGGCCGTGCAAAGTACCACTACCTTTCAATAAATCGGTAAACGTGTACACGAATGCTTTCGAAAACATGTACATTGTACATGCAGTAAGGCTGTGTCGTGCGAACAACATGCGGTAATCCAAATTCCAATTATCTTAATAGCAACTTTGAACGAGGGCTTCGCACAGTGACACGTGAGAAAAACGTAAATATCGCGTATGTAAACAGGTACGTACATGTATTAATATAAGCCCCTGATTTTAAAAGAGCTTCATTGACGAAGTATGGGGCCTAACATAGAAGCGAAAGAAATTCCTTTTTTTTATAATTAGATATGGACTATGTATTTTTAGCTCACCTCGACGAAGTTGAGTGAGCTTATGCTATAACCCCATGCGTCCGCGTCCGTGTCCGGTTAAGAAGTTTTTGGTAGCTCAGTATCTGACAAAGTACTAGTGCTACAGTAACCAAACTTGCACAAGTGATTTATCTTTGGATGCTGAGGTGAACCCATGCATCGAATGCAGCATCTGACCTACATTTTCCGCTTGAGTGACTTGGTTAAGAAGTTTGGGGTAGCTCAGTATCTGACAAAGTACTAATGCTACAGTAACCAAACTGGCACAAGTGATTCATCTTTGGTTGCTGAGGTGAACCCATGCATCGTATGCAGCATCTGACCTACATTTTCCGCTTGAGTGACTTGGTTAAGAAGTTTAGGGTAGCTCAGTATCTGACAAAGTACTGATGCTATAGTAACCAAACTTGCACAAGTGATTCATCTTTGGATGCTGAGGTGAACCCATGCATCGGATGCAGCATCTGACCTACATTTTCCGCTTGAGTGACTTGGTAAAGAAGTTTGGGATAGTTCAGTATCTGACAAAGTACTGATGCTACAGTAACCAAACTTGCACAATTGATTCATCTTTGGATGCTGAGGTGAACCCATGCATTGGATGCAGCATCTGACCTACATTTTCCGCTTGAGTGATTTGGATAAGAAGTTTGGGGTAGCTCAGTATCTGACAAAGTATTAATGCTACAGTAACCAAACTTGCACAAGTGATTCATCTTTGGATGCCGAGATGGACCCATGCATTGGATGCAGCATCTGACCTACTTTTTCCACTTGAGTGATTTCGCTTTTAAAAGCCAATATTGAGCAAAATATAAGTGCTACATGTACCAAACTTGCATATTGGATATATCTTTGATCAAACTTTCATAAAATGACCTAGACCTACTTTTCCCGCTTGAGTGATTTTGCCTTTAAAAGCCAATATTGAGCAAAGTATAAGTGCTAGATGTTCCAAACTTGCATATTAGATGTATCTATTCTTTGATCAAACTTTCATAAAATGACCTTGACCTACTTTTTCCGCTTGAGTGATTTTGCCTTTAAAAGCCAATATTGAGCAAAGTGTAAGTGATAAATGTACCAAACTTGCATATTGGATGTATCTTTGATCAATCTTTCATAAAATGACCTTGACCTACTTTTTCCGCTTTAGTGATTTTGCTCTATAAAGCCAATATTGAGCAAAGTATAAGTGCTAGATGTTCCAAACTTGCATATTAGATGTATCTTTGATCAAACTTTCATAAAATGACCTCGACCTACTTTTTCCCCTTGAGTGATTTTGCCTTTAAAAGCCAATATTGAGCAAAGCATAAGTGATACATGTACCAAACTTGCATATTGGATGTATCTTTGATCAATCTTTTATAAAATGACCTTGACCTACTTTTTCCGCTTGAGTGATTTTGCTCTACAAAGCCAATATTGAGCAAAGTATAACTACTACATGTACCAAACTTGCATATTGGATGTATCTTTGATCAAACTTTCATAAAATGACCTTGACCTACTTTTTCTGCTTGAGTGGTTTTGCCTTTAAAAGCCAATATACATGTACTAAGAAATATGTTTGAATTGAATTTTGCTGTCACGAGGTGAGCTTCGTAATCTGTGATTACCTATGTTTATTTTCATTCGCCAAATGGGCGAGTAGGATATGATGTTTTGGGGGCCCGGCTAAAAATTTGGTCGCCATGGGCGACTGGGCGACCGCCAATTTCCGTCCCTGCGGTTCATAAATGTTTTATTTCCGAACATTGGAAAATGGATTTGTTCTATCTGCTAATACAATATTTAAAAATCCCATAAAATAGTTTGATATCATTCTAAAATGAATAAACGAAACTCGCCGTCAGTTCCTTCAGAGCTTTGATTTTTTTTGAAATGGAAGTTTATCAAATAAGACAGTCATATTTTCACATTTCTTCCCTTATTATTTGATTCGTTGTTATTATTTCTTTCATCTCAAAGAGATATTGCACAAATTATAAGCCTATTGCAAACAATCAAGACTTATCTTCCTATTTTATTTGCGGGAAATTCTATATTTCCTGCCCAGATATGACATCTTATTACCTGCTATTCCATTTTTCTTGTACTTAGTTTGCGTATTCTACAAATGAAATAAACAAATTTCAGGTAAATTGGTACATGGTAATTCATTTTCAGAGAAAGACAAAAGCTATATTGAAAAAGATATATAATTGCAGATTTTGCTAGTAGAGTTCAAACTTAGTCGCTGCTTACACTGTACATGACTTTGACTAAATATTTTACTCGCTATAATTCAATTTTTCAACACTGGACAGTTGTTCATTACGTTTGAAGCAATCAGTATCTTCATCATTTTTTCCGTCATATTTGTCTCTCCAATGAATGAAATCTATCACACGAAAAACATTAATAACGAAATTAATTAGATGAAATGGTACGTTGTATAATCAGATATATGCATCAAAAATCTTTTGAGATATTTATCTATAAATAACAAGAGCCACGTGACCTAAATAAATGCCAGGAGAAATATCTCAATATCTCCTGGCATTTTTATTTCTTTTATGAATGAACAGTGAAATGCACATTTGCATCAAAAATATTGAAATTAAATCAACAGAAAAAAAAATCATGAAAATAACTGCATAAACAAGCACCTGGGTGAGATTACACATTTGGTCTATAACGGAATTTATTGTAGATGGCGCTTTTAAGAAACGAATAACCTGAGGCTGAGCTTTAAATTAAATTCAGTTTGCTTTATCACTCTTGTACTTTCAATTGTGTTTTTTTTTAGTTTCACCCTATCTTTTTCAAGATATTTACAAGAGATAGACGACAACAAAGCTCCTATACTAACATGTATGCAGATGGTGCAGCTTTAATGTTAAGAGCAGCCATGTTTTGACGTGTACCCGAAGGGACTTCCCCAATTTGTAAGTGCTTGAATACCCCATTTTGTACAGAAAGTATCATTCGTCGAGCAATGTGTACAGGGTTTAAGATTCCACACTATTCTGGTTGATGCATCTTTTCTAACTGATATACGATTACCAAGGGGACACATGGCCGTCCTAAGTCGGCGCCGATTGCCAATTGGCATCGTTGTTATTGGCGTTTTAATGTCAATCCTGCAATTTTCTCTGTTTTTGAATGATGCTTTTGAATTTGGAGACGTTTAACATTTGTTGTTCCTCGTTTCTGATTGTGTCTCTTGCTGTGTATGTATATTCTTTGTTTTGTTATCGCGTGGGGGATTTGGTTTCTTGCGTTTGGCGCTGCAATCGAAATCACATCTATTAAGTGTTACAGTACCGTTTTACCTTTTCGTCTTAACACTGTAGTATGATTTTATTTGCCTTGGTGATATTCAGATATTCTTGCCCCAGAAATGTATTACTATTTTTTTCTTTCTTTTTTTTTTAACTTTTAATTCCCCCCCCTTCCCCCCCACAAGGGAGGAGAAGGAACGACACAGGCCCCTGCATAACGTGTCGGACTGTACGTCGGGGAGAGAGAAGCGGATGATACCTAAGGGATTGTATGTGTGAAAAGAAAGTAAGGACCTCTTTTAGAATTGATTTTCCCTCCCTCCCAATGCCCCAAAAGAATCCGAAGGATTGGAACATTTGTTGTAAAGTGCATGGTTTAAGACTTATTTATACGCCGAAAATCCCCATATAAATTGTGTTGTGTCCAGAGAGGCGATACACAAAATATTTCAAAAATATCTCTGAATCACATACGCCGTGAAGTTGCCTCTCGTTATCCAATGAAAACATTAATAAGAATAATCATACTTCTTCTTTTCAGGAAAGTATGAACTGAACAATAGAACCACTTTCTCGATAAAATGAATTCAAACTAGAGAAATGATATTTAAACGGAAGTGGGGGTAAGCACAACGTTGTATGTACGTTTGCTTTAAAAAAGATAAAGAAATATACATTGTCGTTTTTTACACTTAATACAGGCCGATTGGCCGAATATTTGTGTATTTGAGTATTTTTATTTTATATGCAACATCCCTTTCCTCGGGAAGAAATAATTCATATACTGAAAGATGAAAAATAAATTACACCTAAGGTTTGAAAATTATAAGCGCTTCGTGGTCGAACGGTCTAATGCGCTGACCTTTGTACCTAGAAAGCGAAGGTTGCTGGTTCGAATCCATCTCGATCTCATTTTTTTTTTTTGAAATGGAAGTTTATCAAATAAGACAGTCATATTTTCACATTTCTTCCCTTATTATTTGATTCGTTGTTATTATTTCTTTCATCTCAAAGAGATATTGCACAAATTATAAGCCTATTGCAAACAATCAAGACTTATCTTCCTATTTTATTTGCGGGAAATTCTATATTTCCTGCCCAGATATGACATCTTATTACCTGCTATTCCATTTTTCTTGTACTTAGTTTGCGTATTCTACAAATGAAATAAACAAATTTCAGGTAAATTGGTACATGGTAATTCATTTTCAGAGAAAGACAAAAGCTATATTGAAAAAGATATATAATTGCAGATTTTGCTAGTAGAGTTCAAACTTAGTCGCTGCTTACACTGTACATGACTTTGACTAAATATTTTACTCGCTATAATTCAATTTTTCAACACTGGACAGTTGTTCATTACGTTTGAAGCAATCAGTATCTTCATCATTTTTTTCCGTCATATTTGTCTCTCCAATGAATGAAATCTATCACACGAAAAACATTAATAACGAAATTAATTAGATGAAATGGTACGTTGTATAATCAGATATATGCATCAAAAATCTTTTGAGATATTTATCTATAAATAACAAGAGCCACGTGACCTAAATAAATGCCAGGAGAAATATCTCAATATCTCCTGGCATTTTTATTTCTTTTATGAATGAACAGTGAAATGCACATTTGCATCAAAAATATTGAAATAAATTCAACAGAAAAAAAAAATCATGAAAATAACTGCATAAACAAGCACCTGGGTGAGATTACACATTTGGTCTATAACGGAATTTATTGTAGATGGCGCTTTTAAGAAACGAATAACCTGAGGCTGAGCTTTAAATTAAATTCAGTTTGCTTTATCACTCTTGTACTTTCAATTGTGTTTTTTTTTTAGTTTCACCCTATCTTTTTCAAGATATTTACAAGAGATAGACGACAACAAAGCTCCTATACTAACATGTATGCAGATGGTGCAGCTTTAATGTTAAGAGCAGCCATGTTTTGACGTGTACCCGAAGGGACTTCCCCAATTTGTAAGTGCTTGAATACCCCATTTTGTACAGAAAGTATCATTCGTCGAGCAATGTGTACAGGGTTTAAGATTCCACACTATTCTGGTTGATGCATCTTTTCTAACTGATATACGATTACCAAGGGGACACATGGCCGTCCTAAGTCGGCGCCGATTGCCAATTGGCATCGTTGTTATTGGCGTTTTAATGTCAATCCTGCAATTTTCTCTGTTTTTGAATGATGCTTTTGAATTTGGAGACGTTTAACATTTGTTGTTCCTCGTTTCTGATTGTGTCTCTTGCTGTGTATGTATATTCTTTGTTTTGTTATCGCGTGGGGGATTTGGTTTCTTGCGTTTGGCGCTGCAACCGAAATCACATCTATTAAGTGTACCGTTTTACCTTTTCGTCTTAACACTGTAGTATGATTTTATTTGCCTTGGTGATATTCATTGGATCATCAGATATTCTTGCCCCAGAAATGTATTACTATTTTTTTCTTTCTTTTTTTTTAACTTTTAATTCCCCCCCCCCCCCCGTTATCCAATGAAAACATTAATAAGAATAATCATACTTCTTCTTTTCAGGAAAGTATGAACTGAACAATAGAACCACTTTCTCGATAAAATGAATTCAAACTAGAGAAATGATATTTAAACGGAAGTGGGGGTAAGCACAACGTTGTATGTACGTTTGCTTTAAAAAAGATAAAGAAATATACATTGTCGTTTTTTACACTTAATACAGGCCGATTGGCCGAATATTTGTGTATTTGAGTATTTTTATTTTATATGCAACATCCCTTTCCTCGGGAAGAAATAATTCATATACTGAAAGATGAAAAATATATTACACCTAAGGTTTGAAAATTATAAGCGCTTCGTGGTCGAGCGGTCTAATGCGCTGACCTTTGTACCTAGAAGGCGAAGGTTGCTGGTTCGAATCCATCTCGATCTCATTTTTTTTTTTGAAATGGAAGTTTATCAAATAAGACAGTCATATTTTCACATTTCTTCCCTTATTATTTGATTCGTTGTTATTATTTCTTTCATCTCAAAGAGATATTGCACAAATTATAAGCCTATTGCAAACAATCAAGACTTATCTTCCTATTTTATTTGCGGGAAATTCTATATTTCCTGCCCAGATATGACATCTTATTACCTGCTATTCCATTTTTCTTGTACTTAGTTTGCGTATTCTACAAATGAAATAAACAAATTTCAGGTAAATTGGTACATGGTAATTCATTTTCAGAGAAAGACAAAAGCTATATTGAAAAAGATATATAATTGCAGATTTTGCTAGTAGAGTTCAAACTTAGTCGCTGCTTACACTGTACATGACTTTGACTAAATATTTTACTCGCTATAATTCAATTTTTCAACACTGGACAGTTGTTCATTACGTTTGAAGCAATCAGTATCTTCATCATTTTTTCCGTCATATTTGTCTCTCCAATGAATGAAATCTATCACACGAAAAACATTAATAACGAAATTAATTAGATGAAATGGTACGTTGTATAATCAGATATATGCATCAAAAATCTTTTGAGATATTTATCTATAAATAACAAGAGCCACGTGACCTAAATAAATGCCAGGAGAAATATCTCAATATCTCCTGGCATTTTTATTTCTTTTATGAATGAACAGTGAAATGCACATTTGCATCAAAAATATTGAAATTAAATCAACAGAAAAAAAAATCATGAAAATAACTGCATAAACAAGCACCTGGGTGAGATTACACATTTGGTCTATAACGGAATTTATTGTAGATGGCGCTTTTAAGAAACGAATAACCTGAGGCTGAGCTTTAAATTAAATTCAGTTTGCTTTATCACTCTTGTACTTTCAATTGTGTTTTTTTTTAGTTTCACCCTATCTTTTTCAAGATATTTACAAGAGATAGACGACAACAAAGCTCCTATACTAACATGTATGCAGATGGTGCAGCTTTAATGTTAAGAGCAGCCATGTTTTGACGTGTACCCGAAGGGACTTCCCCAATTTGTAAGTGCTTGAATACCCCATTTTGTACAGAAAGTATCATTCGTCGAGCAATGTGTACAGGGTTTAAGATTCCACACTATTCTGGTTGATGCATCTTTTCTAACTGATATACGATTACCAAGGGGACACATGGCCGTCCTAAGTCGGCGCCGATTGCCAATTGGCATCGTTGTTATTGGCGTTTTAATGTCAATCCTGCAATTTTCTCTGTTTTTGAATGATGCTTTTGAATTTGGAGACGTTTAACATTTGTTGTTCCTCGTTTCTGATTGTGTCTCTTGCTGTGTATGTATATTCTTTGTTTTGTTATCGCGTGGGGGATTTGGTTTCTTGCGTTTGGCGCTGCAATCGAAATCACATCTATTAAGTGTTACAGTACCGTTTTACCTTTTCGTCTTAACACTGTAGTATGATTTTATTTGCCTTGGTGATATTCAGATATTCTTGCCCCAGAAATGTATTACTATTTTTTTCTTTCTTTTTTTTTTAACTTTTAATTCCCCCCCCCTTCCCCCCCACAAGGGAGGAGAAGGAACGACACAGGCCCCTGCATAACGTGTCGGACTGTACGTCGGGGAGAGAGAAGCGGATGATACCTAAGGGATTGTATGTGTGAAAAGAAAGTAAGGACCTCTTTTAGAATTGATTTTCCCTCCCTCCCAATGCCCCAAAAGAATCCGAAGGATTGGAACATTTGTTGTAAAGTGCATGGTTTAAGACTTATTTATACGCCGAAAATCCCCATATAAATTGTGTTGTGTCCAGAGAGGCGATACACAAAATATTTCAAAAATATCTCTGAATCACATACGCCGTGAAGTTGCCTCTCGTTATCCAATGAAAACATTAATAAGAATAATCATACTTCTTCTTTTCAGGAAAGTATGAACTGAACAATAGAACCACTTTCTCGATAAAATGAATTCAAACTAGAGAAATGATATTTAAACGGAAGTGGGGGTAAGCACAACGTTGTATGTACGTTTGCTTTAAAAAAGATAAAGAAATATACATTGTCGTTTTTTACACTTAATACAGGCCGATTGGCCGAATATTTGTGTATTTGAGTATTTTTATTTTATATGCAACATCCCTTTCCTCGGGAAGAAATAATTCATATACTGAAAGATGAAAAATAAATTACACCTAAGGTTTGAAAATTATAAGCGCTTCGTGGTCGAACGGTCTAATGCGCTGACCTTTGTACCTAGAAAGCGAAGGTTGCTGGTTCGAATCCATCTCGATCTCATTTTTTTTTTTTGAAATGGAAGTTTATCAAATAAGACAGTCATATTTTCACATTTCTTCCCTTATTATTTGATTCGTTGTTATTATTTCTTTCATCTCAAAGAGATATTGCACAAATTATAAGCCTATTGCAAACAATCAAGACTTATCTTCCTATTTTATTTGCGGGAAATTCTATATTTCCTGCCCAGATATGACATCTTATTACCTGCTATTCCATTTTTCATGTACTTAGTTTGCGTATTCTACAAATGAAATAAACAAATTTCAGGTAAATTGGTACATGGTAATTCATTTTCAGAGAAAGACAAAAGCTATATTGAAAAAGATATATAATTGCAGATTTTGCTAGTAGAGTTCAAACTTAGTCGCTGCTTACACTGTACATGACTTTGACTAAATATTTTACTCGCTATAATTCAATTTTTCAACACTGGACAGTTGTTCATTACGTTTGAAGCAATCAGTATCTTCATCATTTTTTTCCGTCATATTTGTCTCTCCAATGAATGAAATCTATCACACGAAAAACATTAATAACGAAATTAATTAGATGAAATGGTACGTTGTATAATCAGATATATGCATCAAAAATCTTTTGAGATATTTATCTATAAATAACAAGAGCCACGTGACCTAAATAAATGCCAGGAGAAATATCTCAATATCTCCTGGCATTTTTATTTCTTTTATGAATGAACAGTGAAATGCACATTTGCATCAAAAATATTGAAATTAAATCAACAGAAAAAAAAATCATGAAAATAACTGCATAAACAAGCACCTGGGTGAGATTACACATTTGGTCTATAACGGAATTTATTGTAGATGGCGCTTTTAAGAAACGAATAACCTGAGGCTGAGCTTTAAATTAAATTCAGTTTGCTTTATCACTCTTGTACTTTCAATTGTGTTTTTTTTTAGTTTCACCCTATCTTTTTCAAGATATTTACAAGAGATAGACGACAACAAAGCTCCTATACTAACATGTATGCAGATGGTGCAGCTTTAATGTTAAGAGCAGCCATGTTTTGACGTGTACCCGAAGGGACTTCCCCAATTTGTAAGTGCTTGAATACCCCATTTTGTACAGAAAGTATCATTCGTCGAGCAATGTGTACAGGGTTTAAGATTCCACACTATTCTGGTTGATGCATCTTTTCTAACTGATATACGATTACCAAGGGGACACATGGCCGTCCTAAGTCGGCGCCGATTGCCAATTGGCATCGTTGTTATTGGCGTTTTAATGTCAATCCTGCAATTTTCTCTGTTTTTGAATGATGCTTTTGAATTTGGAGACGTTTAACATTTGTTGTTCCTCGTTTCTGATTGTGTCTCTTGCTGTGTATGTATATTCTTTGTTTTGTTATCGCGTGGGGGATTTGGTTTCTTGCGTTTGGCGCTGCAATCGAAATCACATCTATTAAGTGTTACAGTACCGTTTTACCTTTTCGTCTTAACACTGTAGTATGATTTTATTTGCCTTGGTGATATTCAGATATTCTTGCCCCAGAAATGTATTACTATTTTTTTCTTTCTTTTTTTTTTAACTTTTAATTCCCCCCCCCTTCCCCCCCACAAGGGAGGAGAAGGAACGACACAGGCCCCTGCATAACGTGTCGGACTGTACGTCGGGGAGAGAGAAGCGGATGATACCTAAGGGATTGTATGTGTGAAAAGAAAGTAAGGACCTCTTTTAGAATTGATTTTCCCTCCCTCCCAATGCCCCAAAAGAATCCGAAGGATTGGAACATTTGTTGTAAAGTGCATGGTTTAAGACTTATTTATACGCCGAAAATCCCCATATAAATTGTGTTGTGTCCAGAGAGGCGATACACAAAATATTTCAAAAATATCTCTGAATCACATACGCCGTGAAGTTGCCTCTCGTTATCCAATGAAAACATTAATAAGAATAATCATACTTCTTCTTTTCAGGAAAGTATGAACTGAACAATAGAACCACTTTCTCGATAAAATGAATTCAAACTAGAGAAATGATATTTAAACGGAAGTGGGGGTAAGCACAACGTTGTATGTACGTTTGCTTTAAAAAAGATAAAGAAATATACATTGTCGTTTTTTACACTTAATACAGGCCGATTGGCCGAATATTTGTGTATTTGAGTATTTTTATTTTATATGCAACATCCCTTTCCTCGGGAAGAAATAATTCATATACTGAAAGATGAAAAATAAATTACACCTAAGGTTTGAAAATTATAAGCGCTTCGTGGTCGAACGGTCTAATGCGCTGACCTTTGTACCTAGAAAGCGAAGGTTGCTGGTTCGAATCCATCTCGATCTCATTTTTTTTTTTTGAAATGGAAGTTTATCAAATAAGACAGTCATATTTTCACATTTCTTCCCTTATTATTTGATTCGTTGTTATTATTTCTTTCATCTCAAAGAGATATTGCACAAATTATAAGCCTATTGCAAACAATCAAGACTTATCTTCCTATTTTATTTGCGGGAAATTCTATATTTCCTGCCCAGATATGACATCTTATTACCTGCTATTCCATTTTTCATGTACTTAGTTTGCGTATTCTACAAATGAAATAAACAAATTTCAGGTAAATTGGTACATGGTAATTCATTTTCAGAGAAAGACAAAAGCTATATTGAAAAAGATATATAATTGCAGATTTTGCTAGTAGAGTTCAAACTTAGTCGCTGCTTACACTGTACATGACTTTGACTAAATATTTTACTCGCTATAATTCAATTTTTCAACACTGGACAGTTGTTCATTACGTTTGAAGCAATCAGTATCTTCATCATTTTTTTCCGTCATATTTGTCTCTCCAATGAATGAAATCTATCACACGAAAAACATTAATAACGAAATTAATTAGATGAAATGGTACGTTGTATAATCAGATATATGCATCAAAAATCTTTTGAGATATTTATCTATAAATAACAAGAGCCACGTGACCTAAATAAATGCCAGGAGAAATATCTCAATATCTCCTGGCATTTTTATTTCTTTTATGAATGAACAGTGAAATGCACATTTGCATCAAAAATATTGAAATTAAATCAACAGAAAAAAAAATCATGAAAATAACTGCATAAACAAGCACCTGGGTGAGATTACACATTTGGTCTATAACGGAATTTATTGTAGATGGCGCTTTTAAGAAACGAATAACCTGAGGCTGAGCTTTAAATTAAATTCAGTTTGCTTTATCACTCTTGTACTTTCAATTGTGTTTTTTTTTAGTTTCACCCTATCTTTTTCAAGATATTTACAAGAGATAGACGACAACAAAGCTCCTATACTAACATGTATGCAGATGGTGCAGCTTTAATGTTAAGAGCAGCCATGTTTTGACGTGTACCCGAAGGGACTTCCCCAATTTGTAAGTGCTTGAATACCCCATTTTGTACAGAAAGTATCATTCGTCGAGCAATGTGTACAGGGTTTAAGATTCCACACTATTCTGGTTGATGCATCTTTTCTAACTGATATACGATTACCAAGGGGACACATGGCCGTCCTAAGTCGGCGCCGATTGCCAATTGGCATCGTTGTTATTGGCGTTTTAATGTCAATCCTGCAATTTTCTCTGTTTTTGAATGATGCTTTTGAATTTGGAGACGTTTAACATTTGTTGTTCCTCGTTTCTGATTGTGTCTCTTGCTGTGTATGTATATTCTTTGTTTTGTTATCGCGTGGGGGATTTGGTTTCTTGCGTTTGGCGCTGCAATCGAAATCACATCTATTAAGTGTTACAGTACCGTTTTACCTTTTCGTCTTAACACTGTAGTATGATTTTATTTGCCTTGGTGATATTCAGATATTCTTGCCCCAGAAATGTATTACTATTTTTTTCTTTCTTTTTTTTTTAACTTTTAATTCCCCCCCCCTTCCCCCCCACAAGGGAGGAGAAGGAACGACACAGGCCCCTGCATAACGTGTCGGACTGTACGTCGGGGAGAGAGAAGCGGATGATACCTAAGGGATTGTATGTGTGAAAAGAAAGTAAGGACCTCTTTTAGAATTGATTTTCCCTCCCTCCCAATGCCCCAAAAGAATCCGAAGGATTGGAACATTTGTTGTAAAGTGCATGGTTTAAGACTTATTTATACGCCGAAAATCCCCATATAAATTGTGTTGTGTCCAGAGAGGCGATACACAAAATATTTCAAAAATATCTCTGAATCACATACGCCGTGAAGTTGCCTCTCGTTATCCAATGAAAACATTAATAAGAATAATCATACTTCTTCTTTTCAGGAAAGTATGAACTGAACAATAGAACCACTTTCTCGATAAAATGAATTCAAACTAGAGAAATGATATTTAAACGGAAGTGGGGGTAAGCACAACGTTGTATGTACGTTTGCTTTAAAAAAGATAAAGAAATATACATTGTCGTTTTTTACACTTAATACAGGCCGATTGGCCGAATATTTGTGTATTTGAGTATTTTTATTTTATATGCAACATCCCTTTCCTCGGGAAGAAATAATTCATATACTGAAAGATGAAAAATAAATTACACCTAAGGTTTGAAAATTATAAGCGCTTCGTGGTCGAACGGTCTAATGCGCTGACCTTTGTACCTAGAAAGCGAAGGTTGCTGGTTCGAATCCATCTCGATCTCATTTTTTTTTTTTGAAATGGAAGTTTATCAAATAAGACAGTCATATTTTCACATTTCTTCCCTTATTATTTGATTCGTTGTTATTATTTCTTTCATCTCAAAGAGATATTGCACAAATTATAAGCCTATTGCAAACAATCAAGACTTATCTTCCTATTTTATTTGCGGGAAATTCTATATTTCCTGCCCAGATATGACATCTTATTACCTGCTATTCCATTTTTCATGTACTTAGTTTGCGTATTCTACAAATGAAATAAACAAATTTCAGGTAAATTGGTACATGGTAATTCATTTTCAGAGAAAGACAAAAGCTATATTGAAAAAGATATATAATTGCAGATTTTGCTAGTAGAGTTCAAACTTAGTCGCTGCTTACACTGTACATGACTTTGACTAAATATTTTACTCGCTATAATTCAATTTTTCAACACTGGACAGTTGTTCATTACGTTTGAAGCAATCAGTATCTTCATCATTTTTTTCCGTCATATTTGTCTCTCCAATGAATGAAATCTATCACACGAAAAACATTAATAACGAAATTAATTAGATGAAATGGTACGTTGTATAATCAGATATATGCATCAAAAATCTTTTGAGATATTTATCTATAAATAACAAGAGCCACGTGACCTAAATAAATGCCAGGAGAAATATCTCAATATCTCCTGGCATTTTTATTTCTTTTATGAATGAACAGTGAAATGCACATTTGCATCAAAAATATTGAAATTAAATCAACAGAAAAAAAAAATCATGAAAATAACTGCATAAACAAGCACCTGGGTGAGATTACACATTTGGTCTATAACGGAATTTATTGTAGATGGCGCTTTTAAGAAACGAATAACCTGAGGCTGAGCTTTAAATTAAATTCAGTTTGCTTTATCACTCTTGTACTTTCAATTGTGTTTTTTTTTTAGTTTCACCCTATCTTTTTCAAGATATTTACAAGAGATAGACGACAACAAAGCTCCTATACTAACATGTATGCAGATGGTGCAGCTTTAATGTTAAGAGCAGCCATGTTTTGACGTGTACCCGAAGGGACTTCCCCAATTTGTAAGTGCTTGAATACCCCATTTTGTACAGAAAGTATCATTCGTCGAGCAATGTGTACAGGGTTTAAGATTCCACACTATTCTGGTTGATGCATCTTTTCTAACTGATATACGATTACCAAGGGGACACATGGCCGTCCTAAGTCGGCGCCGATTGCCAATTGGCATCGTTGTTATTGGCGTTTTAATGTCAATCCTGCAATTTTCTCTGTTTTTGAATGATGCTTTTGAATTTGGAGACGTTTAACATTTGTTGTTCCTCGTTTCTGATTGTGTCTCTTGCTGTGTATGTATATTCTTTGTTTTGTTATCGCGTGGGGGATTTGGTTTCTTGCGTTTGGCGCTGCAACCGAAATCACATCTATTAAGTGTACCGTTTTACCTTTTCGTCTTAACACTGTAGTATGATTTTATTTGCCTTGGTGATATTCATTGGATCATCAGATATTCTTGCCCCAGAAATGTATTACTATTTTTTTCTTTCTTTTTTTTTAACTTTTAATTCCCCCCCCCCCCCCCCCCCCCCGTTATCCAATGAAAACATTAATAAGAATAATCATACTTCTTCTTTTCAGGAAAGTATGAACTGAACAATAGAACCACTTTCTCGATAAAATGAATTCAAACTAGAGAAATGATATTTAAACGGAAGTGGGGGTAAGCACAACGTTGTATGTACGTTTGCTTTAAAAAAGATAAAGAAATATACATTGTCGTTTTTTACACTTAATACAGGCCGATTGGCCGAATATTTGTGTATTTGAGTATTTTTATTTTATATGCAACATCCCTTTCCTCGGGAAGAAATAATTCATATACTGAAAGATGAAAAATATATTACACCTAAGGTTTGAAAATTATAAGCGCTTCGTGGTCGAGCGGTCTAATGCGCTGACCTTTGTACCTAGAAGGCGAAGGTTGCTGGTTCGAATCCATCTCGATCTCATTTTTTTTTTTTGAAATGGAAGTTTATCAAATAAGACAGTCATATTTTCACATTTCTTCCCTTATTATTTGATTCGTTGTTATTATTTCTTTCATCTCAAAGAGATATTGCACAAATTATAAGCCTATTGCAAACAATCAAGACTTATCTTCCTATTTTATTTGCGGGAAATTCTATATTTCCTGCCCAGATATGACATCTTATTACCTGCTATTCCATTTTTCTTGTACTTAGTTTGCGTATTCTACAAATGAAATAAACAAATTTCAGGTAAATTGGTACATGGTAATTCATTTTCAGAGAAAGACAAAAGCTATATTGAAAAAGATATATAATTGCAGATTTTGCTAGTAGAGTTCAAACTTAGTCGCTGCTTACACTGTACATGACTTTGACTAAATATTTTACTCGCTATAATTCAATTTTTCAACACTGGACAGTTGTTCATTACGTTTGAAGCAATCAGTATCTTCATCATTTTTTCCGTCATATTTGTCTCTCCAATGAATGAAATCTATCACACGAAAAACATTAATAACGAAATTAATTAGATGAAATGGTACGTTGTATAATCAGATATATGCATCAAAAATCTTTTGAGATATTTATCTATAAATAACAAGAGCCACGTGACCTAAATAAATGCCAGGAGAAATATCTCAATATCTCCTGGCATTTTTATTTCTTTTATGAATGAACAGTGAAATGCACATTTGCATCAAAAATATTGAAATTAAATCAACAGAAAAAAAAATCATGAAAATAACTGCATAAACAAGCACCTGGGTGAGATTACACATTTGGTCTATAACGGAATTTATTGTAGATGGCGCTTTTAAGAAACGAATAACCTGAGGCTGAGCTTTAAATTAAATTCAGTTTGCTTTATCACTCTTGTACTTTCAATTGTGTTTTTTTTTAGTTTCACCCTATCTTTTTCAAGATATTTACAAGAGATAGACGACAACAAAGCTCCTATACTAACATGTATGCAGATGGTGCAGCTTTAATGTTAAGAGCAGCCATGTTTTGACGTGTACCCGAAGGGACTTCCCCAATTTGTAAGTGCTTGAATACCCCATTTTGTACAGAAAGTATCATTCGTCGAGCAATGTGTACAGGGTTTAAGATTCCACACTATTCTGGTTGATGCATCTTTTCTAACTGATATACGATTACCAAGGGGACACATGGCCGTCCTAAGTCGGCGCCGATTGCCAATTGGCATCGTTGTTATTGGCGTTTTAATGTCAATCCTGCAATTTTCTCTGTTTTTGAATGATGCTTTTGAATTTGGAGACGTTTAACATTTGTTGTTCCTCGTTTCTGATTGTGTCTCTTGCTGTGTATGTATATTCTTTGTTTTGTTATCGCGTGGGGGATTTGGTTTCTTGCGTTTGGCGCTGCAACCGAAATCACATCTATTAAGTGTACCGTTTTACCTTTTCGTCTTAACACTGTAGTATGATTTTATTTGCCTTGGTGATATTCAGATATTCTTGCCCCAGAAATGTATTACTATTTTTTTCTTTCTTTTTTTTTTTAACTTTTAATTCCCCCCCCTCCCCCCCCCACAAGGGAGGAGAAGGAACGACACAGGCCCCTGCATAACGTGTCGGACTGTACGTCGGGGAGAGAGAAGCGGATGATACCTAAGGGATTGTATGTGTGAAAAGAAAGTAAGGACCTCTTTTAGAATTGATTTTCCCTCCCTCCCAATGCCCCAAAAGAATCCGAAGGATTGGAACATTTGTTGTAAAGTGCATGGTTTAAGTCTTATTTATACGCCGAAAATCCCCATATAAATTGTGTTGTGTCCAGAGAGGCGATACACAAAATATTTCAAAAATATCTCTGAATCACATACGCCGTGAAGTTGCCTCTCGTTATCCAATGAAAACATTAATAAGAATAATCATACTTCTTCTTTTCAGGAAAGTATGAACTGAACAATAGAACCACTTTCTCGATAAAATGAATTCAAACTAGAGAAATGATATTTAAACGGAAGTGGGGGTAAGCACAACGTTGTATGTACGTTTGCTTTAAAAAAGATAAAGAAATATACATTGTCGTTTTTTACACTTAATACAGGCCGATTGGCCGAATATTTGTGTATTTGAGTATTTTTATTTTATATGCAACATCCCTTTCCTCGGGAAGAAATAATTCATATACTGAAAGATGAAAAATATATTACACCTAAGGTTTGAAAATAATAAGCGCTTCGTGGTCGAGCGGTCTAATGCGCTGACCTTTGTACCTAGAAGGCGAAGGTTGCTGGTTCGAATCCATCTCGATCTCATTTTTTTTTTTGAAATGGAAGTTTATCAAATAAGACAGTCATATTTTCACATTTCTTCCCTTATTATTTGATTCGTTGTTATTATTTCTTTCATCTCAAAGAGATATTGCACAAATTATAAGCCTATTGCAAACAATCAAGACTTATCTTCCTATTTTATTTGCGGGAAATTCTATATTTCCTGCCCAGATATGACATCTTATTACCTGCTATTCCATTTTTCTTGTACTTAGTTTGCGTATTCTACAAATGAAATAAACAAATTTCAGGTAAATTGGTACATGGTAATTCATTTTCAGAGAAAGACAAAAGCTATATTGAAAAAGATATATAATTGCAGATTTTGCTAGTAGAGTTCAAACTTAGTCGCTGCTTACACTGTACATGACTTTGACTAAATATTTTACTCGCTATAATTCAATTTTTCAACACTGGACAGTTGTTCATTACGTTTGAAGCAATCAGTATCTTCATCATTTTTTCCGTCATATTTGTCTCTCCAATGAATGAAATCTATCACACGAAAAACATTAATAACGAAATTAATTAGATGAAATGGTACGTTGTATAATCAGATATATGCATCAAAAATCTTTTGAGATATTTATCTATAAATAACAAGAGCCACGTGACCTAAATAAATGCCAGGAGAAATATCTCAATATCTCCTGGCATTTTTATTTCTTTTATGAATGAACAGTGAAATGCACATTTGCATCAAAAATATTGAAATTAAATCAACAGAAAAAAAAATCATGAAAATAACTGCATAAACAAGCACCTGGGTGAGATTACACATTTGGTCTATAACGGAATTTATTGTAGATGGCGCTTTTAAGAAACGAATAACCTGAGGCTGAGCTTTAAATTAAATTCAGTTTGCTTTATCACTCTTGTACTTTCAATTGTGTTTTTTTTTAGTTTCACCCTATCTTTTTCAAGATATTTACAAGAGATAGACGACAACAAAGCTCCTATACTAACATGTATGCAGATGGTGCAGCTTTAATGTTAAGAGCAGCCATGTTTTGACGTGTACCCGAAGGGACTTCCCCAATTTGTAAGTGCTTGAATACCCCATTTTGTACAGAAAGTATCATTCGTCGAGCAATGTGTACAGGGTTTAAGATTCCACACTATTCTGGTTGATGCATCTTTTCTAACTGATATACGATTACCAAGGGGACACATGGCCGTCCTAAGTCGGCGCCGATTGCCAATTGGCATCGTTGTTATTGGCGTTTTAATGTCAATCCTGCAATCTTCTCTGTTTTTGAATGATGCTTTTGAATTTGGAGACGTTTAACATTTGTTGTTCCTCGTTTCTGATTGTGTCTCTTGCTGTGTATGTATATTCTTTGTTTTGTTATCGCGTGGGGGATTTGGTTTCTTGCGTTTGGCGCTGCAACCGAAATCACATCTATTAAGTGTACCGTTTTACCTTTTCGTCTTAACACTGTAGTATGATTTTATTTGCCTTGGTGATATTCAGATATTCTTGCCCCAGAAATGTATTACTATTTTTTTCTTTCTTTTTTTTTTTTAACTTTTAATTCCCCCCCCTCCCCCCCCCACAAGGGAGGAGAAGGAACGACACAGGCCCCTGCATAACGTGTCGGACTGTACGTCGGGGAGAGAGAAGCGGATGATACCTAAGGGATTGTATGTGTGAAAAGAAAGTAAGGACCTCTTTTAGAATTGATTTTCCCTCCCTCCCAATGCCCCAAAAGAATCCGAAGGATTGGAACATTTGTTGTAAAGTGCATGGTTTAAGTCTTATTTATACGCCGAAAATCCCCATATAAATTGTGTTGTGTCCAGAGAGGCGATACACAAAATATTTCAAAAATATCTCTGAATCACATACGCCGTGAAGTTGCCTCTCGTTATCCAATGAAAACATTAATAAGAATAATCATACTTCTTCTTTTCAGGAAAGTATGAACTGAACAATAGAACCACTTTCTCGATAAAATGAATTCAAACTAGAGAAATGATATTTAAACGGAAGTGGGGGTAAGCACAACGTTGTATGTACGTTTGCTTTAAAAAAGATAAAGAAATATACATTGTCGTTTTTTACACTTAATACAGGCCGATTGGCCGAATATTTGTGTATTTGAGTATTTTTATTTTATATGCAACATCCCTTTCCTCGGGAAGAAATAATTCATATACTGAAAGATGAAAAATATATTACACCTAAGGTTTGAAAATAATAAGCGCTTCGTGGTCGAGCGGTCTAATGCGCTGACCTTTGTACCTAGAAGGCGAAGGTTGCTGGTTCGAATCCATCTCGATCTCATTTTTTTTTTTGAAATGGAAGTTTATCAAATAAGACAGTCATATTTTCACATTTCTTCCCTTATTATTTGATTCGTTGTTATTATTTCTTTCATCTCAAAGAGATATTGCACAAATTATAAGCCTATTGCAAACAATCAAGACTTATCTTCCTATTTTATTTGCGGGAAATTCTATATTTCCTGCCCAGATATGACATCTTATTACCTGCTATTCCATTTTTCTTGTACATGTACTTAGTTTGCGTATTCTACAAATGAAATAAACAAATTTCAGGTAAATTGGTACATGGTAATTCATTTTCAGAGAAAGACAAAAGCTATATTGAAAAAGATATATAATTGCAGATTTTGCTAGTAGAGTTCAAACTTAGTCGCTGCTTACACTGTACATGACTTTGACTAAATATTTTACTCGCTATAATTCAATTTTTCAACACTGGACAGTTGTTCATTACGTTTGAAGCAATCAGTATCTTCATCATTTTTTCCGTCATATTTGTCTCTCCAATGAATGAAATCTATCACACGAAAAACATTAATAACGAAATTAATTAGATGAAATGGTACGTTGTATAATCAGATATATGCATCAAAAATCTTTTGAGATATTTATCTATAAATAACAAGAGCCACGTGACCTAAATAAATGCCAGGAGAAATATCTCAATATCTCCTGGCATTTTTATTTCTTTTATGAATGAACAGTGAAATGCACATTTGCATCAAAAATATTGAAATTAAATCAACAGAAAAAAAAATCATGAAAATAACTGCATAAACAAGCACCTGGGTGAGATTACACATTTGGTCTATAACGGAATTTATTGTAGATGGCGCTTTTAAGAAACGAATAACCTGAGGCTGAGCTTTAAATTAAATTCAGTTTGCTTTATCACTCTTGTACTTTCAATTGTGTTTTTTTTTAGTTTCACCCTATCTTTTTCAAGATATTTACAAGAGATAGACGACAACAAAGCTCCTATACTAACATGTATGCAGATGGTGCAGCTTTAATGTTAAGAGCAGCCATGTTTTGACGTGTACCCGAAGGGACTTCCCCAATTTGTAAGTGCTTGAATACCCCATTTTGTACAGAAAGTATCATTCGTCGAGCAATGTGTACAGGGTTTAAGATTCCACACTATTCTGGTTGATGCATCTTTTCTAACTGATATACGATTACCAAGGGGACACATGGCCGTCCTAAGTCGGCGCCGATTGCCAATTGGCATCGTTGTTATTGGCGTTTTAATGTCAATCCTGCAATTTTCTCTGTTTTTGAATGATGCTTTTGAATTTGGAGACGTTTAACATTTGTTGTTCCTCGTTTCTGATTGTGTCTCTTGCTGTGTATGTATATTCTTTGTTTTGTTATCGCGTGGGGGATTTGGTTTCTTGCGTTTGGCGCTGCAACCGAAATCACATCTATTAAGTGTACCGTTTTACCTTTTCGTCTTAACACTGTAGTATGATTTTATTTGCCTTGGTGATATTCAGATATTCTTGCCCCAGAAATGTATTACTATTTTTTTCTTTTTTTTTTTTTTTTAACTTTTAATTCCCCCCCCCCCTTCCCCCCCACAAGGGAGGAGAAGGAACGACACAGGCCCCTGCATAACGTGTCGGACTGTACGTCGGGGAGAGAGAAGCGGATGATACCTAAGGGATTGTATGTGTGAAAAGAAAGTAAGGACCTCTTTTAGAATTGATTTTCCCTCTCTCCCAATGCCCCAAAAGAATCCGAAGGATTGGAACATTTGTTGTAAAGTGCATGGTTTAAGTCTTATTTATACGCCGAAAATCCCCATATAAATTGTGTTGTGTCCAGAGAGGCGATACACAAAATATTTCAAAAATATCTCTGAATCACATACGCCGTGAAGTTGCCTCTCGTTATCCAATGAAAACATTAATAAGAATAATCATACTTCTTCTTTTCAGGAAAGTATGAACTGAACAATAGAACCACTTTCTCGATAAAATGAATTCAAACTAGAGAAATGATATTTAAACGGAAGTGGGGGTAAGCACAACGTTGTATGTACGTTTGCTTTAAAAAAGATAAAGAAATATACATTGTCGTTTTTTACACTTAATACAGGCCGATTGGCCGAATATTTGTGTATTTGAGTATTTTTATTTTATATGCAACATCCCTTTCCTCGGGAAGAAATAATTCATATACTGAAAGATGAAAAATATATTACACCTAAGGTTTGAAAATTATAAGCGCTTCGTGGTCGAGCGGTCTAATGCGCTGACCTTTGTACCTAGAAGGCGAAGGTTGCTGGTTCGAATCCATCTCGATCTCATTTTTTTTTTTGAAATGGAAGTTTATCAAATAAGACAGTCATATTTTCACATTTCTTCCCTTATTATTTGATTCGTTGTTATTATTTCTTTCATCTCAAAGAGATATTGCACAAATTATAAGCCTATTGCAAACAATCAAGACTTATCTTCCTATTTTATTTGCGGGAAATTCTATATTTCCTGCCCAGATATGACATCTTATTACCTGCTATTCCATTTTTCTTGTACTTAGTTTGCGTATTCTACAAATGAAATAAACAAATTTCAGGTAAATTGGTACATGGTAATTCATTTTCAGAGAAAGACAAAAGCTATATTGAAAAAGATATATAATTGCAGATTTTGCTAGTAGAGTTCAAACTTAGTCGCTGCTTACACTGTACATGACTTTGACTAAATATTTTACTCGCTATAATTCAATTTTTCAACACTGGACAGTTGTTCATTACGTTTGAAGCAATCAGTATCTTCATCATTTTTTCCGTCATATTTGTCTCTCCAATGAATGAAATCTATCACACGAAAAACATTAATAACGAAATTAATTAGATGAAATGGTACGTTGTATAATCAGATATATGCATCAAAAATCTTTTGAGATATTTATCTATAAATAACAAGAGCCACGTGACCTAAATAAATGCCAGGAGAAATATCTCAATATCTCCTGGCATTTTTATTTCTTTTATGAATGAACAGTGAAATGCACATTTGCATCAAAAATATTGAAATTAAATCAACAGAAAAAAAAATCATGAAAATAACTGCATAAACAAGCACCTGGGTGAGATTACACATTTGGTCTATAACGGAATTTATTGTAGATGGCGCTTTTAAGAAACGAATAACCTGAGGCTGAGCTTTAAATTAAATTCAGTTTGCTTTATCACTCTTGTACTTTCAATTGTGTTTTTTTTTAGTTTCACCCTATCTTTTTCAAGATATTTACAAGAGATAGACGACAACAAAGCTCCTATACTAACATGTATGCAGATGGTGCAGCTTTAATGTTAAGAGCAGCCATGTTTTGACGTGTACCCGAAGGGACTTCCCCAATTTGTAAGTGCTTGAATACCCCATTTTGTACAGAAAGTATCATTCGTCGAGCAATGTGTACAGGGTTTAAGATTCCACACTATTCTGGTTGATGCATCTTTTCTAACTGATATACGATTACCAAGGGGACACATGGCCGTCCTAAGTCGGCGCCGATTGCCAATTGGCATCGTTGTTATTGGCGTTTTAATGTCAATCCTGCAATTTTCTCTGTTTTTGAATGATGCTTTTGAATTTGGAGACGTTTAACATTTGTTGTTCCTCGTTTCTGATTGTGTCTCTTGCTGTGTATGTATATTCTTTGTTTTGTTATCGCGTGGGGGATTTGGTTTCTTGCGTTTGGCGCTGCAACCGAAATCACATCTATTAAGTGTACCGTTTTACCTTTTCGTCTTAACACTGTAGTATGATTTTATTTGCCTTGGTGATATTCAGATATTCTTGCCCCAGAAATGTATTACTATTTTTTTCTTTTTTTTTTTTTTTAACTTTTAATTCCCCCCCCCCCCTTCCCCCCCACAAGGGAGGAGAAGGAACGACACAGGCCCCTGCATAACGTGTCGGACTGTACGTCGGGGAGAGAGAAGCGGATGATACCTAAGGGATTGTATGTGTGAAAAGAAAGTAAGGACCTCTTTTAGAATTGATTTTCCCTCTCTCCCAATGCCCCAAAAGAATCCGAAGGATTGGAACATTTGTTGTAAAGTGCATGGTTTAAGTCTTATTTATACGCCGAAAATCCCCATATAAATTGTGTTGTGTCCAGAGAGGCGATACACAAAATATTTCAAAAATATCTCTGAATCACATACGCCGTGAAGTTGCCTCTCGTTATCCAATGAAAACATTAATAAGAATAATCATACTTCTTCTTTTCAGGAAAGTATGAACTGAACAATAGAACCACTTTCTCGATAAAATGAATTCAAACTAGAGAAATGATATTTAAACGGAAGTGGGGGTAAGCACAACGTTGTATGTACGTTTGCTTTAAAAAAGATAAAGAAATATACATTGTCGTTTTTTACACTTAATACAGGCCGATTGGCCGAATATTTGTGTATTTGAGTATTTTTATTTTATATGCAACATCCCTTTCCTCGGGAAGAAATAATTCATATACTGAAAGATGAAAAATATATTACACCTAAGGTTTGAAAATTATAAGCGCTTCGTGGTCGAGCGGTCTAATGCGCTGACCTTTGTACCTAGAAGGCGAAGGTTGCTGGTTCGAATCCATCTCGATCTCATTTTTTTTTTTTTGAAATGGAAGTTTATCAAATAAGACAGTCATATTTTCACATTTCTTCCCTTATTATTTGATTCGTTGTTATTATTTCTTTCATCTCAAAGAGATATTGCACAAATTATAAGCCTATTGCAAACAATCAAGACTTATCTTCCTATTTTATTTGCGGGAAATTCTATATTTCCTGCCCAGATATGACATCTTATTACCTGCTATTCCATTTTTCTTGTACTTAGTTTGCGTATTCTACAAATGAAATAAACAAATTTCAGGTAAATTGGTACATGGTAATTCATTTTCAGAGAAAGACAAAAGCTATATTGAAAAAGATATATAATTGCAGATTTTGCTAGTAGAGTTCAAACTTAGTCGCTGCTTACACTGTACATGACTTTGACTAAATATTTTACTCGCTATAATTCAATTTTTCAACACTGGACAGTTGTTCATTACGTTTGAAGCAATCAGTATCTTCATCATTTTTTCCGTCATATTTGTCTCTCCAATGAATGAAATCTATCACACGAAAAACATTAATAACGAAATTAATTAGATGAAATGGTACGTTGTATAATCAGATATATGCATCAAAAATCTTTTGAGATATTTATCTATAAATAACAAGAGCCACGTGACCTAAATAAATGCCAGGAGAAATATCTCAATATCTCCTGGCATTTTTATTTCTTTTATGAATGAACAGTGAAATGCACATTTGCATCAAAAATATTGAAATTAAATCAACAGAAAAAAAAATCATGAAAATAACTGCATAAACAAGCACCTGGGTGAGATTACACATTTGGTCTATAACGGAATTTATTGTAGATGGCGCTTTTAAGAAACGAATAACCTGAGGCTGAGCTTTAAATTAAATTCAGTTTGCTTTATCACTCTTGTACTTTCAATTGTGTTTTTTTTTAGTTTCACCCTATCTTTTTCAAGATATTTACAAGAGATAGACGACAACAAAGCTCCTATACTAACATGTATGCAGATGGTGCAGCTTTAATGTTAAGAGCAGCCATGTTTTGACGTGTACCCGAAGGGACTTCCCCAATTTGTAAGTGCTTGAATACCCCATTTTGTACAGAAAGTATCATTCGTCGAGCAATGTGTACAGGGTTTAAGATTCCACACTATTCTGGTTGATGCATCTTTTCTAACTGATATACGATTACCAAGGGGACACATGGCCGTCCTAAGTCGGCGCCGATTGCCAATTGGCATCGTTGTTATTGGCGTTTTAATGTCAATCCTGCAATTTTCTCTGTTTTTGAATGATGCTTTTGAATTTGGAGACGTTTAACATTTGTTGTTCCTCGTTTCTGATTGTGTCTCTTGCTGTGTATGTATATTCTTTGTTTTGTTATCGCGTGGGGGATTTGGTTTCTTGCGTTTGGCGCTGCAACCGAAATCACATCTATTAAGTGTACCGTTTTACCTTTTCGTCTTAACACTGTAGTATGATTTTATTTGCCTTGGTGATATTCAGATATTCTTGCCCCAGAAATGTATTACTATTTTTTTCTTTTTTTTTTTTTTTAACTTTTAATTCCCCCCCCCTTCCCCCCCCACAAGGGAGGAGAAGGAACGACACAGGCCCCTGCATAACGTGTCGGACTGTACGTCGGGGAGAGAGAAGCGGATGATACCTAAGGGATTGTATGTGTGAAAAGAAAGTAAGGACCTCTTTTAGAATTGATTTTCCCTCTCTCCCAATGCCCCAAAAGAATCCGAAGGATTGGAACATTTGTTGTAAAGTGCATGGTTTAAGTCTTATTTATACGCCGAAAATCCCCATATAAATTGTGTTGTGTCCAGAGAGGCGATACACAAAATATTTCAAAAATATCTCTGAATCACATACGCCGTGAAGTTGCCTCTCGTTATCCAATGAAAACATTAATAAGAATAATCATACTTCTTCTTTTCAGGAAAGTATGAACTGAACAATAGAACCACTTTCTCGATAAAATGAATTCAAACTAGAGAAATGATATTTAAACGGAAGTGGGGGTAAGCACAACGTTGTATGTACGTTTGCTTTAAAAAAGATAAAGAAATATACATTGTCGTTTTTTACACTTAATACAGGCCGATTGGCCGAATATTTGTGTATTTGAGTATTTTTATTTTATATGCAACATCCCTTTCCTCGGGAAGAAATAATTCATATACTGAAAGATGAAAAATATATTACACCTAAGGTTTGAAAATTATAAGCGCTTCGTGGTCGAGCGGTCTAATGCGCTGACCTTTGTACCTAGAAGGCGAAGGTTGCTGGTTCGAATCCATCTCGATCTCATTTTTTTTTTTTTGAAATGGAAGTTTATCAAATAAGACAGTCATATTTTCACATTTCTTCCCTTATTATTTGATTCGTTGTTATTATTTCTTTCATCTCAAAGAGATATTGCACAAATTATAAGCCTATTGCAAACAATCAAGACTTATCTTCCTATTTTATTTGCGGGAAATTCTATATTTCCTGCCCAGATATGACATCTTATTACCTGCTATTCCATTTTTCTTGTACTTAGTTTGCGTATTCTACAAATGAAATAAACAAATTTCAGGTAAATTGGTACATGGTAATTCATTTTCAGAGAAAGACAAAAGCTATATTGAAAAAGATATATAATTGCAGATTTTGCTAGTAGAGTTCAAACTTAGTCGCTGCTTACACTGTACATGACTTTGACTAAATATTTTACTCGCTATAATTCAATTTTTCAACACTGGACAGTTGTTCATTACGTTTGAAGCAATCAGTATCTTCATCATTTTTTCCGTCATATTTGTCTCTCCAATGAATGAAATCTATCACACGAAAAACATTAATAACGAAATTAATTAGATGAAATGGTACGTTGTATAATCAGATATATGCATCAAAAATCTTTTGAGATATTTATCTATAAATAACAAGAGCCACGTGACCTAAATAAATGCCAGGAGAAATATCTCAATATCTCCTGGCATTTTTATTTCTTTTATGAATGAACAGTGAAATGCACATTTGCATCAAAAATATTGAAATTAAATCAACAGAAAAAAAAATCATGAAAATAACTGCATAAACAAGCACCTGGGTGAGATTACACATTTGGTCTATAACGGAATTTATTGTAGATGGCGCTTTTAAGAAACGAATAACCTGAGGCTGAGCTTTAAATTAAATTCAGTTTGCTTTATCACTCTTGTACTTTCAATTGTGTTTTTTTTTAGTTTCACCCTATCTTTTTCAAGATATTTACAAGAGATAGACGACAACAAAGCTCCTATACTAACATGTATGCAGATGGTGCAGCTTTAATGTTAAGAGCAGCCATGTTTTGACGTGTACCCGAAGGGACTTCCCCAATTTGTAAGTGCTTGAATACCCCATTTTGTACAGAAAGTATCATTCGTCGAGCAATGTGTACAGGGTTTAAGATTCCACACTATTCTGGTTGATGCATCTTTTCTAACTGATATACGATTACCAAGGGGACACATGGCCGTCCTAAGTCGGCGCCGATTGCCAATTGGCATCGTTGTTATTGGCGTTTTAATGTCAATCCTGCAATTTTCTCTGTTTTTGAATGATGCTTTTGAATTTGGAGACGTTTAACATTTGTTGTTCCTCGTTTCTGATTGTGTCTCTTGCTGTGTATGTATATTCTTTGTTTTGTTATCGCGTGGGGGATTTGGTTTCTTGCGTTTGGCGCTGCAACCGAAATCACATCTATTAAGTGTACCGTTTTACCTTTTCGTCTTAACACTGTAGTATGATTTTATTTGCCTTGGTGATATTCAGATATTCTTGCCCCAGAAATGTATTACTATTTTTTTCTTTCTTTTTTTTTTTAACTTTTAATTCCCCCCCCTCCCCCCCCACAAGGGAGGAGAAGGAACGACACAGGCCCCTGCATAACGTGTCGGACTGTACGTCGGGGAGAGAGAAGCGGATGATACCTAAGGGATTGTATGTGTGAAAAGAAAGTAAGGACCTCTTTTAGAATTGATTTTCCCTCCCTCCCAATGCCCCAAAAGAATCCGAAGGATTGGAACATTTGTTGTAAAGTGCATGGTTTAAGTCTTATTTATACGCCGAAAATCCCCATATAAATTGTGTTGTGTCCAGAGAGGCGATACACAAAATATTTCAAAAATATCTCTGAATCACATACGCCGTGAAGTTGCCTCTCGTTATCCAATGAAAACATTAATAAGAATAATCATACTTCTTCTTTTCAGGAAAGTATGAACTGAACAATAGAACCACTTTCTCGATAAAATGAATTCAAACTAGAGAAATGATATTTAAACGGAAGTGGGGGTAAGCACAACGTTGTATGTACGTTTGCTTTAAAAAAGATAAAGAAATATACATTGTCGTTTTTTACACTTAATACAGGCCGATTGGCCGAATATTTGTGTATTTGAGTATTTTTATTTTATATGCAACATCCCTTTCCTCGGGAAGAAATAATTCATATACTGAAAGATGAAAAATATATTACACCTAAGGTTTGAAAATAATAAGCGCTTCGTGGTCGAGCGGTCTAATGCGCTGACCTTTGTACCTAGAAGGCGAAGGTTGCTGGTTCGAATCCATCTCGATCTCATTTTTTTTTTTGAAATGGAAGTTTATCAAATAAGACAGTCATATTTTCACATTTCTTCCCTTATTATTTGATTCGTTGTTATTATTTCTTTCATCTCAAAGAGATATTGCACAAATTATAAGCCTATTGCAAACAATCAAGACTTATCTTCCTATTTTATTTGCGGGAAATTCTATATTTCCTGCCCAGATATGACATCTTATTACCTGCTATTCCATTTTTCTTGTACTTAGTTTGCGTATTCTACAAATGAAATAAACAAATTTCAGGTAAATTGGTACATGGTAATTCATTTTCAGAGAAAGACAAAAGCTATATTGAAAAAGATATATAATTGCAGATTTTGCTAGTAGAGTTCAAACTTAGTCGCTGCTTACACTGTACATGACTTTGACTAAATATTTTACTCGCTATAATTCAATTTTTCAACACTGGACAGTTGTTCATTACGTTTGAAGCAATCAGTATCTTCATCATTTTTTCCGTCATATTTGTCTCTCCAATGAATGAAATCTATCACACGAAAAACATTAATAACGAAATTAATTAGATGAAATGGTACGTTGTATAATCAGATATATGCATCAAAAATCTTTTGAGATATTTATCTATAAATAACAAGAGCCACGTGACCTAAATAAATGCCAGGAGAAATATCTCAATATCTCCTGGCATTTTTATTTCTTTTATGAATGAACAGTGAAATGCACATTTGCATCAAAAATATTGAAATTAAATCAACAGAAAAAAAAATCATGAAAATAACTGCATAAACAAGCACCTGGGTGAGATTACACATTTGGTCTATAACGGAATTTATTGTAGATGGCGCTTTTAAGAAACGAATAACCTGAGGCTGAGCTTTAAATTAAATTCAGTTTGCTTTATCACTCTTGTACTTTCAATTGTGTTTTTTTTTTAGTTTCACCCTATCTTTTTCAAGATATTTACAAGAGATAGACGACAACAAAGCTCCTATACTAACATGTATGCAGATGGTGCAGCTTTAATGTTAAGAGCAGCCATGTTTTGACGTGTACCCGAAGGGACTTCCCCAATTTGTAAGTGCTTGAATACCCCATTTTGTACAGAAAGTATCATTCGTCGAGCAATGTGTACAGGGTTTAAGATTCCACACTATTCTGGTTGATGCATCTTTTCTAACTGATATACGATTACCAAGGGGACACATGGCCGTCCTAAGTCGGCGCCGATTGCCAATTGGCATCGTTGTTATTGGCGTTTTAATGTCAATCCTGCAATTTTCTCTGTTTTTGAATGATGCTTTTGAATTTGGAGACGTTTAACATTTGTTGTTCCTCGTTTCTGATTGTGTCTCTTGCTGTGTATGTATATTCTTTGTTTTGTTATCGCGTGGGGGATTTGGTTTCTTGCGTTTGGCGCTGCAACCGAAATCACATCTATTAAGTGTACCGTTTTACCTTTTCGTCTTAACACTGTAGTATGATTTTATTTGCCTTGGTGATATTCAGATATTCTTGCCCCAGAAATGTATTACTATTTTTTTCTTTTTTTTTTTTTTTAACTTTTAATTCCCCCCCCCCCCTTCCCCCCCACAAGGGAGGAGAAGGAACGACACAGGCCCCTGCATAACGTGTCGGACTGTACGTCGGGGAGAGAGAAGCGGATGATACCTAAGGGATTGTATGTGTGAAAAGAAAGTAAGGACCTCTTTTAGAATTGATTTTCCCTCTCTCCCAATGCCCCAAAAGAATCCGAAGGATTGGAACATTTGTTGTAAAGTGCATGGTTTAAGTCTTATTTATACGCCGAAAATCCCCATATAAATTGTGTTGTGTCCAGAGAGGCGATACACAAAATATTTCAAAAATATCTCTGAATCACATACGCCGTGAAGTTGCCTCTCGTTATCCAATGAAAACATTAATAAGAATAATCATACTTCTTCTTTTCAGGAAAGTATGAACTGAACAATAGAACCACTTTCTCGATAAAATGAATTCAAACTAGAGAAATGATATTTAAACGGAAGTGGGGGTAAGCACAACGTTGTATGTACGTTTGCTTTAAAAAAGATAAAGAAATATACATTGTCGTTTTTTACACTTAATACAGGCCGATTGGCCGAATATTTGTGTATTTGAGTATTTTTATTTTATATGCAACATCCCTTTCCTCGGGAAGAAATAATTCATATACTGAAAGATGAAAAATATATTACACCTAAGGTTTGAAAATTATAAGCGCTTCGTGGTCGAGCGGTCTAATGCGCTGACCTTTGTACCTAGAAGGCGAAGGTTGCTGGTTCGAATCCATCTCGATCTCATTTTTTTTTTTGAAATGGAAGTTTATCAAATAAGACAGTCATATTTTCACATTTCTTCCCTTATTATTTGATTCGTTGTTATTATTTCTTTCATCTCAAAGAGATATTGCACAAATTATAAGCCTATTGCAAACAATCAAGACTTATCTTCCTATTTTATTTGCGGGAAATTCTATATTTCCTGCCCAGATATGACATCTTATTACCTGCTATTCCATTTTTCTTGTACTTAGTTTGCGTATTCTACAAATGAAATAAACAAATTTCAGGTAAATTGGTACATGGTAATTCATTTTCAGAGAAAGACAAAAGCTATATTGAAAAAGATATATAATTGCAGATTTTGCTAGTAGAGTTCAAACTTAGTCGCTGCTTACACTGTACATGACTTTGACTAAATATTTTACTCGCTATAATTCAATTTTTCAACACTGGACAGTTGTTCATTACGTTTGAAGCAATCAGTATCTTCATCATTTTTTCCGTCATATTTGTCTCTCCAATGAATGAAATCTATCACACGAAAAACATTAATAACGAAATTAATTAGATGAAATGGTACGTTGTATAATCAGATATATGCATCAAAAATCTTTTGAGATATTTATCTATAAATAACAAGAGCCACGTGACCTAAATAAATGCCAGGAGAAATATCTCAATATCTCCTGGCATTTTTATTTCTTTTATGAATGAACAGTGAAATGCACATTTGCATCAAAAATATTGAAATTAAATCAACAGAAAAAAAAATCATGAAAATAACTGCATAAACAAGCACCTGGGTGAGATTACACATTTGGTCTATAACGGAATTTATTGTAGATGGCGCTTTTAAGAAACGAATAACCTGAGGCTGAGCTTTAAATTAAATTCAGTTTGCTTTATCACTCTTGTACTTTCAATTGTGTTTTTTTTTTAGTTTCACCCTATCTTTTTCAAGATATTTACAAGAGATAGACGACAACAAAGCTCCTATACTAACATGTATGCAGATGGTGCAGCTTTAATGTTAAGAGCAGCCATGTTTTGACGTGTACCCGAAGGGACTTCCCCAATTTGTAAGTGCTTGAATACCCCATTTTGTACAGAAAGTATCATTCGTCGAGCAATGTGTACAGGGTTTAAGATTCCACACTATTCTGGTTGATGCATCTTTTCTAACTGATATACGATTACCAAGGGGACACATGGCCGTCCTAAGTCGGCGCCGATTGCCAATTGGCATCGTTGTTATTGGCGTTTTAATGTCAATCCTGCAATTTTCTCTGTTTTTGAATGATGCTTTTGAATTTGGAGACGTTTAACATTTGTTGTTCCTCGTTTCTGATTGTGTCTCTTGCTGTGTATGTATATTCTTTGTTTTGTTATCGCGTGGGGGATTTGGTTTCTTGCGTTTGGCGCTGCAACCGAAATCACATCTATTAAGTGTACCGTTTTACCTTTTCGTCTTAACACTGTAGTATGATTTTATTTGCCTTGGTGATATTCAGATATTCTTGCCCCAGAAATGTATTACTATTTTTTTCTTTTTTTTTTTTTTTAACTTTTAATTCCCCCCCCCTTCCCCCCCACAAGGGAGGAGAAGGAACGACACAGGCCCCTGCATAACGTGTCGGACTGTACGTCGGGGAGAGAGAAGCGGATGATACCTAAGGGATTGTATGTGTGAAAAGAAAGTAAGGACCTCTTTTAGAATTGATTTTCCCTCTCTCCCAATGCCCCAAAAGAATCCGAAGGATTGGAACATTTGTTGTAAAGTGCATGGTTTAAGTCTTATTTATACGCCGAAAATCCCCATATAAATTGTGTTGTGTCCAGAGAGGCGATACACAAAATATTTCAAAAATATCTCTGAATCACATACGCCGTGAAGTTGCCTCTCGTTATCCAATGAAAACATTAATAAGAATAATCATACTTCTTCTTTTCAGGAAAGTATGAACTGAACAATAGAACCACTTTCTCGATAAAATGAATTCAAACTAGAGAAATGATATTTAAACGGAAGTGGGGGTAAGCACAACGTTGTATGTACGTTTGCTTTAAAAAAGATAAAGAAATATACATTGTCGTTTTTTACACTTAATACAGGCCGATTGGCCGAATATTTGTGTATTTGAGTATTTTTATTTTATATGCAACATCCCTTTCCTCGGGAAGAAATAATTCATATACTGAAAGATGAAAAATATATTACACCTAAGGTTTGAAAATTATAAGCGCTTCGTGGTCGAGCGGTCTAATGCGCTGACCTTTGTACCTAGAAGGCGAAGGTTGCTGGTTCGAATCCATCTCGATCTCATTTTTTTTTTTGAAATGGAAGTTTATCAAATAAGACAGTCATATTTTCACATTTCTTCCCTTATTATTTGATTCGTTGTTATTATTTCTTTCATCTCAAAGAGATATTGCACAAATTATAAGCCTATTGCAAACAATCAAGACTTATCTTCCTATTTTATTTGCGGGAAATTCTATATTTCCTGCCCAGATATGACATCTTATTACCTGCTATTCCATTTTTCTTGTACTTAGTTTGCGTATTCTACAAATGAAATAAACAAATTTCAGGTAAATTGGTACATGGTAATTCATTTTCAGAGAAAGACAAAAGCTATATTGAAAAAGATATATAATTGCAGATTTTGCTAGTAGAGTTCAAACTTAGTCGCTGCTTACACTGTACATGACTTTGACTAAATATTTTACTCGCTATAATTCAATTTTTCAACACTGGACAGTTGTTCATTACGTTTGAAGCAATCAGTATCTTCATCATTTTTTCCGTCATATTTGTCTCTCCAATGAATGAAATCTATCACACGAAAAACATTAATAACGAAATTAATTAGATGAAATGGTACGTTGTATAATCAGATATATGCATCAAAAATCTTTTGAGATATTTATCTATAAATAACAAGAGCCACGTGACCTAAATAAATGCCAGGAGAAATATCTCAATATCTCCTGGCATTTTTATTTCTTTTATGAATGAACAGTGAAATGCACATTTGCATCAAAAATATTGAAATTAAATCAACAGAAAAAAAAATCATGAAAATAACTGCATAAACAAGCACCTGGGTGAGATTACACATTTGGTCTATAACGGAATTTATTGTAGATGGCGCTTTTAAGAAACGAATAACCTGAGGCTGAGCTTTAAATTAAATTCAGTTTGCTTTATCACTCTTGTACTTTCAATTGTGTTTTTTTTTAGTTTCACCCTATCTTTTTCAAGATATTTACAAGAGATAGACGACAACAAAGCTCCTATACTAACATGTATGCAGATGGTGCAGCTTTAATGTTAAGAGCAGCCATGTTTTGACGTGTACCCGAAGGGACTTCCCCAATTTGTAAGTGCTTGAATACCCCATTTTGTACAGAAAGTATCATTCGTCGAGCAATGTGTACAGGGTTTAAGATTCCACACTATTCTGGTTGATGCATCTTTTCTAACTGATATACGATTACCAAGGGGACACATGGCCGTCCTAAGTCGGCGCCGATTGCCAATTGGCATCGTTGTTATTGGCGTTTTAATGTCAATCCTGCAATTTTCTCTGTTTTTGAATGATGCTTTTGAATTTGGAGACGTTTAACATTTGTTGTTCCTCGTTTCTGATTGTGTCTCTTGCTGTGTATGTATATTCTTTGTTTTGTTATCGCGTGGGGGATTTGGTTTCTTGCGTTTGGCGCTGCAACCGAAATCACATCTATTAAGTGTACCGTTTTACCTTTTCGTCTTAACACTGTAGTATGATTTTATTTGCCTTGGTGATATTCAGATATTCTTGCCCCAGAAATGTATTACTATTTTTTTCTTTTTTTTTTTTTTTAACTTTTAATTCCCCCCCCCCCCTTCCCCCCCACAAGGGAGGAGAAGGAACGACACAGGCCCCTGCATAACGTGTCGGACTGTACGTCGGGGAGAGAGAAGCGGATGATACCTAAGGGATTGTATGTGTGAAAAGAAAGTAAGGACCTCTTTTAGAATTGATTTTCCCTCTCTCCCAATGCCCCAAAAGAATCCGAAGGATTGGAACATTTGTTGTAAAGTGCATGGTTTAAGTCTTATTTATACGCCGAAAATCCCCATATAAATTGTGTTGTGTCCAGAGAGGCGATACACAAAATATTTCAAAAATATCTCTGAATCACATACGCCGTGAAGTTGCCTCTCGTTATCCAATGAAAACATTAATAAGAATAATCATACTTCTTCTTTTCAGGAAAGTATGAACTGAACAATAGAACCACTTTCTCGATAAAATGAATTCAAACTAGAGAAATGATATTTAAACGGAAGTGGGGGTAAGCACAACGTTGTATGTACGTTTGCTTTAAAAAAGATAAAGAAATATACATTGTCGTTTTTTACACTTAATACAGGCCGATTGGCCGAATATTTGTGTATTTGAGTATTTTTATTTTATATGCAACATCCCTTTCCTCGGGAAGAAATAATTCATATACTGAAAGATGAAAAATATATTACACCTAAGGTTTGAAAATTATAAGCGCTTCGTGGTCGAGCGGTCTAATGCGCTGACCTTTGTACCTAGAAGGCGAAGGTTGCTGGTTCGAATCCATCTCGATCTCATTTTTTTTTTTTGAAATGGAAGTTTATCAAATAAGACAGTCATATTTTCACATTTCTTCCCTTATTATTTGATTCGTTGTTATTATTTCTTTCATCTCAAAGAGATATTGCACAAATTATAAGCCTATTGCAAACAATCAAGACTTATCTTCCTATTTTATTTGCGGGAAATTCTATATTTCCTGCCCAGATATGACATCTTATTACCTGCTATTCCATTTTTCTTGTACTTAGTTTGCGTATTCTACAAATGAAATAAACAAATTTCAGGTAAATTGGTACATGGTAATTCATTTTCAGAGAAAGACAAAAGCTATATTGAAAAAGATATATAATTGCAGATTTTGCTAGTAGAGTTCAAACTTAGTCGCTGCTTACACTGTACATGACTTTGACTAAATATTTTACTCGCTATAATTCAATTTTTCAACACTGGACAGTTGTTCATTACGTTTGAAGCAATCAGTATCTTCATCATTTTTTCCGTCATATTTGTCTCTCCAATGAATGAAATCTATCACACGAAAAACATTAATAACGAAATTAATTAGATGAAATGGTACGTTGTATAATCAGATATATGCATCAAAAATCTTTTGAGATATTTATCTATAAATAACAAGAGCCACGTGACCTAAATAAATGCCAGGAGAAATATCTCAATATCTCCTGGCATTTTTATTTCTTTTATGAATGAACAGTGAAATGCACATTTGCATCAAAAATATTGAAATTAAATCAACAGAAAAAAAAATCATGAAAATAACTGCATAAACAAGCACCTGGGTGAGATTACACATTTGGTCTATAACGGAATTTATTGTAGATGGCGCTTTTAAGAAACGAATAACCTGAGGCTGAGCTTTAAATTAAATTCAGTTTGCTTTATCACTCTTGTACTTTCAATTGTGTTTTTTTTTTAGTTTCACCCTATCTTTTTCAAGATATTTACAAGAGATAGACGACAACAAAGCTCCTATACTAACATGTATGCAGATGGTGCAGCTTTAATGTTAAGAGCAGCCATGTTTTGACGTGTACCCGAAGGGACTTCCCCAATTTGTAAGTGCTTGAATACCCCATTTTGTACAGAAAGTATCATTCGTCGAGCAATGTGTACAGGGTTTAAGATTCCACACTATTCTGGTTGATGCATCTTTTCTAACTGATATACGATTACCAAGGGGACACATGGCCGTCCTAAGTCGGCGCCGATTGCCAATTGGCATCGTTGTTATTGGCGTTTTAATGTCAATCCTGCAATTTTCTCTGTTTTTGAATGATGCTTTTGAATTTGGAGACGTTTAACATTTGTTGTTCCTCGTTTCTGATTGTGTCTCTTGCTGTGTATGTATATTCTTTGTTTTGTTATCGCGTGGGGGATTTGGTTTCTTGCGTTTGGCGCTGCAACCGAAATCACATCTATTAAGTGTACCGTTTTACCTTTTCGTCTTAACACTGTAGTATGATTTTATTTGCCTTGGTGATATTCAGATATTCTTGCCCCAGAAATGTATTACTATTTTTTTCTTTTTTTTTTTTTTTAACTTTTAATTCCCCCCCCCCTTCCCCCCCACAAGGGAGGAGAAGGAACGACACAGGCCCCTGCATAACGTGTCGGACTGTACGTCGGGGAGAGAGAAGCGGATGATACCTAAGGGATTGTATGTGTGAAAAGAAAGTAAGGACCTCTTTTAGAATTGATTTTCCCTCTCTCCCAATGCCCCAAAAGAATCCGAAGGATTGGAACATTTGTTGTAAAGTGCATGGTTTAAGTCTTATTTATACGCCGAAAATCCCCATATAAATTGTGTTGTGTCCAGAGAGGCGATACACAAAATATTTCAAAAATATCTCTGAATCACATACGCCGTGAAGTTGCCTCTCGTTATCCAATGAAAACATTAATAAGAATAATCATACTTCTTCTTTTCAGGAAAGTATGAACTGAACAATAGAACCACTTTCTCGATAAAATGAATTCAAACTAGAGAAATGATATTTAAACGGAAGTGGGGGTAAGCACAACGTTGTATGTACGTTTGCTTTAAAAAAGATAAAGAAATATACATTGTCGTTTTTTACACTTAATACAGGCCGATTGGCCGAATATTTGTGTATTTGAGTATTTTTATTTTATATGCAACATCCCTTTCCTCGGGAAGAAATAATTCATATACTGAAAGATGAAAAATATATTACACCTAAGGTTTGAAAATTATAAGCGCTTCGTGGTCGAGCGGTCTAATGCGCTGACCTTTGTACCTAGAAGGCGAAGGTTGCTGGTTCGAATCCATCTCGATCTCATTTTTTTTTTTGAAATGGAAGTTTATCAAATAAGACAGTCATATTTTCACATTTCTTCCCTTATTATTTGATTCGTTGTTATTATTTCTTTCATCTCAAAGAGATATTGCACAAATTATAAGCCTATTGCAAACAATCAAGACTTATCTTCCTATTTTATTTGCGGGAAATTCTATATTTCCTGCCCAGATATGACATCTTATTACCTGCTATTCCATTTTTCTTGTACTTAGTTTGCGTATTCTACAAATGAAATAAACAAATTTCAGGTAAATTGGTACATGGTAATTCATTTTCAGAGAAAGACAAAAGCTATATTGAAAAAGATATATAATTGCAGATTTTGCTAGTAGAGTTCAAACTTAGTCGCTGCTTACACTGTACATGACTTTGACTAAATATTTTACTCGCTATAATTCAATTTTTCAACACTGGACAGTTGTTCATTACGTTTGAAGCAATCAGTATCTTCATCATTTTTTCCGTCATATTTGTCTCTCCAATGAATGAAATCTATCACACGAAAAACATTAATAACGAAATTAATTAGATGAAATGGTACGTTGTATAATCAGATATATGCATCAAAAATCTTTTGAGATATTTATCTATAAATAACAAGAGCCACGTGACCTAAATAAATGCCAGGAGAAATATCTCAATATCTCCTGGCATTTTTATTTCTTTTATGAATGAACAGTGAAATGCACATTTGCATCAAAAATATTGAAATTAAATCAACAGAAAAAAAAATCATGAAAATAACTGCATAAACAAGCACCTGGGTGAGATTACACATTTGGTCTATAACGGAATTTATTGTAGATGGCGCTTTTAAGAAACGAATAACCTGAGGCTGAGCTTTAAATTAAATTCAGTTTGCTTTATCACTCTTGTACTTTCAATTGTGTTTTTTTTTAGTTTCACCCTATCTTTTTCAAGATATTTACAAGAGATAGACGACAACAAAGCTCCTATACTAACATGTATGCAGATGGTGCAGCTTTAATGTTAAGAGCAGCCATGTTTTGACGTGTACCCGAAGGGACTTCCCCAATTTGTAAGTGCTTGAATACCCCATTTTGTACAGAAAGTATCATTCGTCGAGCAATGTGTACAGGGTTTAAGATTCCACACTATTCTGGTTGATGCATCTTTTCTAACTGATATACGATTACCAAGGGGACACATGGCCGTCCTAAGTCGGCGCCGATTGCCAATTGGCATCGTTGTTATTGGCGTTTTAATGTCAATCCTGCAATTTTCTCTGTTTTTGAATGATGCTTTTGAATTTGGAGACGTTTAACATTTGTTGTTCCTCGTTTCTGATTGTGTCTCTTGCTGTGTATGTATATTCTTTGTTTTGTTATCGCGTGGGGGATTTGGTTTCTTGCGTTTGGCGCTGCAACCGAAATCACATCTATTAAGTGTACCGTTTTACCTTTTCGTCTTAACACTGTAGTATGATTTTATTTGCCTTGGTGATATTCAGATATTCTTGCCCCAGAAATGTATTACTATTTTTTTCTTTTTTTTTTTTTTAACTTTTAATTCCCCCCCCCCCCTTCCCCCCCACAAGGGAGGAGAAGGAACGACACAGGCCCCTGCATAACGTGTCGGACTGTACGTCGGGGAGAGAGAAGCGGATGATACCTAAGGGATTGTATGTGTGAAAAGAAAGTAAGGACCTCTTTTAGAATTGATTTTCCCTCTCTCCCAATGCCCCAAAAGAATCCGAAGGATTGGAACATTTGTTGTAAAGTGCATGGTTTAAGTCTTATTTATACGCCGAAAATCCCCATATAAATTGTGTTGTGTCCAGAGAGGCGATACACAAAATATTTCAAAAATATCTCTGAATCACATACGCCGTGAAGTTGCCTCTCGTTATCCAATGAAAACATTAATAAGAATAATCATACTTCTTCTTTTCAGGAAAGTATGAACTGAACAATAGAACCACTTTCTCGATAAAATGAATTCAAACTAGAGAAATGATATTTAAACGGAAGTGGGGGTAAGCACAACGTTGTATGTACGTTTGCTTTAAAAAAGATAAAGAAATATACATTGTCGTTTTTTACACTTAATACAGGCCGATTGGCCGAATATTTGTGTATTTGAGTATTTTTATTTTATATGCAACATCCCTTTCCTCGGGAAGAAATAATTCATATACTGAAAGATGAAAAATATATTACACCTAAGGTTTGAAAATTATAAGCGCTTCGTGGTCGAGCGGTCTAATGCGCTGACCTTTGTACCTAGAAGGCGAAGGTTGCTGGTTCGAATCCATCTCGATCTCATTTTTTTTTTTGAAATGGAAGTTTATCAAATAAGACAGTCATATTTTCACATTTCTTCCCTTATTATTTGATTCGTTGTTATTATTTCTTTCATCTCAAAGAGATATTGCACAAATTATAAGCCTATTGCAAACAATCAAGACTTATCTTCCTATTTTATTTGCGGGAAATTCTATATTTCCTGCCCAGATATGACATCTTATTACCTGCTATTCCATTTTTCTTGTACTTAGTTTGCGTATTCTACAAATGAAATAAACAAATTTCAGGTAAATTGGTACATGGTAATTCATTTTCAGAGAAAGACAAAAGCTATATTGAAAAAGATATATAATTGCAGATTTTGCTAGTAGAGTTCAAACTTAGTCGCTGCTTACACTGTACATGACTTTGACTAAATATTTTACTCGCTATAATTCAATTTTTCAACACTGGACAGTTGTTCATTACGTTTGAAGCAATCAGTATCTTCATCATTTTTTCCGTCATATTTGTCTCTCCAATGAATGAAATCTATCACACGAAAAACATTAATAACGAAATTAATTAGATGAAATGGTACGTTGTATAATCAGATATATGCATCAAAAATCTTTTGAGATATTTATCTATAAATAACAAGAGCCACGTGACCTAAATAAATGCCAGGAGAAATATCTCAATATCTCCTGGCATTTTTATTTCTTTTATGAATGAACAGTGAAATGCACATTTGCATCAAAAATATTGAAATTAAATCAACAGAAAAAAAAAAATCATGAAAATAACTGCATAAACAAGCACCTGGGTGAGATTACACATTTGGTCTATAACGGAATTTATTGTAGATGGCGCTTTTAAGAAACGAATAACCTGAGGCTGAGCTTTAAATTAAATTCAGTTTGCTTTATCACTCTTGTACTTTCAATTGTGTTTTTTTTTAGTTTCACCCTATCTTTTTCAAGATATTTACAAGAGATAGACGACAACAAAGCTCCTATACTAACATGTATGCAGATGGTGCAGCTTTAATGTTAAGAGCAGCCATGTTTTGACGTGTACCCGAAGGGACTTCCCCAATTTGTAAGTGCTTGAATACCCCATTTTGTACAGAAAGTATCATTCGTCGAGCAATGTGTACAGGGTTTAAGATTCCACACTATTCTGGTTGATGCATCTTTTCTAACTGATATACGATTACCAAGGGGACACATGGCCGTCCTAAGTCGGCGCCGATTGCCAATTGGCATCGTTGTTATTGGCGTTTTAATGTCAATCCTGCAATTTTCTCTGTTTTTGAATGATGCTTTTGAATTTGGAGACGTTTAACATTTGTTGTTCCTCGTTTCTGATTGTGTCTCTTGCTGTGTATGTATATTCTTTGTTTTGTTATCGCGTGGGGGATTTGGTTTCTTGCGTTTGGCGCTGCAACCGAAATCACATCTATTAAGTGTACCGTTTTACCTTTTCGTCTTAACACTGTAGTATGATTTTATTTGCCTTGGTGATATTCAGATATTCTTGCCCCAGAAATGTATTACTATTTTTTTCTTTTCTTTTTTTTTTAACTTTTAATTCCCCCCCCCCCCCTTCCCCCCCACAAGGGAGGAGAAGGAACGACACAGGCCCCTGCATAACGTGTCGGACTGTACGTCGGGGAGAGAGAAGCGGATGATACCTAAGGGATTGTATGTGTGAAAAGAAAGTAAGGACCTCTTTTAGAATTGATTTTCCCTCTCTCCCAATGCCCCAAAAGAATCCGAAGGATTGGAACATTTGTTGTAAAGTGCATGGTTTAAGTCTTATTTATACGCCGAAAATCCCCATATAAATTGTGTTGTGTCCAGAGAGGCGATACACAAAATATTTCAAAAATATCTCTGAATCACATACGCCGTGAAGTTGCCTCTCGTTATCCAATGAAAACATTAATAAGAATAATCATACTTCTTCTTTTCAGGAAAGTATGAACTGAACAATAGAACCACTTTCTCGATAAAATGAATTCAAACTAGAGAAATGATATTTAAACGGAAGTGGGGGTAAGCACAACGTTGTATGTACGTTTGCTTTAAAAAAGATAAAGAAATATACATTGTCGTTTTTTACACTTAATACAGGCCGATTGGCCGAATATTTGTGTATTTGAGTATTTTTATTTTATATGCAACATCCCTTTCCTCGGGAAGAAATAATTCATATACTGAAAGATGAAAAATATATTACACCTAAGGTTTGAAAATTATAAGCGCTTCGTGGTCGAGCGGTCTAATGCGCTGACCTTTGTACCTAGAAGGCGAAGGTTGCTGGTTCGAATCCATCTCGATCTCATTTTTTTTTTTGAAATGGAAGTTTATCAAATAAGACAGTCATATTTTCACATTTCTTCCCTTATTATTTGATTCGTTGTTATTATTTCTTTCATCTCAAAGAGATATTGCACAAATTATAAGCCTATTGCAAACAATCAAGACTTATCTTCCTATTTTATTTGCGGGAAATTCTATATTTCCTGCCCAGATATGACATCTTATTACCTGCTATTCCATTTTTCTTGTACTTAGTTTGCGTATTCTACAAATGAAATAAACAAATTTCAGGTAAATTGGTACATGGTAATTCATTTTCAGAGAAAGACAAAAGCTATATTGAAAAAGATATATAATTGCAGATTTTGCTAGTAGAGTTCAAACTTAGTCGCTGCTTACACTGTACATGACTTTGACTAAATATTTTACTCGCTATAATTCAATTTTTCAACACTGGACAGTTGTTCATTACGTTTGAAGCAATCAGTATCTTCATCATTTTTTCCGTCATATTTGTCTCTCCAATGAATGAAATCTATCACACGAAAAACATTAATAACGAAATTAATTAGATGAAATGGTACGTTGTATAATCAGATATATGCATCAAAAATCTTTTGAGATATTTATCTATAAATAACAAGAGCCACGTGACCTAAATAAATGCCAGGAGAAATATCTCAATATCTCCTGGCATTTTTATTTCTTTTATGAATGAACAGTGAAATGCACATTTGCATCAAAAATATTGAAATTAAATCAACAGAAAAAAAAAATCATGAAAATAACTGCATAAACAAGCACCTGGGTGAGATTACACATTTGGTCTATAACGGAATTTATTGTAGATGGCGCTTTTAAGAAACGAATAACCTGAGGCTGAGCTTTAAATTAAATTCAGTTTGCTTTATCACTCTTGTACTTTCAATTGTGTTTTTTTTTAGTTTCACCCTATCTTTTTCAAGATATTTACAAGAGATAGACGACAACAAAGCTCCTATACTAACATGTATGCAGATGGTGCAGCTTTAATGTTAAGAGCAGCCATGTTTTGACGTGTACCCGAAGGGACTTCCCCAATTTGTAAGTGCTTGAATACCCCATTTTGTACAGAAAGTATCATTCGTCGAGCAATGTGTACAGGGTTTAAGATTCTGGTTGATGCATCTTTTCTAACTGATATACGATTACCAAGGGGACACATGGCCGTCCTAAGTCGGCGCCGATTGCCAATTGGCATCGTTGTTATTGGCGTTTTAATGTCAATCCTGCAATTTTCTCTGTTTTTGAATGATGCTTTTGAATTTGGAGACGTTTAACATTTGTTGTTCCTCGTTTCTGATTGTGTCTCTTGCTGTGTATGTATATTCTTTGTTTTGTTATCGCGTGGGGGATTTGGTTTCTTGCGTTTGGCGCTGCAACCGAAATCACATCTATTAAGTGTACCGTTTTACCTTTTCGTCTTAACACTGTAGTATGATTTTATTTGCCTTGGTGATATTCAGATATTTTTGCCCCAGAAATGTATTACTATTTTTTTCTTTTTTTTTTTTTTTTTTAACTTTTAATTCCCCCCCCCTTCCCCCCCACAAGGGAGGAGAAGGAACGACACAGGCCCCTGCATAACGTGTCGGACTGTACGTCGGGGAGAGAGAAGCGGATGATACCTAAGGGATTGTATGTGTGAAAAGAAAGTAAGGACCTCTTTTAGAATTGATTTTCCCTCTCTCCCAATGCCCCAAAAGAATCCGAAGGATTGGAACATTTGTTGTAAAGTGCATGGTTTAAGTCTTATTTATACGCCGAAAATCCCCATATAAATTGTGTTGTGTCCAGAGAGGCGATACACAAAATATTTCAAAAATATCTCTGAATCACATACGCCGTGAAGTTGCCTCTCGTTATCCAATGAAAACATTAATAAGAATAATCATACTTCTTCTTTTCAGGAAAGTATGAACTGAACAATAGAACCACTTTCTCGATAAAATGAATTCAAACTAGAGAAATGATATTTAAACGGAAGTGGGGGTAAGCACAACGTTGTATGTACGTTTGCTTTAAAAAAGATAAAGAAATATACATTGTCGTTTTTTACACTTAATACAGGCCGATTGGCCGAATATTTGTGTATTTGAGTATTTTTATTTTATATGCAACATCCCTTTCCTCGGGAAGAAATAATTCATATACTGAAAGATGAAAAATATATTACACCTAAGGTTTGAAAATTATAAGCGCTTCGTGGTCGAGCGGTCTAATGCGCTGACCTTTGTACCTAGAAGGCGAAGGTTGCTGGTTCGAATCCATCTCGATCTCATTTTTTTTTTTTGAAATGGAAGTTTATCAAATAAGACAGTCATATTTTCACATTTCTTCCCTTATTATTTGATTCGTTGTTATTATTTCTTTCATCTCAAAGAGATATTGCACAAATTATAAGCCTATTGCAAACAATCAAGACTTATCTTCCTATTTTATTTGCGGGAAATTCTATATTTCCTGCCCAGATATGACATCTTATTACCTGCTATTCCATTTTTCTTGTACTTAGTTTGCGTATTCTACAAATGAAATAAACAAATTTCAGGTAAATTGGTACATGGTAATTCATTTTCAGAGAAAGACAAAAGCTATATTGAAAAAGATATATAATTGCAGATTTTGCTAGTAGAGTTCAAACTTAGTCGCTGCTTACACTGTACATGACTTTGACTAAATATTTTACTCGCTATAATTCAATTTTTCAACACTGGACAGTTGTTCATTACGTTTGAAGCAATCAGTATCTTCATCATTTTTTCCGTCATATTTGTCTCTCCAATGAATGAAATCTATCACACGAAAAACATTAATAACGAAATTAATTAGATGAAATGGTACGTTGTATAATCAGATATATGCATCAAAAATCTTTTGAGATATTTATCTATAAATAACAAGAGCCACGTGACCTAAATAAATGCCAGGAGAAATATCTCAATATCTCCTGGCATTTTTATTTCTTTTATGAATGAACAGTGAAATGCACATTTGCATCAAAAATATTGAAATTAAATCAACAGAAAAAAAAATCATGAAAATAACTGCATAAACAAGCACCTGGGTGAGATTACACATTTGGTCTATAACGGAATTTATTGTAGATGGCGCTTTTAAGAAACGAATAACCTGAGGCTGAGCTTTAAATTAAATTCAGTTTGCTTTATCACTCTTGTACTTTCAATTGTGTTTTTTTTTAGTTTCACCCTATCTTTTTCAAGATATTTACAAGAGATAGACGACAACAAAGCTCCTATACTAACATGTATGCAGATGGTGCAGCTTTAATGTTAAGAGCAGCCATGTTTTGACGTGTACCCGAAGGGACTTCCCCAATTTGTAAGTGCTTGAATACCCCATTTTGTACAGAAAGTATCATTCGTCGAGCAATGTGTACAGGGTTTAAGATTCCACACTATTCTGGTTGATGCATCTTTTCTAACTGATATACGATTACCAAGGGGACACATGGCCGTCCTAAGTCGGCGCCGATTGCCAATTGGCATCGTTGTTATTGGCGTTTTAATGTCAATCCTGCAATTTTCTCTGTTTTTGAATGATGCTTTTGAATTTGGAGACGTTTAACATTTGTTGTTCCTCGTTTCTGATTGTGTCTCTTGCTGTGTATGTATATTCTTTGTTTTGTTATCGCGTGGGGGATTTGGTTTCTTGCGTTTGGCGCTGCAACCGAAATCACATCTATTAAGTGAAGGGAGATCTCCAACAAGACCCCGTTGCAGTATCAACAGTAAAACACCAAAACACCCGATGCAAAAACACAAAAGACGAGTACAGCACGAGACGGAAAAGAGACACACGACATGTAAACATCAAACACAAAAGACTACACATAAACCGACGAGACCAATGGGTAACCGGTGCCGACTTTGGACGGCCATCTGTCACGCAAGTAGCAAATGGTGTGGTTATCCTGGATTACGTGCGCACAACCCTCTCACTTCTCCAATTACCCAGAGGTCTCGAAGAACGTACAATTGTGGTGTAAAACAACCTCCTCACTGTAAGATGACATCACACAAACACGACCGCAAAACGCAGAGGCCCCAGAGACAGATGAATATGTAAATGGATATAAAAAGAGGGCATGCGTTATACAGTCCGTGCTCTGCCGGCTGTAGCGAGCTCATGTATGCAATCACCCGAGGAGTCCGACTGACATTCAGAGAGGACAGGTGGTCGGGGCCCTGTCTTCTCTAAAGAGGTTTGGACAGGGCCCGTCATGGAGTCCCGTCGTCACTATTAAGTGTACCGTTTTACCTTTTCGTCTTAACACTGTAGTATGATTTTATTTGCCTTGGTGATATTCAGATATTCTTGCCCCAGAAATGTATTACTATTTTTTTCTTTCTTTTTTTTTTAACTTTTAATTCCCCCCCTCCCCCCCCCCACAAGGGAGGAGAAGGAACGACACAGGCCCCTGCATAACGTGTCGGACTGTACGTCGGGGAGAGAGAAGCGGATGATACCTAAGGGATTGTATGTGTGAAAAGAAAGTAAGGACCTCTTTTAGAATTGATTTTCCCTCCCTCCCAATGCCCCAAAAGAATCCGAAGGATTGGAACATTTGTTGTAAAGTGCATGGTTTAAGTCTTATTTATACGCCGAAAATCCCCATATAAATTGTGTTGTGTCCAGAGAGGCGATACACAAAATATTTCAAAAATATCTCTGAATCACATACGCCGTGAAGTTGCCTCTCGTTATCCAATGAAAACATTAATAAGAATAATCATACTTCTTCTTTTCAGGAAAGTATGAACTGAACAATAGAACCACTTTCTCGATAAAATGAATTCAAACTAGAGAAATGATATTTAAACGGAAGTGGGGGTAAGCACAACGTTGTATGTACGTTTGCTTTAAAAAAGATAAAGAAATATACATTGTCGTTTTTTACACTTAATACAGGCCGATTGGCCGAATATTTGTGTATTTGAGTATTTTTATTTTATATGCAACATCCCTTTCCTCGGGAAGAAATAATTCATATACTGAAAGATGAAAAATATATTACACCTAAGGTTTGAAAATTATAAGCGCTTCGTGGTCGAGCGGTCTAATGCGCTGACCTTTGTACCAAGAAGGCGAAGGTTGCTGGTTCGAATCCATCTCGATCTCATTTTTTTTTTTTGAAATGGAAGTTTATCAAATAAGACAGTCATATTTTCACATTTCTTCCCTTATTATTTGATTCGTTGTTATTATTTCTTTCATCTCAAAGAGATATTGCACAAATTATAAGCCTATTGCAAACAATCAAGACTTATCTTCCTATTTTATTTGCGGGAAATTCTATATTTCCTGCCCAGATATGACATCTTATTACCTGCTATTCCATTTTTCATGTACTTAGTTTGCGTATTCTACAAATGAAATAAACAAATTTCAGGTAAATTGGTACATGGTAATTCATTTTCAGAGAAAGACAAAAGCTATATTGAAAAAGATATATAATTGCAGATTTTGCTAGTAGAGTTCACACTTAGTCGCTGCTTACACTGTACATGACTTTGACTAAATATTTTACTCGCTATAATTCAATTTTTCAACACTGGACAGTTGTTCATTACGTTTGAAGCAATCAGTATCTTCATCATTTTTTTCCGTCATATTTGTCTCTCCAATGAATGAAATCTATCACACGAAAAACATTAATAACGAAATTAATTAGATGAAATGGTACGTTGTATAATCAGATATATGCATCAAAAATCTTTTGAGATATTTATCTATAAATAACAAGAGCCACGTGACCTAAATAAATGCCAGGAGAAATATCTCAATATCTCCTGGCATTTTTATTTCTTTTATGAATGAACAGTGAAATGCACATTTGCATCAAAAATATTGAAATTAAATCAACAGAAAAAAAAATCATGAAAATAACTGCATAAACAAGCACCTGGGTGAGATTACACATTTGGTCTATAACGGAATTTATTGTAGATGGCGCTTTTAAGAAACGAATAACCTGAGGCTGAGCTTTAAATTAAATTCAGTTTGCTTTATCACTCTTGTACTTTCAATTGTGTTTTTTTTTTTTAGTTTCACCCTATCTTTTTCAAGATATTTACAAGAGATAGACGACAACAAAGCTCCTATACTAACATGTATGCAGATGGTGCAGCTTTAATGTTAAGAGCAGCCATGTTTTGACGTGTACCCGAAGGGACTTCCCCAATTTGTAAGTGCTTGAATACCCCATTTTGTACAGAAAGTATCATTCGTCGAGCAATGTGTACAGGGTTTAAGATTCCACACTATTCTGGTTGATGCATCTTTTCTAACTGATATACGATTACCAAGGGGACACATGGCCGTCCTAAGTCGGCGCCGATTGCCAATTGGCATCGTTGTTATTGGCGTTTTAATGTCAATCCTGCAATTTTCTCTGTTTTTGAATGATGCTTTTGAATTTGGAGACGTTTAACATTTGTTGTTCCTCGTTTCTGATTGTGTCTCTTGCTGTGTATGTATATTCTTTGTTTTGTTATCGCGTGGGGGATTTGGTTTCTTGCGTTTGGCGCTGCAACCGAAATCACATCTATTAAGTGAAGGGAGATCTCCAACAAGACCCCGTTGCAGTATCAACAGTAAAACACCAAAACACCCGATGCAAAAACACAAAAGACGAGTACAGCACGAGACGGAAAAGAGACACACGACATGTAAACATCAAACACAAAAGACTACACATAAACCGACGAGACCAATGGGTAACCGGTGCCGACTTTGGACGGCCATCTGTCACGCAAGTAGCAAATGGTGTGGTTATCCTGGATTACGTGCGCACAACCCTCTCACTTCTCCAATTACCCAGAGGTCTCGAAGAACGTACAATTGTGGTGTAAAACAACCTCCTCACTGTAAGATGACATCACACAAACACGACCGCAAAACGCAGAGGCCCCAGAGACAGATGAATATGTAAATGGATATAAAAAGAGGGCATGCGTTATACAGTCCGTGCTCTGCCGGCTGTAGCGAGCTCATGTATGCAATCACCCGAGGAGTCCGACTGACATTCAGAGAGGACAGGTGGTCGGGGCCCTGTCTTCTCTAAAGAGGTTTGGACAGGGCCCGTCATGGAGTCCCGTCGTCACTATTAAGTGTACCGTTTTACCTTTTCGTCTTAACACTGTAGTATGATTTTATTTGCCTTGGTGATATTCAGATATTCTTGCCCCAGAAATGTATTACTATTTTTTTCTTTCTTTTTTTTTTAACTTTTAATTCCCCCCCTCCCCCCCCCACAAGGGAGGAGAAGGAACGACACAGGCCCCTGCATAACGTGTCGGACTGTACGTCGGGGAGAGAGAAGCGGATGATACCTAAGGGATTGTATGTGTGAAAAGAAAGTAAGGACCTCTTTTAGAATTGATTTTCCCTCCCTCCCAATGCCCCAAAAGAATCCGAAGGATTGGAACATTTGTTGTAAAGTGCATGGTTTAAGTCTTATTTATACGCCGAAAATCCCCATATAAATTGTGTTGTGTCCAGAGAGGCGATACACAAAATATTTCAAAAATATCTCTGAATCACATACGCCGTGAAGTTGCCTCTCGTTATCCAATGAAAACATTAATAAGAATAATCATACTTCTTCTTTTCAGGAAAGTATGAACTGAACAATAGAACCACTTTCTCGATAAAATGAATTCAAACTAGAGAAATGATATTTAAACGGAAGTGGGGGTAAGCACAACGTTGTATGTACGTTTGCTTTAAAAAAGATAAAGAAATATACATTGTCGTTTTTTACACTTAATACAGGCCGATTGGCCGAATATTTGTGTATTTGAGTATTTTTATTTTATATGCAACATCCCTTTCCTCGGGAAGAAATAATTCATATACTGAAAGATGAAAAATATATTACACCTAAGGTTTGAAAATTATAAGCGCTTCGTGGTCGAGCGGTCTAATGCGCTGACCTTTGTACCAAGAAGGCGAAGGTTGCTGGTTCGAATCCATCTCGATCTCATTTTTTTTTTTTGAAATGGAAGTTTATCAAATAAGACAGTCATATTTTCACATTTCTTCCCTTATTATTTGATTCGTTGTTATTATTTCTTTCATCTCAAAGAGATATTGCACAAATTATAAGCCTATTGCAAACAATCAAGACTTATCTTCCTATTTTATTTGCGGGAAATTCTATATTTCCTGCCCAGATATGACATCTTATTACCTGCTATTCCATTTTTCATGTACTTAGTTTGCGTATTCTACAAATGAAATAAACAAATTTCAGGTAAATTGGTACATGGTAATTCATTTTCAGAGAAAGACAAAAGCTATATTGAAAAAGATATATAATTGCAGATTTTGCTAGTAGAGTTCACACTTAGTCGCTGCTTACACTGTACATGACTTTGACTAAATATTTTACTCGCTATAATTCAATTTTTCAACACTGGACAGTTGTTCATTACGTTTGAAGCAATCAGTATCTTCATCATTTTTTTCCGTCATATTTGTCTCTCCAATGAATGAAATCTATCACACGAAAAACATTAATAACGAAATTAATTAGATGAAATGGTACGTTGTATAATCAGATATATGCATCAAAAATCTTTTGAGATATTTATCTATAAATAACAAGAGCCACGTGACCTAAATAAATGCCAGGAGAAATATCTCAATATCTCCTGGCATTTTTATTTCTTTTATGAATGAACAGTGAAATGCACATTTGCATCAAAAATATTGAAATTAAATCAACAGAAAAAAAAATCATGAAAATAACTGCATAAACAAGCACCTGGGTGAGATTACACATTTGGTCTATAACGGAATTTATTGTAGATGGCGCTTTTAAGAAACGAATAACCTGAGGCTGAGCTTTAAATTAAATTCAGTTTGCTTTATCACTCTTGTACTTTCAATTGTGTTTTTTTTTTTTAGTTTCACCCTATCTTTTTCAAGATATTTACAAGAGATAGACGACAACAAAGCTCCTATACTAACATGTATGCAGATGGTGCAGCTTTAATGTTAAGAGCAGCCATGTTTTGACGTGTACCCGAAGGGACTTCCCCAATTTGTAAGTGCTTGAATACCCCATTTTGTACAGAAAGTATCATTCGTCGAGCAATGTGTACAGGGTTTAAGATTCCACACTATTCTGGTTGATGCATCTTTTCTAACTGATATACGATTACCAAGGGGACACATGGCCGTCCTAAGTCGGCGCCGATTGCCAATTGGCATCGTTGTTATTGGCGTTTTAATGTCAATCCTGCAATTTTCTCTGTTTTTGAATGATGCTTTTGAATTTGGAGACGTTTAACATTTGTTGTTCCTCGTTTCTGATTGTGTCTCTTGCTGTGTATGTATATTCTTTGTTTTGTTATCGCGTGGGGGATTTGGTTTCTTGTGTTTGGCGCTGCAACCGAAATCACATCTATTAAGTGTACCGTTTTACCTTTTCGTCTTAACACTGTAGTATGATTTTATTTGCCTTGGTGATATTCAGATATTCTTGCCCTAGAAATGTATTACTATTTTTTTCTTTCTTTTTTTTTAACTTTTAATTCCCCCCCCCCCCCCCCCCCCCCCCGTTATCCAATGAAAACATTAATAAGAATAATCATACTTCTTCTTTTCAGGAAAGTATGAACTGAACAATAGAACCACTTTCTCGATAAAATGAATTCAAACTAGAGAAATGATATTTAAACGGAAGTGGGGGTAAGCACAACGTTGTATGTACGTTTGCTTTAAAAAAGATAAAGAAATATACATTGTCGTTTTTTACACTTAATACAGGCCGATTGGCCGAATATTTGTGTATTTGAGTATTTTTATTTTATATGCAACTTCCCTTTCCTCGGGAAGAAATAATTCATATACTGAAAGATGAAAAATATATTACACCTAAGGTTTGAAAATGATCGTAATCGTCTGTCTCTTTAACGCATTTGAAATTTTGCTACAAAATTTTTTCAAATGTCTAAAACGTGGGTCCTGTAGCATCATATCCCACCCATTCTGCTACGTCTTTTGGTACATTTTTGGACATAATTTTCATACCTTTTGGCCGTATTACATTGTTTAGACTGAGGATCACTGACGAGGGTTTAGTACCCGAAACGTGCATGTCTGGTCCATGCTGTAAATTTATAAGGTTTTTAATGATGCTATTGAATTTAAAGACGTTTAACATTTGAACTACTTGGTGAGTGTCACTGCTGGTGGACCAGGAGTCCCCGAGGGCACATCTAGCCAAGTTCGATCAACTTCGGTTGATCGTCTGTCTCTTTAACGCATGTGAAATTTTCTGTTACCAAATTTTTTGAAATGTCTAAAACGTGGGTCATGTAGCATCATATCCCACCTATTCTGCTACGTCTTTTGGTACATTTTTTGACATAATTTTCATACCTTTTGGCCGTATTACATTGTTTAGACTGAGGATCACTGACGAGGGTTTAGTACCCGAAACGTGCATGTCTGGTCAATGCTGTTAATTTATCAGGTTTTAAATGATGCTATTTGATTTAAAGACGTGTAACATGTATGCAGATTGTGCAGCTTTAATGTTAAGAGCAGCCATGTTTCGACGTGTACTCGAAGGGACTTCCCCATTTTGTAAGTGCTTGAATACCCCATTTTGTACAGAAAGTATCATTCGTCGAGCAATGTGTACAGGGTTTAAGATTCCACACTATTCTGGTTGATGCATCTTTTCTAACTCATATACGATAACCGATTACCAAGGGGACATATGGCCGTCCTAAGTCGGCGCCGATTGCCAATTGACATAGTTGTAATTGGCATTTGAATGTCAATCTCTCAAATTTCTCTGTTCTTGAATAATGCTATTGAATTAAGAGACGTTAAACATTTGTTGTTCCTCGTTTCTGATTGTGTCTCTTGCTGTGTATGTATATTCTTTGCTTTATTATCGCGTGGGGGATTTGGTTTCTTGCGTTTGGCGCTGCAACCGAAATCACATCTATTAAGTGTACCGTTTTACCTTTTCGTCTTAACACTGTAGTATGATTTTATTTGCCTTGGTGATATTCAGATATTCTTGCCCCAGAACTGTGTTACCTCTTTTTTTTCTTTCTTTTTTTACTTTTAATCCCCCCTTCCTCACAAGGGAGAAGGAACGACACAGGCCCCTGCATAGCATGTCGGACTGTATGTCGGGGAGAGAGAAGCGGATGATACCTAAGGGATAGTAAAAATGAAAGTAAGACCGAAATTAAAAAAAACGCCGACTACAAGCTGAACTTGCCTGGATCACCAAACTTCAGACTGAGTACCCTCTTGGTTTTAACGGTCAAATCTATGGAGAAGGAAACATTTCCTCAGCCTCTACCAATATCAACATCTTTTCAATTCGCCCAAACTCTAAAATGAAATACAGGTCGCACGGGAAAAGACGAAACAGACAAAAAGAAAACGATCCAGAATCTACCGCTCATTCAACGATTTACTTACTATTGCACGCAATGGCGGCAGACATGAGCTCTTACATGCTCTGTCGTCAATACCAGTTATGCACTTGAAATCTATCTTAGATGAAGCAGAGGTTGCATTCTTAAGAAACACTGACTGATTCAGACTTAATATCATTGTATAAATTTTATCCTATTGTGAAAAACACCTCACCTCAAAGACAATTCATAAAAATCCCGTTTATGAACATAGATTTTGATCTTCTAAACATCTCTAATATTTTTCGGGATCATCGCGTACAAAGTACCATTCCTCAATATTTTGAAAATTTAGAGCCACCTCTTATTTGTTATAAGTACAAAAAACCTATTCGAAACTTTGTTTTTAACTATAATAAAGTTACATTTGATCCTGACATACTTGAATCGTGTCCTGCTTCTTGAGAATGTGCAACTTCTAAATATCTCTACAAACCAGCTGGCCATGTTGTTACAGGTGACTTTTCAATTATCCAAGACAGACAGCTCCGTGGTCTTCTTTAAAAAAGGACCTAAGTATAGAATCCCATCCAAGATAGATTTTGTCAAATGTCGTGAGGTGCTTACGGAAGCCTTAGATAATTTTACGAAAAGATGGTGTTAATCAGAAGGAGTCGAACCGCATGCTCTGAATGACTGGAAAAACCTCATTTTAGATATAACGGATATTCGAATAGATAACTTCTATAAAAACCCTCATCTTTTTTCAAAATCCACGTTCCAAATCAGAAAGATATTTCAAATCCAAACTAAGTAAATTACATGAAAAATATGTCTTTCCACCAGCTGATAAAGCAGCCAACAACACCATTATCATTTGAAAACGTTACTACATATCAACTTTGGTTTCGGAACTTTCGTCTACTAATACATGGGTGTTTTGGGATTTTGCTGTGGGTGCTGCAACCTAGTGTTGTTGGAGATCCCCTCTTTTCTTATATATCAAAAGCAATGAAAATGCATCTAACATTTTAAGCAAGCATAACAGTGGACTGTCTTCATTCAATATTTCTATTTCTAAATTGGATCTCCCAACACTATATTGCATACCGAAATTGCACAAGTCTCCTTACAAATTTCGATTTATTGCTAATTCTAGTAAACGCTCCACTACAATTTTGTCTAGAAATTTGACGTCAGCACTTACTGCTATTAAAGAACACATAACTAGATGTTAAACGTCTTCAAATTCAATAGCATCATTTAAAACCTGATAAATTTACAGCATGGACCAGACATGCACGTTTCGGGTACTAAACCCTCGTCAGTGATCCTAAGTCTAAACAATGTAATATGGTCAAAAAGTATGAAAATTATTATGGCCAAAAATATACCAAAAGACGTAGCAGAATGGGTGGGATATGATGCTACAGGACCCACGTTTTAGAAATTTCAAGAAATTTTGTAACAGAAAATTTCAAATGCGTTGACGAGACAAACGATCAACCGAAGTTGATCGAACTTGGCTACATGTGCCCTCGGGGACTCGTGGTCTACCAGCAGTGACACTCACCAAGTAGTTCAAATGTTAAACGTCTTCAAATTCAATAGCATCATTTAAAACCTGATAAATTTACAGCATGGACCAGACATGCACGTTTCGGGTACTAAACCCTCGTCAGTGATCCTAAGTCTAAACAATGTAATATGGTCAAAAAGTATGAAAATTATTATGGCCAAAAATATACCAAAAGACGTAGCAAAATGGGTGGGATATGATGCTACAGGACCCACGTTTTAGAAATTTCAAGAAATTTTGTAACAGAAAATTTCAAATGCGTTGACGAGACAAACGATCAACCGAAGTTGATCGAACTTGGCTACATGTGCCCTCGGGGACTCTTGGTCCACCAGCAGTGACACTCACCAAGTAGTTCAGATATTGTGAAACGGTTTTAAACAGGAGCGATGTAAATTTATTTTGGTCTATTAAGAATTCAGAGAATGCGATTGACAAAATGAAATCTGGAAATTTCCAAGCCAATACGATTTCTTCATACGACTTCTCTAATATGTACACCACACTTCCTTATGACAAAATTAATGATCGATTATCTAATCTCATTAAATGGTGTTTTGATCGAGAGCGAAAAACTTACATTTGTACATCTGAATCGAATGGATTCTTTTCCTTGACAGACTACAAATCATGGACATGTAGTGACCTGTGTAATGCCTTGTCCTTCCTCTTGGACAATATTTATGTTAGATTTGGTGAGGATCTATACAAGCAGGTTGTAGGATTTCCTATGGATACTAACTGTGCGCCTCTTGTTGCAGATTAATTTTTATACACTTATGAAAAAGAATTTATCCAAAATCTTCAAAAGCAAAGAAAATTTGATGATCTGAAATGTTTCAATAATACTTCTAGGTATCTGGATGATATTCTAACCATTGACAATCCTGCGTTTGAATTATATAAGAATGAAATTTATCCACAAGAATTAATATGAATTCTCTGAGACGACCAAAATATCAACCAAATAGCTTGTCATTGATTCTAATGAAATTTTGCACATGCTATTACAGTTACATAAGACCTTAAAATAGGGGAAATATTTTTCCCAAAATTTCTTTGTTTCCATGGTAACCTCGCTCAAAAAGGTCTGATATGAAAAAGTATTAAAAATGCAGCGTATCTCAGTTTTCCGCTTATGATGAGGAATTCATTGAAGAAAATTAAAGTAAAATTATTCAGTTGCAGCAAAAAAAATGTTGGGCATGTTAAATTATAAAAAAGAAATAACTTTCTGCAATTTCAAACATAGATATAAGCAAAGAGAAGCAAAAAACATGCCATTTTTACCACCAAATTCTTTAAAACTCGAACAGTCATATCTTGAAAGGCACCGATAGTTCAAATAAGTGAAACACAAAATATTAAATCAGAGATATTGAAAATATGAATTATTAAGAAAACTAGGTGGGGTATTTGTAAATAAACCAGATATCGTGCGCAGAAAGTTAGCTATTTTCATGTTTTACACACTCAGAGTTATCTCCCTTCGTAGTACTCTTCACTAAAATATGTGCCTCCAAGGTTAACAATGTGGCAGATTTAGCAGGGGTTTACGTTGTGCAGTTGTGTGTGAAGGAAATATTATTACATCATGTCAACTACAAGCAGTTTATCAGTTCAAACATAAATATGGCGTGTATGTGCCTCTCAAGATGACGAGCAAATTCAATCCTGTCAATCAGCAATCTCCTGCTACGTACGGAAACGGGGGAGAGAAAAGACTCAAAACGAAAGTGCTGAACAGCTGCTGAGCGCTGAGCAGAGGAATATATAACTTTAACAACAGGTAAATACCAATTGAATCGATTTACCCTACCAGCTTTCTTTCTCTTATGTTTCTTATTTACGATAAACTTCACAGGAATGGTGTTTTTTTTTATCGAGGTTGGGGGGGGGGCTTTTAGGGTATCCAATCTCCTCAGCTCATTGGAAGTTGGAACTTTGCTAAAAAAAATATTTTCATTTTTTTCTGAACAAATAATTCTCTTGAAATAATTAAATCGAAATTTCAAAATGAAGAAGCTGCATTTATAATATGATCATATACTGTAACAATTCAATAATTTAAACATCTTTGAACCTTTCCTAAACAATTTGGCATTTCAGTACTGCCACCTACAATGAATTTCCCAATTTTATAATTAAACCTCCTCAAAAATACATCTGCATATGTTTCTTTCTTTCCTTTTTTCCAACTGCTGATGATGTATTCCTTTTTATAGTTAAACAAACACAATGATATTCTGTTGGGTCGAAAGGGGGGGGGGGGGGGGATAAGAAAGTGTCAGCTGCTGAGCAGAAGAATATATATCGCATAAACAGCAAGTAAATTCTACCCTACCAGTATATACTTCTCAGGAATCATGGATTTTCATTTGTTGGAGGGGAGGGGTTGCTTTTCAGGGTATTCATTTCTATCTCCTCGATACTTTGCTAGATTTTTCTATACAAATAATTTTTTTTTTTAAATAATTTGCTAGAAATTCCTACATGAAGAGAGAGAGGGAGAGAATGAATATTCATTTCACATTTTACATACCTGCCTACATTTACGATTTAAGCGTAATTTTTCCGATTTTCGACCTAATATTACGCCCTACGTTGTTGCTATTCCATTTTAAACCAACTAATAAATTTTGAGCAAATTGACGTTTTTCTATAGTATATTGGATCACTTTATTTAACAAACGTCTTTCATATCTTATACATGTAGTTAAACACGTAAGTTCTCAAAATTCGTAACAATTGTCGAAGCAGACTATGTTTTTTTTTTTTTTTTGATTTTTATTCTCAAAATTACATAAGTGGTTTATATTAGGCTTTGGTTTACACTTTCTTTAACAAAATATTACACTTACGGTGAGAAATAGGTAGGCAGGTCTGCATTTAATATTTCATTGATATTTTATTATAAACCCGTAATCAGAGGTTGTGGGCCACATAGGCAAAGTGTTTGATCTGTCAGTTTGTCGGTCTGTCTGTGTTGCTTATACGCAAAAACTTTGATTGATCTACTTAAAAAAAACAGAAAGCACAACGGGGTCACATCGCTCATCTTAGACATCTTTTAGCTAAGGGCATCAGTCTTGGATTTCCAATCAAGTTGAAAAATAAATACTTGGACATGTTGGGAGAGGACATTGAGTACTTGCTTCCTGGCGGATGGTGCACTTTGATAATTTGACCTTGACCTTGGAGTGGATCTTCTTAACAAAATCAGTGTTTACAAAGATCATAAAAAGACCTAAAAATTAAGAATATACATGCATATGATATGTAGTGTTTCAAAGCTAATTTAATTGAATTTTGAATTTTTTTGGTTTTTTATTTCAGGAGCAACCGAAAAGGAGGAAATATGATCACGACAACACCTGAGGATAGACTGTGAGACCTTATTTATCCATATCTATTTATTCACATCTAGACGCATCATGAGTGAGAATAGGACCTGTGTCAGGCTGTGTGTGCCATTTGGAAAATCCTGTCATTAAAACCTGTATAAAATCCAAAGACTACACCAATTGAAATCTGTGTCATGATTGGGTTGAAAATGATAGGAAGGAGAACAGAAAATTCCAGATGTATGCTTGACTATCCAGACAACTATCAGGATATACTAACACATTCCTATGGAGAAGAGAACTTTCCAAGAGCAGTTTAAGTTGAAAACAATAACTGTATATCATAAAAATATTATTACAACAAAAGTTCATATCATAAATGTATATTATATCAAAGTGATTACGTGTGTAATTTTTTTTGTTGGTGTTTAGCGAGCCGTGATGAATGTCCCGGGAGCTAATGTCATAGTCTGAGTGTCTGCGTCTGACAAAAACTTTAACCTGGAATAGATATTAGTAAGTATTTGGGGTAGAGCTTTGTTATTTCACATGTAGATTCCTCATGACCAGACATTTCATTTGGGACCTTGACTTTAGATCAAGTGACATTGACCTTGGAGTTTGACCTACGTTTAAAAACTTGGGCTATATCTCATATACTACCGATATAAGAGGCAGGGTTTTGATATTCCTTATGTACCGTATATTTCTCATGACCAGACCTTTCATTTCAAACCTTGACGTTTGACTTCGTGGCCTTGACCTTTGAGTTTGACCTACTTTAAAAAAAAACTTTAACTTGGGCTTTATCTGTCATTATCTGATGAACTATAAGGGCTAGGGCTGTGATATTTCACATGTAGATTCCTCATGACCAGAGCTTTCATTTGAATGTATGCCTTTGACCTAGTGACCTTGACATTGACCTTTGACCTTCTTTTAATCTATAGAGATAGATTCCTCATCACCAGAGCTTTCATTTGTTATCATAAATTTTGACCAAGCGATCTTGACCTTTGACCTACTTATGAACTATGAGGAGTAGGACTTTGGTAATTCACTTATAGAATCACCGTAACCATAGCTTCCATTTGATACCTTGACTTATGACTTTGCGACCTTGACCTTTATTTTTTATGAAATTGCTATTTTATTATCAAAAACCTGCACGGCGAGGGATGTTATCTTCTAACACTCATATTCAACAAAGAAATATTAGTATTCTTCAAATGATCAATCATCATGTATGTTTTTTTCCAGTTAAAATATACATATGTTGTATTTGTCAAATTAAAAGTAAATTTGAAAAATAAAGCGTCATCTTTTAGATATTCATGAGATTCTAGCAACTGAGATAAATATATATGGTATCGTTTAAGAATTCATTTTATGCTGTTTTGTGTTCATACATCTGTAAAACTAGATCACTAAGGGAGCAACCATTTAATATTTGGTTTGGGGAAGAACTTTTGCTAGCACTTATTCAGCATGTTTTTAAGCTAGAAAAAAAAACTGGGTTTGAAGTCAATTTTTTATACCTAGGCCCTTTGCCATGTTTGCCGCTCCCTTGTCCGAATATTTTAGCATTCCATTTGGCTCATAGCCAGAAAACACTTATACTTTTTTCAAAGTATTTATTTATTTTTTATTTATATTTATATTTTTCTCAACCCTCCCCCCCCCCACCCATTCCAGATTAAATGGTTGCTCCCTAAACCTGATGTGTGTCTGTCTGTCTGACTGTCACTTTGTTTGCTAGCCAACCTTTTGCAAAGTTCCAATTATAAGGTTATCAACACTATTGTCGAAGTCGTTTTTATAAAAGGCACAATTTATTATTTCATGATCATAACTTATTACTTCATGGTAGTCTCTCAATCTATATCCAACATTTCAGACTTGGATCCTCATGGCAGAAAAAAAAGCTTAGTTATTATTGTCAAGGTCATAACTCAAAGGTCAAGGTTGTACTTTGATGTAGTTTATATTAGGTCTTGAACCAATCAGAACCATTTAAATAATCCCTTTGTTTTAGATTTCGTTGTTACAGGTATCATACATTTTCTGAAGCATTTTATCCCCATGCGCATAGTAACACACCATGCATATGTGTGGGGTGTTAGTGTGCTAATTGGTGTGTGTATCCAGAAAAGCTTGTGGACGCCTATCAAATTTTGCATGTAAGTTGTCCATGGTGAGATGATGACACCTCTTGATTTTCAAATTCAAAGGTCAAGGTCACAATGGGTTATACATTGTAATAGTAACACCTTGTGAAACTTCACTTACATGGTCTGCGATAAGAGGATGACGCCTATTGATTGTCAATGGTTAAGGCTACATAATGGGTGATAAATAGAATTATTAAATGATCAGAAATTGTTTCTGATTGGTTGAGACGCTGTTTGAAAGAGTGTACATCAGTATGAGTTGAAGGCTAACACTCCAAAGCGGTCTATTCGGGATTCAGTGACGTAGCGCGTGCGTTGATTTTTGTAATGTTGACTTCGTGTACGCAATGCAAATGTTAATAAAATTCTGATAATTTCATAAAGCAGTTATTGACTTAAGGGGAGTAAGAAATTACGTACACTTGTCTCCCGAAGATGCGCAGGGGTATGCACACTTTTGTTGGTATTAGGTATTATCTCTCTTTTCGCTTCCTGTACATAAGGTTTGGTGAAATTCTGTACAGAGGTTTCAGAGGAGAAGTCAAACTTGTGTCAGTCAGTCAGGGCCTGTGGTGGCCATTCTGCATTTCTGTTTGGGAAGAAAAACAGTATTTTGGTAGAGAACATTCTGTACTTTCTTCCTGTAATGTTTGATAAACCTCCATGGAGCCGCATTAAAGGCGTTGAAAGTATAAGAAATGCACGACGAATGTTGTCGAGAATGACGTCGGACGGATGTACGACGGACAGCTCGCTATGGCACTAACTATCTTGGGCTTTGCTTATGTGAGCTAGAAATATAGTATATGTGTATAAAAGTGCAAGAATATTTGATAAATTTTGCGATTCTGAATAATAATAATCATTTCTTCAAAAAAGTTTCATAATATTACGTGGTAAAAAAGGTTTTGGCAAAATGCCAATTCAAGAAAAAATACTCCTTTTACATTCCAGATTAAAGTTCTAAATGCATTTACCCCACTTAGATTTTTTCATGTTTCGAAAATATAATATATTAACTATTCAAGGATGTAAATCAATGGTTTCTTCTATCGGTGCTCAGTTTACAAAATGATCTTGAAAATAACCAAAATTAACCTTTTTCGTTATTTTGTCATTTCTTGAAACTGGCAAATATTCAGTGAAGGATATAGCTCAATCCCTTTTTCTGAGATTATGTTTCATATCTTTTGTGACAGGTTGAAGTACCTTTTTTTAAATGAAACATGTTTTAATTTGGTGAGTGGCATCAAAGATAAGAATTTGAGGGCTGAAAATGTATAATTTTATACTATTTCCATTCGAAATGCTCAATTTAAGATATCCCTGTTTCCATGGAAACACAGTAAGCTATATAACAATTATCACTTTCAATCATACTCTGGTATAGTCCCCTTCAATATATCACACTTTGACCCATTTCTGAAGTTTGCTATTTTGGACCCCAATAGCAATTATTTTGGTCGACTCAGAGAATTCATATTAACACTTAACAAGGCAAACCTTTCAAATAAAGAAACACCGTTTTTGGACCTAAATATCAAAATTGTAAACGGGAAGATTCATACAAGTGTATATGACAAAAGGGATGATTTTGGATTCAACATAGTAAATTTCCCCTGGCTTGACGGTAATGTTTAAAGATTACCGTCATACGGCATTTACATATCACAGCTCATCTGGTACGCTAGAGCATGTACTGATATTTTGGATTTTCACAGTAGAAATTTACAAATTACAAAACAACTTTTTGGTCAAGGTTTCAGCTTTCATAAACTATTTAAGACTTTCTGGAAATTTTACAAAAATTACAGTCAACTTCTTTTAAAATTCGGATCTATACACAACAGAGTACATTACTTTGGGTATTACACAACTTGTCTTTTATGGTGATATGATAAACAAATTAAGAAGGATCAAAGGTAGGCAGCATAACCATCGAAAATGCGTCAGAATCATCAAACGACTTTTATACCGTGGATATGATCCTAATGTCACCAGACGGACACTAGGCTTGGTACTTGACCAATCTACAGTCTTGTACAAGCGCGTCCTTGAGACTTGCACTCTGACTGTGACGACGGGACTCCATGACGGGCCCTGTCCAAACCTCTTTAGAGAAGACAGGGCCCCGAACACCTGTCCTCTCTAAATGTCAGTCGGACTCCTCGGGTGATGACATACATGAGCTCGCTACAGCCGGCAGAGCACGGACTGTATTACGCATGCCCTCTTTTTATATCCATTTTCATATCCATATGTGTCTCTGGGGCCTCTACGTTTCGCGGTCTTGTTTATGTGATGTCATCTGACAGTGAGGAGGTTGTTTTACACCACAATTGTACGTTCTTCGAGACCTTTGGGCAATTGGAGAAGTGAGAGGGTTGTGCGCACGTAATCCAGGATAACAACACTATTTGCTACTTGCGTGACAAATGGCCGTCCAAAGTCGGCACCGGTTGCCCATTGGTCTCGTCGGTTTATGTGTAGTCTTTTGTGTTTGATGTTTACATGTCGTGTGTCTCTTTTCCGTCTCTTGCTGTACTCGTCTTTTGTGTTTTTGCATCGGATGTTTTGCTCTTTATTCTGCACTAGGGTTTGTTGGAGATCTCCTTCCTTCTTTTAAAAAGAAGGGAGGAGATCTCCAACAAGACCCCGTTGCAGCATGAACAGTAAAACACCAAAACACCCGATGCAAAAATACAAAAGACGAGTACAGCACGAGACGGAAAAGAGACACACGACATTTAAACAACAAACACAAAAGACTACACATAAACCGACGAGACCAATGGGTAACCGGTGCCGACTTTGGACGGCCATCTGTCACGCAAGTAGCAAATGGTGTGGTTATCCTGGATTACGTGCGCACAACCCTCTCACTTCTCCAATTACCCAGAGGTCTCGAAGAACGTACAATTGTGGCTTGGTACTTGACCAATCTACAGTTTTGTGCAAGCGCATTCTTAAAACTTGCACTCTGACTGACTGTGACGACGGGACTCCATGACGGGCCCTGTCCAAACCTCTTTAGAGAAGACAGGGCCCCGACCACCTGTCCTCTCTAAATGTCAGTCGGACTCCTCGGGTGATGACATACATGAGCTCGCTACAGCCGGCAGAGCACGGACTGTATTACGCATGCCCTCTTTTTATATCCATTTTCATATTCATATGTGTCTCTGGGGCCTCTACGTTTCGCGGTCTTGTTTATGTGATGTCATCTGACAGTGAGGAGGTTGTTTTACACCACAATTGTACGTTCTTCGAGACCTTTGGGCAATTGGAGAAGTGAGATGCAAAAATACAAAAGACGAGTACAGCACGAGACGGAAAAGAGACACACGACATTTAAACATCAAACACAAAAGACTACATATAAACCGACGAGACCAATGGGTAACCGGTGCCGACTTTGGACGGCCATCTGTCACGCAAGTAGCAAATGGTGTGGTTATCCTGGATTACGTGCGCACAACCCTCTCACTTCTCCAATTACCCAGAGGTCTCGAAGAACGTACAATTGTGGTGTAAAACAACCTCCTCATTATAAGATGATATCACACAAACAAGACCGCGAAACGCAGAGGCCCCAGAGACACAGTTGAATATGTAAATGGATATAAAAAGAGGGCATGCGTAATACAGTCCGTGCTCTGCCGGCTGTAGCGAGCTCATGTATGAAATCACCCGAGGAGTCCGACTGACATTCAGAGAGGACAGGTGGTCGGGGCCCTGTCTTCTCTAAAGAGGTTTGGACAGGGCCCGTCATGGAGTCCCGTCGTCACAGTCAGTCAGAGTGCAAGTCTCAAGGATGCGCTTGTACAAGACTGTAGATTGGTCAAGTACCAAGCCTAGTGTCCGTACATATCGCGCATACACATTTTTTAAATATTGAAAAAATTACGCAGAATACTATATATGTTCTACTTCCTTTATCTTAGGAGTGCTTCGTAGAGTAATGGGGAGGGAGATGTCCTTTTATTGATTTTGATTCAAATGAGGGTGGGTTCGACTCTCGCGATGGAAAGTTCTGTTGTCGATATTTTTATTATTATTTCAATATTTCTATCTCTTACCGTACTATACAATTATTTAACTAGGATATTCTGCTTTAATTTTAGTCAAGATATTATATGATGTCTATATTTAAAGACCCTGATGTTATCAAAGAGCTTACCTACCTCCAAGAACATTATGTCATCACACCAGCGGACAAAGCCTCAAATAATTACACATTTACTTGCAAAAAGTACTATTTCGACAGTCTTGTTAAAGAGTTGGGTTTAAATTCGACACCTGGAAATCCCACTTACACCCCAACAAACATTTCTGCCTCTGAAATAATAGGTAACCACAAATCAGCTCTTGCTTCCTTTGGCTTCGACACTACCAATTTAGATTTAGATTTACAATACTTATACTGCATACCTAAAATGCATAAGATTCCGTACAAACAACGTTTCATCGCTGGTTCCTCAAAATGTTCTACCAAATCTGTATCGATCTTACTCACCAAAGTTTTATCTGAAATCAAATCTGGGCTTCAAAAATATTGTTCGACAGTATATTCTCGCAGTGGTATCAACCAGATGTGGATTTTAAAGAATTCGAAGGAACTTTTAGAACACATGAAATCCACTCATTTTAGTAGAGTCCATTCGATCAAAGCCTTTGATTTTTCGACACTTTACACTACAATTCCACATTCTAAATTGAAAGAAAGACTCGAAAAAATTATAAGTAATGCGTTTACAAGTAAGAACGGTAATCGCAAATACAAATTTATTGTTGTTAACTATGACAAAACCTACTTTGTAAAAGAAAAGTCCGATTCTGAAAATAAGTACACTGAAACAGACATTATTCAGATGTTAAACTTTCTGATCGACAACATTTTTGTGGTGTTTGGAGGAAAGGTCTTCCAGCAAATTGTCGGAATTGCAATGGGGACCAATTGTGCCCCACTCCTTGCCGACATTTTCCTTTACTCGTACGAAGCTGAATTCATTCAATCTTTGGTCTCTGAAGGGAAAAGATACTTAGCTTCTGACTTCAACTTCACTTACAGATACATAGACGATGTGTTGTCCATCAACAATCCAAACTTCGCGGATTACCTGAGCAGTATCTATCCTTCGGAGCTTGAAGTCAAAGAAACTACAGAGACAAATAATTCAGCATCCTTTTTGGACATAATGTTGTCCTACGACACTGATGGTCACATGAACACCTCACTCTATGACAAACGTGACGACTTCAATTTCAGTATTACAAACTTTCCTTTTCTGAGAAGCAACACCCCTTCATCGCCTGCTTATGGCGTGTTCATATCTCAGTTGATACGCTATGCCAGAGCAAGTACCAAATATACGGATTTTGTTCTGAGAGCTAGGCGTCTTTCAGATAAGCTTCTCAGTCAGGGATATGTTTGTGACCGACTAACATCGTCACTGAGGAAGTTCTACGGTCGATATGGGGAACTCGTCATACACTATGATGTCCCACTTTCCAGAATGGTGGATGATATTCTGTCATAGACCATTTGAACCATCCAACCAAAGATTGTACTCTATATCTTCCAAAATGGAAGTAACCGGATGTGACAGTTCTACCGAATTGAAGCGACGGGTGTTGCATGCAAGCAGGAGATGCTTACTCTTCCTGGGCACCTGGTCTCACTCATATCGGGAGTTCGCTTCTTTTCATATGGTGGATGTTTTTGTTTGTTTGCTTTGGTTCCTGTTTTATCGTGATTTTGTATGCCTTCGATTTCTGATTTTCTGGGTTATCGATTTTGTGCTGTAAACAGGGATATGGTCATTATCCATATTTGTCAATTATATTTGTTTATTATAAGAATGCCGAAGTTCTATCAATGTTTTCTCTGCAAGTCGTATCCAAAAGGAAACTATCGACAGACGCTAAGCAAAAAATACAGCAAAATTCTGCAGCAAAACTTTGGAGTATTTGCTTCTCATGGATCGACAATTTGTAACAAATGTAGATTCAAGTGCTACACAATATCAAAATAGAAAAGGGTAAACACTGCTGAAACTTTGCGACCCCAAACCAATCTGAGCAAATTCCAGGAAGCCCGCCATTTGTACATCTGCCTCTCTGTAGTACCATCAGTAGTCATGCCTATTGTTGTGTATGTAAAAGGCAGGGACCAAAGCTGATTGTAGTGAAGACTCATGTCCACGTTTCTGCATACATAGGTAACTATCATCATTTTTTCTAGGTCTGCATAATTTTACAATTATTTGTTATATTATAAAGTAAACTTTTGAAATGTACGTATTTCTTAACCTCTCTGGCATTATTTATTATGAATTTAAGAAATGATGAAATGAGTTAAAGAAGATCCTGACGATAATCTCAACAGCACTCACAATAGAGCACAAAATCAAGCATCGACGGACCCCTAGCAAGCTAGAGGTGGGACCAGGTGCCCGAGAGGAGTAAGCATCCCCTGTTGGCTAGCCGCACCCGCCGTCGATGTTTAAGCACGAAAATGAAAACAATATATAAACTTCATGCACTGTCTGACGTTATGTCTATATGGAAAGTGCTATGGTGACAATGTCAGAGAAATATATTCAAAACACTTACTGTCAAACCCCTCGCGGGAAACTTTTTTACAAGCTCCACACGGCAAAGGGCATAAGTGTGACACAAATAAGTTAAAGAAGATCCTGACGATAATCTCAACAGCACTCACAATAGAGCACAAAATTAAGCATCGACGGACCCGTAGCAAGCTAGGGTGGGACCAGGTGCCCGGGAGGAGTAAGCATCCCCTGTTGGCTAGCCGCACCCGCCGTCGATGTCTAAGCACGAAAATGAAAACAATATATAAACTTCATGCACTGTCTGACGTTATGTCTATATGGAAAGTGCTATGGCGACAATGTCAGGGAAATATATTCAAAACACTTACTGTCAAACCCCTCGCGGGGAACTTTTTTACGAGCTCCACACGGCAAAGGGCATAAGTGTGACACAAATGAGTTAAAGAAGATCCTGACGATAATCTCAACAGCACTCACAATAGAGCACAAAATTAAGCATCGACGGACCCCTAGCAAGCTAGAGGTGGGACCAGGTGCCCGGGAGGAGTAAAAGAAAGGAGGGGATCTCCAACAACACCTAGTTGCAGCATTAACAGCAACCTCCAAAAAAAACACCCACTGTAAAACACAAAAATGACACGCACAGAAAGAGATGCAGTAGTACAATGAACGTCAAATCACAGAAAAACATAAAACACAAATGACTACACATAAACCAAAGAGACCAATCGGTAAACGGTGCCGACTTAGGACGGCCATCTGCCTCGTCAGTAGCAGACGGTGTGGTTATCCTGGATTACGTGCGCACAACCCTCCCACTATTCCGATTACCCAGAGGTCTCGAAGAACGTACAATTGTGGTGTAAAACAACCTCCTCACTGTCAGATGACCACACACAAACAAGACCGCAAAACGCAGGGGCCCAAGCAACACATGAATATGTAAATTGATATTAAAAGAGGGCATGTGTAATACGACCTGTGCTCTGCCGGCTGTAGCGAGCTAATGTATGTTATCACCCGAGGAGTCCGACTGACATTCAGAGAGGACAGGTGGTCGGGGCCCTGTCTTCTCTAAAAAGGTTTGGACAGGGCCAATCATGGAGTCCCGTCGTCACAGTCAGTCAGAGTGCAAGTCTTGTGAATACGCTCGTACAAGACTGTAGATTGGTTAAGTACCAAGCTTAGTGTCCGTCTGGTGACGTCAATTTCGAACAGTTCAATACTTTAAGCAGGCTAGTTCGAAGTAAAAGCGATGTAGGAGATTACTCTCATACAAATAAATGTTAATAGTGATGTAAAGGAGTGTATTTTCGAAGACAAGTGTCTAGGGCTAACGGCACAAGAGATTGCATATCACAAGATAAATACAAAATAATGTATATTGCAGTGCAAAAAGAGCAGAGCAATGAATCTGAATGTACTTTTTTTTATTGTAGTTAAAGTAAGAAAAGCAGTACTGTAGACAAGATGGTGAAAGTATTGAAATGGGTATAGCGAGGATATCGCTCACCTAGTTTTAGTGTTTCGCACTGCATTGAAATGCATAGCTCTGTCCTTTGGAGGGTTTCGGCATAATTTTTTTTCGGTCATGGTTAGAATTAAGCTCGTTGCGCCTAACCTCCAACGATTTTATGTCATATTTTTTTTCACTTAAATACACTTCTGAATAAACCCTACACAAAATTTGTTGAGAGCGCTCATTTTGGCAAGAGGAGCTCTACTATAGATGGCGCCAGGAAAATCACTTACTATATAATAGGCTTTATTTAAAGGGACGGTGTCCCTGAACATTAATTTTACAAAATTTTGAATGCAAAATCTTTATTTTCTTATGAAAGTATACATTCTCATTTGTATAAATTCAAATTTTCAGACGAATCTAATGCATACATTCGCAGTCACGGACCATAGGTGCTTGGGTCATAGAAAGTTCCTACGTTGCTGATAACACTGCCGACAGCGTATAAGACGGGCTGTCCGATTGGTTTGAGAGAGAGAGAAAGGTCAGAAACTTCCGCCATATTGGATTTCTAATTTTATCACTCACCTGGATTCCCTTCTGATTTCTCCCTCGATAGCGTTTTTTCTTAACAATGCCCTCCATGAATCAACTCACTATTATCATAAATAGCAACACATGACACAATTTCCACACAATAAGTCCGCAATCAAAGCATTTTTAATT